>CAXAMN010022485.1:124129-137663 GCA_963970005.1 Durusdinium trenchii | reverse complement strand
TCCTAGTAGCGATGCCCTTTGTTCCTAGTAGCTTCTTGCTCCTAGTATTACGGCCAGGAGCCCCTAGTAGCGTCCTTGCTCCTAGTAGTAGCGTTAGCACATATCCACCAACGAAACCTCCAACGCCCATGAAACTGGTCCAAAAGTGCCAAAAACTAACGTCTCCATCCCTCCAACAACTGGATTTGGAATATGATATGAAACAAAGTAGGACCAGCGGACTGACCAGCAGTTATCTGGAGTTAGCAATTATTATTTAATCTTCTTCATGTGTCATAAAGGGATCTTTCCAAGAACTGTGTTTGGTTCAGTGATCGCCCCAACAAGGACCGACCTCATCCCCTTTGACTCTTCACGCTCCTGGCCGCGCGTTGCAGTTTCTTTTACTGTGACACTCTGAGGGTCAGTGAATGTAAAAACAACGCACTTATTACTTGAAAGCATTGTGCAAAGTGTTGTTGTTCAGTGTTCTAGATTCTGGACCTAAGACCTCGTAGAAGCAGGTAGCAAAACCCATGTAATACCGGTAAAGAATGATTTCTGCCAATTGATCAAAACAAATGGTAAAAACAAGGCCAAGACCCGAGACCCAAGCTCTGAAGATTTTGCGATTCTGAAAGCAAGTTCTGTTGACTCTCTCTCTCTCTCTCTGGGCTATTCCTTGGGTGCGGTCAGAGTGTTCAGCTCCATTGTTTCGCGTGAAATCGAATGTCGAGAACTGATCCAGCAACTCAAATGCATGAGTGGATGAGGTACAGGCCGAGGCCAGTAGAGCAGAGAGTCTATGCCATTCTAGTTCCATAAAGGGTTGCCAAACTGATCATGTCGCCCTGTTTAGTTAAGATTCGTTTGGCAATTTCGAACCAAATTGGTACTTTAAACATGATTAAAATTTTGGCAAATAAAACAATACGTAGGCAGACTCTCTACAACTTGCCATCGGCGTCAAATCACGTACAGGAACTGCGCCATTCACTCAAGAGGGCCGCATCCGCAAAAGCACAGTAGCCATGACAAACCCAGGCTGTCAAATGCTTTGTTATCTCGGCATTTCAGGCTTTGCGGTCGAAATGAACTTGAAACTGATGACGAATCAGCAGCAACCCGAGCTCTTCTTCTTCTTGCTCCTGATGGGTCAGCACATCCATTGCCAACAGGGACGGCAATTGCCAATTTATGAGATGCAACATAATTACCTTGGATCAGAATTAACTTAGGATCTTTGTGTGCGTATTTTTTTCAGCAGGGGTGGCCATGGGGCCTGGGTTTTTGGTTTTCTGTACTTGTAGACAACTTTTCACAAATACAATCAAAACCACAAAAAACAAATAAAATCAAAGCAACGAAAAATATTGAATAATTTGCAGTAAAAAACGAGGCCTTAGGAAAAAAACAAAACATTGAGAAAACAAATACCAACCTAGGAAAAAACAAAAAACTTGGGAAAACCACGGAAAAAACAAAAAACAACAATTCTCAAAGACTCTTGGCTGGACCCCCCCTTTCCTCAAGACTTCCCCAGATTTTTTTTGTTTTTTTTTTTTGGCTTTCCCAAGTTTTTTGTTTTTCCTAGGTTGTTATGGTTTTCTCAAGGTTTTTTGTTTTTTTGTTTTCCTATTTAGGTCAATCTGTGTTATTACTATTTGGTTCAACCTTCAAGCATGTGAGCCTAAGTCTCACCTAAAAGCATATGTTCCTTGCTCTTACAACGAAAGCGTCTGAGCCCAACACTCCATTTGTCCTTGTCGAAATCTCCATGTACAAGTCTGTGCATTAACTTCTGATTGGTATCAATGTGGTTGCCAATTGCATGTCGAATCAGCTTGACATGAAACTGTAATGACACCTTCCAATTTACATGAAACTGTTATGAATCTGTGTAAGCTGTAGTTCTAATTCAATGCTTGTTGCATTTGCTTCGGCTTTGTAATTTCGAAGCCTCCTCGACTTGTGCATCTTGTAGCTCAAGCGTTTTACATCTTACTTGCGAACTTCTAATTTTAATTCCATTTCCTGTCTAATTCAACTCATCTAATTTCAATTAGGTTATAGTTATAGTTCAATACAAGTTTAGTTGAAATTCGGTTTTAATTCAGTTCTATCTTAGCTCTAACTCAAATCCAATTTAGTTCTACCTAATTCTATTCTAGCTCTAGTCTATTTAGTTTAAGAAAACACATGCAAAAAACATGTGTTTTACAGTATTGTTTGCCTGGGAGTGCTGGGAACACGACTAAAACTATTTTTTGGAGTAAATAGTTAGATTTACTTATTTACAGTCATCACTGGAGATAATATATACATATTAAACATGTTTTATGTACAAGCTTCTAATTCAAGAGCATCCCTCTAGATCTCTGGGGATGATCATTTCTACAATAAAAAATATAAAAGCGTTCATTTCAATAGCTTCCTCTGGATCTCTGGAAATGGTCATGTCAATTTAAAAACATGCTATATATCAATAAATAAGTTATCCTTTCAAGAGCTTTCCATTCGTGAAAACACACATATATGGGATATCTACTTTCGCAGAGATCCAAAGGAAAGCTTTGAACATGCAAGCTCTTACCCGCAGAAATCTAGAAGACAGCTTTTAACATACAAGGTTTCTATATAGTTGTGTAAATCCAAAAGTGATTATCTGCAGAGATCTATAGAGAATCTTTTGTAACATAAAAGCGTCTATATACAATCTTTCCAAATATAAACATAATTACAAGCAAAGATAAAGAGGACAATTGTTAAAATAAACACTTTTATGGCCTGCTTCTTTCCTAATTATCTTGTTCAAAACCATCTGAATGATTGATTGCTGCTTCCAAAACAATAAAATGACCCTGACTCAGGAATACATAATATATTTGTTCATATAGAGAGAGAGAGAGAGCAGGAATAGATTATATGTGTGTTTATATGGAGAGGGGCTGCCACTGAAGCAATTACCTAAAATTTTGGGAAAACCAAAACCCAGGCCCCATGACCGCCCGCTCTCCTTTTCTAAAGGACACTTTTGGTTCTTATTCTTGGGCAAGGATTTCCTTGAAATTAGAAGGCGACGCAGGGGTTTGGCCCTTAGAAGTAAAACACGGGAGGGGGGTTGGGAGGGCAGCGTCTCCCCGCCCAAGCGCACAAACCCTGAAAAAGAGTCTGAATTTTACCCTCCAATGTGTATTTGGCATTTGACCATTTGCGATGTTGCGAATTGGGTGGCTAAAAGCTGTTGCCAAATAGGCGGAGGAACTGCAATACAATTATGCTAGTTGCAATGGCCCCTTCTTTCTCTAGGCTGTACCAAAACACAAAACGTAGGTCCCACGTCAAAATTGTTTCCCCCTCCTTCCTTTCTGTACCCACCAGCAGCACAGGACGAGGGCCGTTGCAAGAAGCATAGATTGACAATGTGGCCACTTGCAACAACACAAGGTCGCCAAAATCCAACCAGCCAAAGGCCAAGAAACCATGTGAAACAAAGGCCAAAAGCCGAGAGCCAGAACCAACCAATAAAAACAAGTCCTAGAAGACACAATTGGTTATATACTTTCATACTTCACTTCGAGTGATCACCGCCATGACATTGGAATCAGACAAATTTTTAAGGCATGTATATATTGAAACATTATTTCAGCACTCTTTCTGGCATATCTTCTGCAATTTGTTGTCACATTTTTCTGGCATATCTTCTGACATTTCTTCTGGCATCTCTTCTGACATTCATTCTGGGACTCTGTCTTGCATATCTGCTGACATTCTTTCTTGCATATCTTTGACATTCTTCTGGCATCTCTTCTGACATTACAGTAATTCATTCTGGCACTCTATCTGGCATATCTTCTCACATTCTTTCTCGCGTTCTATCTGGCATATCTTCTGACTCGCAAGTGAGGTCCGGCGGGGACACTCCCAGCCGGAGGCGTGGAACACTGCCAGCCGAAGCTCGCGGCTGAGGTTGGGCAGGGAATACTCGCGGTTGAGGTCTGGCGGGGAACGCTGCCATCCGGAGCTCGCAGTTGAGGTCAGTCGGGGAAAACTGCCATCCGGAGCTGGCGATTGAGGTCCGGCTGGGAACACTGCCATCCGGAGCTGGTGGCTGAGGTCCGGCGGGAACACTGGAGCTGGCGGCTGAGGTCCGGCGGGGAACACTGCCATCCGAAGCTGGCGTTGAGGCCCGGCGGGGAACACTGCCATCCGAAGCTCGTGGTTGAGAACACTGCCATCCGGAGCTGGCGGTTGAGGTCTGTACCCAATCAACAACACATCCTACAGGAATGTTAAACATGAAGGCATGTCAACTGTAAAAGCTGTGAGAGGTGTCTGGCGCGGACCTTTTCAGGGGCCTGTTGAGCTGCTGGAGCTGTTGCTGCTGTTGCTGCTGCTGCCGCTGCCGCTGCTCCTGCTGCTGCAGTTGGAAACAATAAGAAGAAGAAGAAGAATGCACAACAAGAAGAATGCAAGCAAGCAGGAAAAGTAATATTCTGACATAATAAAAAATCGCCGGGCTAGGCTGGCGCTAGATCCGCGCTAGCACCGCGCTAGACGGCTAGACGACGGTCCATTTCTTGACCACCTGCCCATCCAACATCCAAATCTTTTGAGTCAGCTCTTACGTCCTTCCTATGTCGTTTTGGAGACTTCTGAGAACAAAATCTTGTTTCTTCTTCTTCTTTTTCCTGCTGGCTGCTTGTTTCGTCTTTTTCCTGATTGCTTAAACCTAGCGCGAATCTAGCGCTGCCTTGCTGGATCACCATAGTCTGCTGGGGGCCCGCTTCTAAACGAGGACTTAAAACACATCTCCGACCTTAACAGTTTACGTTTATCAGCTTTTTTGAGTACAGTATATAGGGCTTTTTGAGCGCAGTCCATATGGCTAAGGGTCAAGACCAGGATATATACATTGATATACAATGATTGACTTACCTGGAAGGTCAAGCTACATGGTGGACCAGGCAGGAACCAGGGGGACCAGGCAGGAAGCAGGGCTCCAGGTTTTGACCCATGCCCATATCAAAAGCGCATGGCCAGCATGGCATGACCACACGTTCGACGACGCTCCTCTTCTTGGTGGCCGCGCTGGCCACCTTCGTCACTTCTGGCACCAAACCGGGCATGGCTGACTTCACCGCATCGGAGACAGCGTGATGAGCCTGCCACACTGCTCTTGTTCACACAAGAAGAAAACACACAACACACAACATAGCCTTCTTACTTGGCAATGCTTCAATGTGTTGAGCCTGTGCCTGTTTTTCTCAATGGCTCCACGCTTCTGTCTAGATTTCCCCAAACATCTTTGGAACCTGGACCTTGAGCTTTACTAAGCCCTGGTCCCCTTCAGTCCCTCCACGTCGCCTGAGGCTCCGCATGACCATCGGGGTGCGGCATGGCAATAAAGCCAGGAGGAAGTGCCTCGCCTGGAGCGAACCACTTGCCTTGGGAGTGATCCACGGACGCATAGGGAGAGGAATACGCGGCATAGGGAGATCCGACCACCATTGAGCTGGTCTGAGGCAACTGGTAGGGATACGGCGTGGGCGCAGCCATCACAGAGAATCTCAAAAGTCTGACCTTGGAAATATTGCTTTGTCGCTTTGAGCCACAAGCTTGTGAAAGAATACCCGTTGGCAATCCTTGGCATGTTGAACAGCACAATCGTGCTACAATGTCCTTCAGTTATCAATTGGGCTACACACAGCAATCACTCTGCTATCCCCTGCTAAATCACCCAAAGCAAACTCATACAAGCTTCTCTGGTGGCCTGCTGGTCAAGTACCACGAGCTGCTCGACTTTGAGATACTGGTGCCTTGGTAAGGTGACAAATGATGTTCTGGCGTTGACAACAAACTCTTGCGGCTGTGCAAATGCCAGGATTGAGCAAACTGGGCTTTAAGAGCAAACGTCATAAAGCCTTTGATTCAGACTGATGAAAAATGCGTTTGGAGCACTAACGTGGTCGCTGCGGCTTTTCCCTTTCAAACAGCCACAGTTTAAGTTTAAAACAATACAATCTTTTACTCAAACACCGACCAAATGAATTAGCACTCCTGTATCTGAGTGTTGAGCAACAACGTGCTTGTCTAGCTCATATGCCGGACAGCAGGATGCGCAACTACTGGTTTGAGGGGAAAGTGCTGGCCAAGCTGAAATGAAGCCAGAAACCACGCAGGGGCCCAAGCTCATCGCCATCTTCATCAATCAATACCTTGAATGGGTTGCCAGGGAACAAGGTTCCTGAAGCTGATGGTGCCCTGATTTGAACATCAAGTTTCCATTCTTCTGCTTTGTCAACCAATCAAACAAGAAACACATGAACATTGAAGAACGAAGAACATCTACAGTAACTTCCTATAAACACTCATGAACCTGTGTGTTTTTTTTTGATGTTTTTCTGTTTAACTAATACAATGACTAAAAAGATGCACATGGAGGACTGATGGTTTATTGACTGTCATGTCTGTGACGTCTGTCCTGTCTGACCCATCGCAAAGTCCCAACATCCATTCCTAAGGCAAACCGCCTGGGACCGAAGCAAACATCTGGTTTTAGATGTTCAGGATTTTCTCTTGACATTCTGTTTGAGCCATCTTCTCTATATATGGTTTCGTCTTTTTCAGGAGCATAGTTACTTGACAATTTTGACACTTTACTTGACCTGATTAGCGTTTTCTTTGCCGTATCAAAGCCTAGTTTTGTCAAGGTACTGTGACCTTCCTAGGGACCTTCAGAGGGTTGAGTAAGATATCAGGTACCATATGATTCTGGGCGCCCCGAACACCCTGCTCAGCATTTGGCCTTGGTCACAGAACTGAAAGGGCAACAATGGACCTGAAGTTGTTTAAAACGAAAACTGCAGGATAACAGAAACAAGACGTGTCCACCAAGAAGAACAGAAACAATTGTTCAACTTTTCTTGGATTCTTACCTGATTATCCTTAAACCTGCGCAACCGTAATAATTCTACTAATAATAATTTCATATAAAAGACACTACAATCTAAAAAGGTAGAGCCACAGGCGAATGCAACAGCCCGTCTAGGGCTTGAGGTCCTTACAAGTCTTTCAGAAACGAAGTCATTCCATCCTCGGCTGGCAAGAAGTGTGCGGAAAGCAAGCATATGGCAAATTGAAGCAAAGTGCAAGGGAGGACACTGACTGGGAGCCAGTACCAGTACAAGTAACTGGGCCCAGTTGTACAGCAGCATAAGAAACCCAAAAATTGAATTTTTTTTGCTTGATGTTTGAGTGTAACAAGGAACAATTGCCTGGGCCGAGCAGCAGCGAAAAGCACCTTAAATCGTGGAGGAAATCCATGGACCTGCTCACCAAAGAAGCAGTGCGTGCAACATTGAATCATGCAACGCCCTTTTTGGCGTTTCGGGTCCGCCGTTCAGGAATCGAGCTACCCTCACAATGGTTCGTGCAACACAGCATCCAACCTCTTGGAATCTCCAATAGCGTTCATCGCAAGCGTCATCCTGGGCGAATCTATATGCTTGAATGGAGCTCGAGGTAACAAACTACTATTACTATCTAATCATTGCAAAGCTTTCATACCAGGTGATATCTATTGCGCTTCCTGATGCTTGTGATGCCGCCAGCGTTTTCTGCATCACCAACTCACCAATGCGTCTCCACGATAAAAACATAAAAAGGTTCACTAAGTTTCCAACTCGATCTTGGTTTGGCCCGCTTTGCTCCCCAAACTTCTAGCCTACTGGTTGGCTAACAACTCAATCTGGCGGACTTCTCGAAGTTGTGTGCTGTCTCATTTCTTTGAGATCCCCTCACCCTGCTCTCCTCTGATGTCAGTGCTGTCAAACCAGTCCTGAGCATTGCTTGGTTTCTTAGATCACAGGTCTGACAATGCCTTGAGAGTGCAATCTGGACTTGCTGCAATGTGCCGCACACAGTTGCCAAAGCTGAATACACGAGATTTTGTTGGGTCAACTTCCAGGGATATTGAATAGTAGGCTGTGTTGGCTTGGGTCTTCTTTGGGAGCCCAGCCCAGGACCATCGTCAAAGCTCACAGTGACCTCAGCCAATCAATTCTTGCCCGTGAAGGAAATCCTCACATTGGTGATCTCCCAACCAACGTATTTTCTGGAAAGTGTCAAAGTACACTGATGCAAACAATCTGCAACTAGCTGTGGCAGCTAAGCAACTGCTGCGGGTTGTCTGAGGCTTGTATTTTGCCTTGTGTTTCTGAGGCCTTGCACGTAGAGCCCGATTCCTGGAGCTTCTGACGATGAGGGCATCGAGGGCAAAGGTGCCTCATGATGCATGAAAAACCAGCACTGTTGTCAAGCAACGTGAACAGCATAACACCTGAGGACGTATTCTGGCTTTAGACTCTCTGTAAGATTCATGCAATTACTGCTATCACCGTAGGCATGTGTGTGTGTGTTGCCAAACATGTTCTCAGCTATGCACAACCAAACGCCCTAATCTTTGTTGGAACGGTTCTGTGTGTTGGACAAATGTTTCGGATCCGAAGCAAACATCCGGGTTTGAACCACCAAATGCCCATCAATTTTTTGTGGGTGATCATACTATTGGGAATGGTGTGCCGCACCATGCCTGCAATTTTGCCACTTCTTCGCCTGGTGCATTCAGGTCATGGCAATATCTATATGGGTGTGTACTGAAAATAGGAAACCCGGAAAACCCCTCAACCAATGGGTTTTAGCATGCATTTTCAATGCATTACTGTATCAAACTGTGTTCCTGTAGTGGGTAGACTCGACCACATGATTCCAAGTCCTTGCCTTCTGTCATAGCTCATTTGGATGATGGAGCGCAGGCTGCCAGGTGTCACCAAAACCATGCTAGTATGGTTGAAACATGACCTAAAAAACACAGGTTCAATTCAATGTTTCCAAACGCTCTGGGACCTACATTTGCGCCAAAACCATGTGGCATCAAGAAGCTTGTGTTTCAGGGTCTTTGAGGCACGATGCGGGCTACCTCTGATCTCTCCAATGACTTTGTGCATTTCGGGACGCACTAAGTGCAGTGTTTCCACACGATCAAACCAGGCGCGCTTCTGAAAAAATGGACACTGCCTGCCGCATATCTACATCGCGAATGAGAACAAAGCATAGTCATGTTTAACTATGTGACTATGTGCTGCTAGCCTTCAAGGGAGGCACGACACAGCGCCAATCACATTTTTCAAGGAGGCTCTGTATTTGCACTGGCGGCTGGAAAGGTTATCACGAAAAAAACAAGCAAATGTAATTGTAAGCGGGTCTTTTCCAAACAGCAACTGGATCTTTGGGCTCGAGAGATCTTAAGAGATCATGGTTGTCTGGCGTGAAATCTCGTCCGACAACGAGACTGATCGGGATGGTGGATTGGGTGAGGTGAGGGCAGTTTTGGATGGAGGGGTTGTCTCCTGATATAATGATGTCCTGTCAGGACCTCACGGATATGCAGATGAGGTACATCCATTGTGCTGGAGATTTCACACACCGTGCAGGTGCCTTGTTTGACAAATGAGGTTGGAATCTTTTGGTGCAAGGTGCAGATTGCAATGGTAGCTTTTGTCCAACCAAAGGTGCAACAGGAAAACGAAGCCCTTGATGTCGTCCAATCCAAACACAGGTCACCACCCAATCTCCCAAGCAGCGTGCTTCGATCAACACACTTTTACCACCTATGGCAGCGTCGGTTGCGGTAGCTGAGCACCTTTCAAGGTCCTTTAAAGCGAAAATGCAAAGCTCATGAACTGAAGCTGAACACTCAATCGAACGGCTCACACTCGATTCCCTTAGATTCTTGCACACCCCCAAAACCTTCAGTAAAGGATCTTGAGCTTTGTGTAAAACAGAAGGTCTGTCATGGTGACATCGGCTGGTGGATCATCTTCAAACACTTGGGCGTTCTCTTGCTGTCGCAGTTTGCGAGCGCGGTTCCACGTCTGGCCGCCCAAAAGAAATTTCTTCACACGATCCTGAGCCGCTACCTTCGTCAATCCATCGGCTAGCTGAGCGTCCGAATTGCACCAACGCAGTTAAGCGCCTTGAGCGTCTAAGTTCTGAACTAAGGCCAAAACTCAAGAGCTGAATACTTATCTTTCATGCTAAAGGCACTGGTTTGCAAAGAACCGTTCTTTGCTGCGTCAAAAAAGAGCTTTGGCATCTACCACTAAAGCTGCCCTGGTCAACCGAGCAAATTCGGCAGGTGAATGGCTTTGCCAAGCATCTCCTGCCATTGAAGTCTCAAAAACATAAGTTCTTGCTCGGCGCCAGCCAAGGCCTGAGCTTCTGCAGCTAGTGACGAGCGGCACACTTTTCTCAGTTTCATCAAATTCACTGGGCCCTTGCTCCAGGATGGTGCGGTGAACAAAGCCGATCATGTAGACACCAGTGCTGCCTAAGTCAACTCTGTTGGCCAATGCCGCGTCGCTCCATCCCACTAGAGTCCTGCTCAACGCACTGTGAGGCCAATCTCCTTCTGTCGTGGACCTCGCGTACCAAGCGGTTCACTTCAGGGATGATGGAACGATCTGCTTTGCTCAGAAGCGACTGGAGGTGGGTGAGCTTGGCTGCATGCTGAGGACCAGTTTGATAAACTCGCCATTGAACAGCTCCAAAAAATTCTAGGCGCCATCCACCATCCGGCAACTGTTGCAGTTCTACACCGCAACGCGTCATGGGAGCAACCTCCCATGGAGACCACCGCATCGAAGCATGACACTTCTCGATGATCTCGCGCCATTTGGATTCGCCTCTGAGCCAACGATGAGAAAATCATCTACGTAACTCCCGATCATTCCAACAGTTGTCATCTCGCCTTGCACCTTAGTGCGGAATCGCCACAAGCAGGGCTCAGTGATGAGCCGCTCAAGGCGCGAGGTGCAACCGTCAGGCCATATGCAGCTCCCAGCTCCTTTCCTAGCTTCATCGCCTCTCAAAGGTCCTCCACTGGAATACCAAAGATACCTCTTTCTTGTTGGCTTGAAGTGCCTTGTAAGAAAGCGGCTTTTGCGTCCGCTTTGAGCAGCTGCCATGACCGATGAGTGGATAGCTGTAGCAAGAGCTGGCGGCTGCGTCTTGACATAGTTGGAGACTTTGTGTTTAGTACTCCAACATCATCAGGATCAGAGAAGCCAAGGATGACTATCCTTGCTTTGGCCTTCACTTGCCCTGGCCCTGCGGCCTTGAAAACCAAAACCCAACGCATCTTCATGATCCGAGCTGGATCCACTTTGCCAAGGGCCCTTGCAGACTTGACTGCTGATCCATTCTTTGATCTCTACTGCTTTGCCTGTTTCATAGCAAGCCTTTGCTCTGTGTTCAGCTTTGGCCAAGAGACTTCAACGCCTTTGGCCACGCGGTTTGCGATGAACTTGCCACGATCTTTCAGGGTGGCCCGCCATTCCTTCTCATTCTGTGGTTCCGGCAAAATCACACTGAAGACATAGTTCTCATCGTCTTCAGTCGAGACATAGTTGACGGCTGAGCTCTGGGCGAAAGGTGATCTGCTTCGCCTTGGATCTGTCGAAGGCTCTGCTCTGCGTCGGGATCTTGTCTCCTCAGGTAATTCTTCTCGTTGAACATGTTGAGGCCTTTCCAACGTTCATGCCTTTGCCGGGCGCGCAGGAATGGTTCGCGCTCAAAGAGAGGGCCGTGCGCTGGCTCAGGAAAGGGAAAGTACTGAAGGTCTGAAACAAGTCGCCTCCCATCAGCTTCTTCCCGAGCTGGAAGTTCTGGTTCACCTTCTACCTCAGCTAAACCTGGTACAGGTTGCGAAGGAGTGTATTCATTGAGATCGTCCTGAGGCGCTCCTTCTTCTTGAGGAAGTTGCTCTGGTTCATTTCTTTCTTTCCTCTTCTGGCCTCCTCTTGCTCGACTTCTTGACCGCTGCGCACGTCGAAGGTGTGGTCGACCTTGTCGAAGTTCAGGGTCTTCCACCAGATCATCATCGGAGCCATAATTCAAACGGTCACTTCCCCATTCCGTTGAGGTCGCCCAATTATGTCCCAGAGTTGATGCGCAAAATGAAGCAGATGTTTTGTAGCGTGCGCACACATAATGTATCCTTACACACGCATTCCAATGTCAAACAATCTTTCCAAATGATGATGCAGTCTATTGTTTGTGCAAAGTCACTGGAGCTCACACAAAACTAGCTGTTCAGTGGAGGTTGCTTGTAATGAGACAAAAGAGGTTCATTTGCCCAATGATTTTACCTTGAAGTCCACTAGCACATGCATGTCCTTACTCGCATCCAGCCGCCGCGGGATGTTCTTCTTTGGTGCGCAAACTGGTGTTCTGCCATCAAGGGATCACCCTTGATTCAAAGATTCCCCTGCTCAGCTGCCTTTGCCAGCTAAAGCTTCCCCCTCAAAAGTTGGATGCCGATCCAAACTACTGCCCAAGGTGAGCAGTGAGGTGAGCCGGATCCAAGTCCGACATGCAGGCATGTAGATCACTGCTTTCTCCTTGCAATGGTCACACGCGAGGTCGCTTCAAAGGTCGTCCTGGTTCCTCCTCACGATGAGCTTCGCGAATTGACAATTGCTGAACTGAAGTCAAACTTGCCCACCACTCCCAGGCCCAGCCCTGCACAGCCATAACAGCAGCCTCTTTGGAGCAAGCAGCACTCCTTGAAGAACGTGGGCCATCTGCAGCGTCACAGAAGCTCAGGCTTTTGCTTTTCTTCCCCTCATGCTTCCACCCTGCTGGCAGATATGCCTGAATGAACTCGCTGGACTCTTTTGGCGCGCCAAAGTATGGACGCGCACCAGGCGGCCAACTGCCTTGAACACGTCCTCTGGCAAGAGCTGCTGCGTGACTTCCACCAGCATCTGCGCGAGGCCCATCTACCTGCGCAACAAACCTATGCTGAGAAACAACAGTTGATATAGAAATATGCCAGGTGAACACTGCACTTTGAAAAATGCTTTGAGGCAACAAGCAACTGCAAGAACATAACGCCTCCATTGCTTGCTCCTCCCCTGCTTCATGGTCCTCATCGGCTTTGGTGACTTCTGCGGCCGCTGAAGTCGCCGCACCTTCTGGAATCTCATTGTTTCCCTCGTCCGCAACATCATCAGTCTCGCGAAGGATTCTCTCAGCCTCTGAAATCAACTCGTCCTCGGATTGTCCTTCCAAGTGGTCTTCACACTCCTGCATACAAACCCTGAGGTCCAACTTAGATTTCTTGCAAATGGGGGGTAGGGGGAGTGAAACCAAAAAACTTACAGGGGGTGACCTCCCGTTTGTTACAGCAGTTGAGGGGGGTGATGTTCAAGGCCCAAAACAAACAGTTGACCACCAGACTAGCGTGGCAAAACAAACCTTTGGACCCAACATGAATGCAGCCCTCCACTGGGAAAGGCTGTGCGTGCGAAAACAAAGCAAGGTCAACCTGTTCAGGCCAAACATATTTCGACTGCTGTTTGTGAACCCTGCTGGCAGACAGTGGACGTCAATTTACTTATACAGAGGATTCTAATATGAGTGTCGGACAATATTGCTTATTACCCGCGCTGAACACCGATGACATCCCTTTACATGTCTTTGGGTGGCCCCC
>CAXAMN010022485.1:112340-124119 GCA_963970005.1 Durusdinium trenchii | reverse complement strand
AGTAGTAGTAGCAGCAGTAGAAGACATACCAATGCCTTTTAAAGGGTTCCATTTTTGGGTGGGCCCCTATCGGTCTTGCTGTCAAATGACATTATTAAACACAGTGTGCAGCCGAAGTCTACTCCTACTGCCAAAACACCTTTGAAATACTGTAATGTTGTGTGGATGGATGCTGGTAGATTCTAGTCTGAGTCTTGGTTGGTTTGTAACACTCTCGAATTCCAAGTCCTTGGCGTCTGGGTTTGCTTCCTCGTCATCCTCAGCCTTGTTCTTCTTTTTGACAGGTTTGTCCGGAAGCTGCTCTAAGATGGAGTTGATGTAGTCTGCTTCCATTCCCATGTGCTTCAAAAACAACTCCACACGCAATTTGCGCGTGAGACGACCAGCTTTCAGGCCAAGCTTTGAGCAAAGCAGGGTCAACAATGAACATGGCATCTCCAAGATGCCATGCAAAGCCACACGCATAGGTAGCGACATCCAATCTCCAGCTTTCCAACCCAAGGAGCCTGTGCCATCAACCAGGACAATTGGCTTTGCCTCTGCTATCTCCCACCGATCAAGGTCTTTGACGCACACCTCCCGCCATTTCTGAAGCAGGATCCACGAAGACCCCTGAGCAACCACATCAATGGTGAGGACGTTGTACGGGCCTGCCCTCACCGCCATCCCGATTTCATTTGTCTCCTTGTCCTTCAAGAAGCATAGTTCACCCACGATTCTGCTCACCCAGAGGTCGTGAAAGCTGTTGACAACTCCGCAAAACTTGTCGTTCTCATCGCCCGCTGTCTTGTGGTAAAGCTCAACCAGTGTCTTTGTCAAGCTGAGCCGGCTGCTTGTGAAAACATGAGGTTTCGTCAACAGATCGTTCTTGTGACGGGTCAACCCCTCACATGATACACCAATTGGACCTTGTCGCTGACCCTCAAAGCTGAGTGCACCTGAGTGACTATTGCCTTTCGAGGCAATGGACATTGCCACGATTGGTCTGTCGCGTCCACAACCTGGCATCCAAAGCTTCGAACAACTGCGCTTTTGTGCGCACATGTGTGCAGGTTCGCAGCAGTAGCCCTCTCGAATTTGGCGGCACGCTTGGTGCTGTCGCGAAGGTCGTTGAAGCTGAGTTCGTTGGGTAACGAACTCATCAACGATGAGGACTCAGCACAACGAGAGACTCCGCAAATTGCACAGCACACGTTGCGGAAGGGCTTGGAAATCTGGTCTGCCATCAGCGTAGGGTCAAACTTGAAGAACCTGGACCTGGCCAAGGGTATTCCGTGGAGGTTGTTTCTAAAAACACTACCATCCAGATAATATCAATAACCACACATCAACACAAGCCCCCCGCCAACCGGTAATACTGCTTGCAAGAAACTCTGCAGTTACCATGGCTTCGCGGTAGCTTTGCCAGCGTGTGTGGGCCAACAACTTCCATAGTAGGTCCTTTGAAGAAAGCCGGTCAGCCACTCCAAGGACAAATGCCCATTCTTTTTGCATACCCTGCAGCATCACAGACCACCGCGAGGGATCAACAGACTCCACCAATCGCCATGGGAACGCCTGGTGATAAGAGGTCAGCTCGAAGAGGCTGTTCAGGTGGTACAGTAGGAGTGTGGAGTGGAACTCCAGCTTGACCTGAGACTCCTCATCGTCGCCGCATGCCCCAATGAAATCCAAACACTGGGAAGAGATACTGCGCTGCAATGTGCACCTGATGGAGATGCACACTTGTCTCAAAGTATCTCAAACCCCCGATAAGCACCAATTATACTCTAGCAACAAAACAAGGGTCACTGCGCAAAACACAACCACCAAAGCAGGACAGGCCACGCGAACAGTCGTCGGAGACGTCTCCCATTTGCCAGACTCAGCGCATGCTGAAGTGATGCACCAGCCATGTTCTGCATGTCATGGTCCTGAGTCCAACGCCATAATGCTTGGTATAAGGAAACACTTGCAAACAACAACGGCAACACGCAGACATATCAAAAAGATTCGAAACCGATTGAACCGATACAAAGAAAAGTCAGGACAATAAAGGCCCCAGTATCCATCTCTTGGAGATATTGATGCAAAGGTCCAAACACCCTGAAGATCGAGCGCATGAGATCTTGGTTGCTGTCGTCCACAAGCACCTGACCAACTGTTTGTTTCACAAACACTCTTCAACAGTTTTGGTAACCCTGGCCAAATCCTATGTAATTCTTCTCGTGCCCAGAAAGAAAACAGCTTTTGCAGAAACATACACAACACTTCCATCAGCGATCAGGCCACATTCCATGCATGCACCCGGTGCGCAAACGTGGTTTCAGAGCCATCGCTACCAGTTGAAGTCATTGCCCATGGAGATTTCCCTTCTAAGAACCATGAGAAGGCGTGCACCATAAGCTCTGAATGCCAGCGCTGGTCCCACTCGCGCATGTGCTTCATAAAGGACAACCATCGGCCTTCCTTTGCATCTGAGGATGCGATGTTGGGACTTCCTGGAACGCAATTGCAATAAGCAACTCAGCAAATCAAATGATCCAATAACATCCAATAACCAAAATAACCCTGACACAGGGAAGCAAAAACCAGTGACAATGTAATTCACGACCAGGCACGGCATCCACGTTCCAGAAGCATGCATAGGTCATGGACATCAACGGGACTTTTGCCAAGATCCTTCTCAATACCAGCAGCCCACATCTCGAACAAATCCATACACTCGCCTTGTCTCAGACCTTTTAGCAAAGCTTTTCGTGCGTGCAGGATCTGCTGTCCGAAACGGCCACTACCAAATGGGGCCTTGGCAAATTTGAACACTTTCATCAGCTTCTTCAGGTGTGCTTTGCCTTCTTCGCTGTTATGCAAGGTCAAGGCGGCTTTGCGGCATATCTTGTGGAACATGTCTGGCCAGAAGCATATCCATGTTCCCATGTTTGCACAATGCAAAAAGGCGAGGAAGCCCTGCCAGTGCAGCGCGAACAAGAAAGAAAAGCCATTCCATGTTTCAACACCGGTCACTGTCAGTAAGTACTGTCAAACTTCAAAAGCAGCTCGCGCCCAATAAGAAAACTTCTAAAACCAACGTGGCGGCCCGGGGCCGTGGAGTGGAGAGACATATTTGGATAGTGTTTTGTTGGAAATTAATCCGAAAGCACTTCCGTGATTTCCGCCCATATTTGGGAAACATTGTGTTCTCGTTGCATGCGTTGCCTTTTTTTGAGAGAGGGATGAAAAACTGCTCTACACATACACACACGTCAATGTTCAACATCGGTGCAGCACTTTCTTTCACACACAGCGGCGCAAGTTCACCTCATCTTGGTGCTTCCGCCGCAAGGATGCAGCATGCAAATACAGCCACTGGTTTTGGGCGTATTCTTTGCAAATAGCACGTAAGCCGAATGTCAATACCTTCCACCCCACCCCACCCCATCACGTTGCACAGCACATGCAGTGGCGTAGCGCAAACCGAGCGTCATTGCCCTCACACCCAACACGTCACACGCAGTGGCGTGGCGCGTAAACCGGGTGTCATTATAACCCCCCACCCCACCCCACCCCAACACGTCACGCTATAGCACATGCAGTCTAAAGCGATCGAAAGCGCACAGCCTCTTAACAAAGCCTGCGCCCAAAAAAAACTTAGTCTCCTCAGTTCCTTCGTCTGCAGCGACAACAAGTCTGTGCAGGCTCTCTTGCTCTTCATCTGTGTAGAAGTCACGCGTGGTGGTGAAGGTCTTGTAGTCATAATAGAAGTGCAACTCGCGGGCATTGAAGGCAGCGGTCCCCAAAACCATCACCTTTTCTTCTTCCAGCAAAGGGGTTCTGTCTGCATGTGGTCCCCGAGGCGCCAAAATGCTAGAAGGCTGCGCTTTGGTCAAGGACCACCCACTTGGCAGAATGTTTCGAAGCGCATTGGCCATACCAGCAAGAACATGTTTGGTGGCTTGGCGAAATTCACGCCAGGCAAACTTCTCTTTAGACACTTGCACTTCAGATCCTGGTGGAGCGGCAGCAGACTCTCTCATGACGTCAACGAAAGACACCAAAGCCTTCTCCACTTGGTCATCATCCGGTCCTCTGGGTAGCAGCTGGGTGGGCGCTGCAAAGTGGTGGTTCCCAAGACGCATGACCACCGACAGAACCTGGTTTGCGCAGAAATGTGACTTGAAAGGAAGGCCCTGGGCCAACCAAGACCCTGACATCAACAAACAAAACATCAGTATGCACGTTGTTCAGCAAACCCTACTTTTTGATGATCTAGCCACGTGTTCACCGCCCACAGTAGCAGCGTCCATGCAAAAGTTCAATACCTTGACTGGGGCGCTCTCGATGTACTGCTTGGTGAACCTGTTGGTCTCAAGGAGTGCGCGTGAGCAATACTCCAGTGCTGTCCTGTTTGCTAGTTTGCTGTGCTTTGGAACAACACCAAGTCGCTGCAAGCTCAGGTCAGAAGCTGTGCTGATGAATCCACCCCCCCTTTGCGAGGAACCTTTGAACAAGGCCCATCTCCAAGCATTTCGATCCTCTGCGCCTGCTTTTCTCCAGAAATGGGTGGTAGCGAGCCTTGTGTGTAGGGTCTGGGCAAGTCTCCATCAGTTCTTTCTCCACTTGGACTTCCACACATTGAGCAAAGGCATGAACTGCGCGTGTGATGAGTCTGTTCAGGTATTCGTTCTTCGCACCATGCTGATCCCTCAAACGTAGCAATGCAATTAAGCAAAGAGACATGGGCATATCCGAAGGCGCAGCTTGACGTACAAGTTTCTTCTGAAACCTGGCGCAAACCAAACGCTCTTTGGGAACAACCAATGTGAACCCCGATATGATGTCTCTTACTGCATACATGTATATTCATAATTGTCTTACCGACATCTTTATTAAATTGTATAAAGGGTCTTGGCTTGGATTGGCCAGCGGCAGGCCTAGACCACGAAATTCCACACATCTTCAAAGCAGCCTTCAGCTGCGTGGAATCCACTCGGCCATCAACAATGTCTAGCTGGACATCACTCCTGCGCCCAAAGGGAGAAATAGCGCCATTGAACTTGATGCACTTCTCCAGAAATTGCAAGGTCTCCAAGCACTTGGTGATAGATTCCGTCTGCAGCGATGGGGAAGGAAGAATTGTCGCGTAGACCTGCAAGATGCCAAGGATTGAAGCGCCATCCATCGGCAAAGCCTTCTCTGCCACTATATTTCCTTTGTAGGTGCTTCGGCGAAGTACCTCCGTGAAAACAATTGCCAGATGACTACAACTAAAACATACACTTGTGGAGGTCCTTTTGGGGCCAACAATCATATCATTATTCATTCCCCTGAATCAGTACTCACAAAGAAATTTCAAAACAGTCTTTACACCAACTTGAAGGGCATGATTTGGCTCAATGCCCCACAACTCGGAAACTTCCAGAGCAGCAATGGACCAACTCTTGGTATACCACTGGCTGAAAGGAGTAGGCAACTGATACCACTCTGCCGTGGAGAAGAACATAGAGTAGCCGTCTACACTGTCTCCTTCACCAACCTCAGGTGGTTCTGTCCACCAAGAATTCCAACACATGTACAAGATGTACAAACCAAACCCCCACAAGCACAACCAATCCACACCTTCATCACTGCCCATGTTTGCCCAGACATAGACAGAAACTTGAAGCTATGTGGAATAATCTTCTCCTCTTTGTGTGAGCTCATGGAACCCCGCGTGCTTGCTGATGATTCTACCGCTCGGGAGCTACTGTCATTCACCAAGTCACCAAGTCCCCTTGCGATGGCAAGGCTTGAAGTATTTTCTGGGGCATGTCCAAGCCAAACAGCATGTCATGTCCGTGCAGCTCTTTCAAACCTGCTACATAGGCTTCCATCCTGTCCCTCGTGGCATCGAACCTCTCCGAAGGCAAATGCTTTCTAGCTCTCATCAGGTCAATCCATCGTTGAGCGAAAGCTGCACGAATCTGTTTCAGGGCCTGCGCATACTCCTTCTCCTTCTCAACATCATCATCTAGGACAACAGGAAGCGATGCAAAAAGTCGGGAGACTAGTTGTTCCCACTCCTCCTGCAAATCAACAAAGTTTCGATCTGAACACTACTACTACTTACTACTGACAGACAAAAAGCGGTAGCAAACCCTACGCCAAACAGTTGACCGCATTCACTGTTTGTGAAGTTCAGTTTCACACCTGCGGCTGAAGAATAGGCTGTGATACCGTCTCACAGCGCAGGGCCACATCCCCTTCGTTAGGAACAAGGGCCATGTCACACAGGGCGAGGCAGCTGTCCCCCACTACCTCAGACAGAGTCTCCTACAGTACCTATATATATCATATATATATATATATATTCTAAAACGTGCGTGCGTGTGTGTGTGTGTGTGTGTGCGTGCGTTTCCCAAAGCCTTTTCCTTTGTTTGGTTGGACCTGGACAGAACGATGTGCTGGACAGAACGATTGTGCAAACCAGAACGTTTCTTTCGGCACCTTGAGCCCACTGCAAAGCACGTGGCGTGGCTCACAAAGCAGCTGAGCTGATCACCAAACCTTCCTAACACAAAACCACAAACTTTTCATGCATTTTGGGCGTGCGAGAACGATTCCTGTGAACAGAACGATTGTGAGAACAGAACGCAAATCACACCCCCCCCACCCATCAAAGTAGTACCTTCCCCATTCCGTTGAGCTCTTCCAACTATCTCCCAAAACAGATTCAATTCTTTCAGAATCTCTCCGGTGGTTTCTGGGGGGTAGAACGCTACTCCTGCCTAGCACGATTGCGTCGATCAGAACGATTGTGCCAGCCGGCGCGATGCTTGATAGCTGTCAGCTAACTTATGGGCCTCCAATCCTACTAGATGCGAGTAGTAGGCAGAAACGAAAAACCGTGGCTGTTGGCAAAGTCCAAGTCAAAGGACCCAAGCTCGCGAAAGAAGAGAGCAACTCGCTCTTGCTTTTCATCGGCTTGCCAGTTTGACAGTTGGTGTCACCAGCGTCACTGAGTTCAAACCTACTGGCAGCTCACGCTACGTTCTGCCATTCGGTCCGTTCTGGATCAAAAGCTTGTACCGTCAGAGTTGCCACATTCCAACTCCTGCCAACAAAGGCACCCCTATTGAACACAAGCCTCGGTGTGTTCATGTCACCTCACTGACTTAGTGGCTCAGTCAGAGCTAGACTCAGACAACGCAACACGAGGCAGGCCCGTCCCGCCACCATCGCCCTCCAGCACCGGAGCAGACGGGCGAACATCAGCAAGCTCACGGTCTCCAAACAGAGCTTCCTCTGAGGGTGCCTCGTCACCTTCTCCCAAACGAAGAGTGCGCCCAGAATCTCGAGAGTGCTCACCAGGAGAGGGAACACGAAGCCGCTCTGAATCTCGCCTTCGCCCCTCATTTCCATTTGGTACTTCTTCCAGGCGTGCCTTCTTTTTGTATTCACCCTGCAGGCTCCAAGACTTGAGAGGAATATCGTGCCAACAAATACTTACAGTGGGCCTAGTCCAAGAACCACACAAAACTGACATTTAAATAGGGTATGCATTCTTATAGAGTTGCGTAGAGGGCTCATGTTTGTAAATAGGTACATTTGCGCGTGCTTGGTTTTTGTCGCACGAACCCGCTCCAGCTGATCTGCGATGCCCTCAACAAGCTTGGCTCCTGCTCTGCGTCCGAGCCATGTCACGCAACCCATAAGCTCCTTTCCCTCCTGGCCGCAGCAATGCTTGTTCAAGCGCCAGCCATCCTCGACATTGAGAAGCAACTTCTCCACATTGTCCTCAGACGTTGTCCAAGGGGCTAACCATGAACCTTTGCTTTGGGGGGTTCTGTCCTACCTCTCCTGCAAGTGGTGTACTTCTAGCAACTCGGAGCTCTTCAACTTGGACTTGGAGCTGAGACCCTGAAATAGTACAGACAAAGGCTGGTACAAAATTCAATCCAAAAGACCATACCTTCAGCTGCACATACCCGCTCGAAAAGGTTCTTGTCATTCTCTTGAGGCAGCAGGCGATTGATCTCATTCTTGAAGAACTCCCCAATCTTGTCTGAGGTTGCCCTGGAACTTGAAGCTGTCGTAGGTGCCAAAGGTGACTCATCCCTCTCGTCATCCTTCCTACTTCCCTTCTTCTTCTTCTTTTGGAACCGTCCTTTACGGTAGTCTTCTGAAGACGACTGCAGGGTGAAGCAACTCTCTCAGAAGTAACCCAAGCAGCCTTTTCCCCTACAAGCCCTTACAAGCATTGTTTGGACCTGGGGAAGCCAATCACTAACTCAGCTTTCAACCCAACAAGCCTCCCCACTGCCAGAATCAGATCTTGTCTCAACTCGACGCTTCTTGTCCTTCTTGTCCTTCTTCTCTGCGCATTCGGCTTGCCCAGGCTTCATGTCCTTCGCAGCCGCGGATTTGCCATCAGCAAGGCACTGCTTCAGCTCGCAAAGCCATCTGGATGCCTCGGCTCCTTTCATGTGGGTCTCCACTTCACTCTTGATCGACCTGGCAGGGTACCAAGAGAGGCTCAAAGGGCGTTTCTGGGTAATCTCGGTAATTATTATATGAACACACCTTCACTTACCCACCTAATATCCAGTCTTGGTATTTGAACACAACTTCACTCAACGACCTCTTGCCTCCTCAACGAAACCAAGCTGCTCTGCTGGCTGATCACCGACATGTTGTCCATCTCACAGACTGCCAGGGTGTATTCCAAAGAAGCCCACACCGGTCTGTTTTGACTACTGGAAACCCTCAAACAAAATAACTAGTCAGAGGTTCCTGCAGAGAATACAACAATCTGGCGAAAGGTAACATATCGCGCCTTTTCCCAACAGGGACAGCAGGCGATCACGCCACAACTTCTCTGCTTCACTGACTTCCTTCGAGAGTGCAAGCCTGGCTCTCAGAACCTCGTTGCCGTCGGCCAGTTTCAACTGGGACATGACCTTCCTCCGGCTCTCGAGCAGTTCTCCACCGCATGAGAAGATGGATTGTGGAGTGAGGCACTCATGGACTTTCGTAAGCAACACAGCTAGCTGGTGCACCTTCAAATCGCCAATTTTGGAGATATGTTTCGTCATGTGCAGGGCCTTTGGCTTCCTTGCACTTGGAACATGCAAGCAGTATTGCACAAGAAAACACCACTATCACTAAACGCAATGATGAGTCTCCAAGCTGACCATTGCTGCATTCTTGGGGAAAAGAGGTAGTCCCAGGAACAAAAAACTCTTACTCTACAAAGTCCCAGCAGCAACCCAAAAGTTGCGGCCACAGAAACGCACTCTTTCACCTCTTCTGGATCATCCGCAGGCATCTCAGAGCTGGAAGAACTGGACGATTCAGACACTTTTTTCTTTTTGTCTTTCTTGTCTTTCTTAGTGACATCCTTCTTGACACCCTTGGACTTCTTGTCCTTCTTCCCAGTGACAGACTTGGACTTTGCCATGGGTGAGTGCAAATGACTCAAGACGAAGTGACAACGCAGAGGGCTTTCCTCGCACAGAACCGCTTCCTTGGTCCCTTTAACAGCGGAGCAACACATCAACAGATCTCCGCCGTCTCCACCCATCGGCCTACAGCATTCCCTTCCAACAACGGCTGAAGTACAAAAGGAACTAGAAGAGCAAGTTAAAGAAAGAAAACAAAGCTGAAGCACACTACAGGAGCATATGCATGAATCGAGCAATGCTCAAACAAAGCAGTTACATTCTCTGCTGACAATTTGACCAAGCTGTTGTGCGTGGGGTCCAGGCGCAATGACAAACCCCGCATAGCTTCAATCAGGGGTGAACTTCAAAGTTTCAATCTTGGGTCGCGTGTCGCATGTTTGCACGCATATGAATATTGTATGCTTTCTCCAAGACTTGTGTTACTACTGTATACGACCCAACATATATCCATGTGTGCATGTCGATTAATTACAACCATAAATGGTTTGGAAACATGGCTGTGTAGGCTGTGTACTTCCAAAGTCCCAGCTGTGGCTTGTCAGGGGCGTACCATTGTGCATACACACTGTGGGTGGTTCGACAAAACAAGCATGTGTTCTCAAGTATGACTGTAGCAGCAATGGCGCTTCCGTTTTTCGGAAGCATACCACTACGCACTATCAGAAGTGCACCTGCGCGTTCCAGAATGCAAGTCTGTGTGTTCCGAGAGCCTGCGCGCGTGCTCGCTATGCTGTACTAAGAAATACTAAGAAGGCCTACACAAAAGATGAATCCTCACATAAGCATTCACCACATGACCTCACCAAAGACCCCTGATTGAACAGATTCAAACTATGACAAACCCAAGCCCCTGTCGTTTTGCACTCATGTCAGAGCCCAATTGGTTTAGGCTCCAAGCTGACATTTCCACGAATTGCAGCTCCAAGCTGACGTTTCTACGAATTGCAGAAAGTCACTGGCAAGAAAAGGACTTTATGTTGTTGCATGGACTTATTGGCAGTTCAAGAAGAACACCAAATCTACACATACATGTTTGCTTGCTGCCAGAAGGAACCCTCTGCTTGCTGCGTGTCAGGTGCGCAAGGGAAATCTCTTGCCTTCCTAATTGAAGATTGCGAGCACTAGCGCTCGCTGCCAAAAGTGCGCGAGGGCAATCCCTCGCCCGCCACTTGTAGATGGCAAGTCGCCTGATAGGCTGAGCAGTCCTGCGCACAGCCATGACACTCACTGCCATGACACTCACTATGCAACTAAATGCCATGACATCGAGCACATCTTAAATCTTTAGCTCTTTTGTTGCGAGCGCGCAAAAAACATCTCAGTGTTCTTGCTTTCGCAAGACATAAAAACTCCTACGGGCTTCCAGCATTCATCTAATTAGGACAGTCAGTAAAAAGGCCAAATCCTTTAGCGCTGAAGAGCCCGAATTGAGCAGCGAAGCGCAGCTTGACAAATATGGATTCTCTGTATCAGTCAATACCGAATCCAAGAAGTCGGCACTTCTTGAAATTTCGCCAAGCCAGATCTCTTTCCGATTCTTGGACAATCCTCCCACAGCCTTGACAACAGGCAATGGTGTGTCCACCCTTTGCCACGACTGCATAGTGATACGGGGATCAAAGGAAGCACTGTCAGAGGTGTGCATAGCTAGTGTCAGTGCACAGACCAGAACAGGGTAGATCTGGAAATTCAATGACCTGGTCTCCAGAACATCGCACACTGCCCTGCAAGCTTCTTTCACCAACTCCAACGTCTCTTGCTCACTACGATGTCGAGCAAGCCAATGCTGGAAGAACAATGCAAGGTCCCACGCAATGGAGCGCGCGCAACCCTCTGCGGAGATCGTGCGTGTCGAATGCGCGAAATGCAGGCGAGAGTGCGATCGGCCGGGTGCGCGCGCAACCCTCTGCGGAGATCGTGCGTGTCGAGTGCGCGAAATGCAGGCGAGAGTGCGATTTGCCGGCTGCGCGCGCAACCCTCTGCGGAGATCGTGCGTGTCGAGTGCGCGAAATGCACGCGAGAGTGCGATTTGCCGGCTGCCCGCGCAACCCTCTGCGGAGATCGTGCGTGTCGAGTGCGCGAAATGCAGGCGAGAGTGCGATTTGTCCGGCGCGCGCGCAACCCTCTGCGGAGATCGTGCGTGTGGAGTGCGCGAAATGCAGGCGAGAGTGCGATTTGCCGGGTGTGCGCGCAACCCTCTGGCGACTTTGTAGTACAACTTTAGTACGTGGAGTAATCTATGGAGCTGTAAGCTGAGAACTGGCGACTTTCTAGTACAACTTTAGTACGCGGAGTATCTGGGGAGCTGGAAGATGAGAACTGGCGACTTTGTAGTACAACTTTAGTACGCGGAGTATCTG
>CAXAMN010022485.1:77296-110356 GCA_963970005.1 Durusdinium trenchii | reverse complement strand
CAAGCTGTGTATGTTGCAGTAGGCGTCGGCTAGACTCGATAGTGGAAAGCTACTCTTTGCTGGAGCGGGTTGTGTTCGGGGATGGGTGTCTGCTTTTGGTATCCAAGCAAAATCCCTGACAGGAACCGGCACATCCGAACGTTGAGGACGGTTTCGTGAAAGACATCTAGATATAAGACTTTCAATCTTTGTTAAGATACCCAATTTGTGTTAGGGGATGGGTGCAGTGTAATGTTGGATACCCCTGGTGTAATGTTTTCTGGTGCTCCAAGAGGTGTCTGCTTCTGATATCCCTGCAAATTCCGATACAGGAAGCAGGGCAGCAGGAGCCAGAGGTGCAGCGCCTGCGAGAGGGACATGGAGAGGGAGGCGCGGCGTGGTTGCGGACCGAGGTGGAGGCCAAGAACTACACCGACTTGTGACGGCTGTGCGCCTTGTTGGGGCTGCCGCAGCAGCGCGACGGCAGAACCCTTCGGAAGGAGCAGCTGCTGGAATCCATAGTGGACTGCTTCTCATCGCAGGAGGGCTGGAGTAAGGGGATGGGCGTAGAGCGGTGTTGAACTGTGCGCACAAGCTCTTGGTGTTGTGCTTTTGGTATCCAAGCAAAATCCCTGACAGGAACCGGCGCATCCGAACATGGAGGACGGTTTCGTGATTTGTAGCTGTCTTGGAGTAAGGAAAAGATATCTAGATATAAGAATTCTAAGCTTTCTGAGACACTCAACCTTGGTTACAATGGTTTTGTGACGTGTAGATGTATTCGACCAAGCAAAAGACATCTTGATATAAGACTTTCAATCTTTGTTAAGACACCCAATCTGTGTTAGGGGATGGGTGCAGTGTATAGTTGAACTTAGTTGAGACTCTGTTTTCTTGTGGTCCAATAGGTGTCTGCTTCTGATATCCCTGCAAATTCCCATACAGGAAGCAGGGCAGCAGGAGTCAGAGGTGCAGCGCCTGCGAGAGGGACATGGAGAGGGAGGCGCGGCATGGTTGCGGACTGAGTTGGAGGCCAAGAGCACTTCCGACTTGCGGCAGCTGTGCGCGAAGTTGGAAGTGCCGCAGAGGCGCGACGGCAGAACCCTTCGGAAGGAGCAGCTGCTGGAATCCATAGTGGACTGCTTCTCATCGCAGGAGGGATGGAGTCAGGGGATGGGCGTAGAGCGGTGTTTAACTTTGCGCACAAGCTCTGGGTGTTCTGCTTTTGGTATCCAAGCAAAATCCCTGTGTTCTTGTGCTCCAATAGGTGTCTGCTTCTGATACCCCTGCAAATTCCCATACAGGAAGCAGGGCAGCAGGAGCCAGAGGCGCAGCGCCTGCGAGACGGACACCGGGAGGGAGGCGCGGCGTGGTTGCGGACCGAGTTGGAGGCCAAGAACTACACCGACTTGCGACGGCTGTGCGCTATGTTGGGGCTGCCGCAGAGGCGCGACGGCGGAACCCTTGGGAAGGAGCAGCTGCTGGAATCCATAGTGGACTGCTTCTCATCGCAGGAGGACTGGAGTAAGGGGATGGGCATAGAGCGGTGTTGAACTTTGCACACAAGCTGTTTGTGTTGAAGTTAGACTCGATAGTGGAAAGCTGCGCTTTGCAGGAAGGGTTGCATTCGGGGATGGGTATCTGCTTTTGGTATCCATGCAAAGTCCCTGACAGGAACCGGGACATCCGAACGCTCAGGACGGTTGTGTGATTTGCAGCTGTATAGTTCAACTTAGTTGAGACTCTGTTTTCTTGCGGTCCAATAGGTGTCTGCTTTTGATATCCCTGTAAATTGAATGATACCCAAGTTGAATGATACCCAAGTTGAATGTATCTGCGCAAGCGTCACTGCGGAGGAACCGGTGACTGCGGAGTCACTGCGACGCTTGGCGCAGGAGCTGGGAGACCAAGCGCCGCCGACCCTCCGAGGTCGTCTGAGGGGTGTGCGTCTGAGGAACGCGGAGCCGTCCTTGGTGGATATAGCTTCGGAGTTGGGCCTACCTTGCGAGCATATGCATCGGAACAGGCTGGTGGATAGCATCGTTCTGTCGCTCTGTCCGCTGCGAGCGCCCGGGGCGGAAGATGATGTGAGGTATCACTTTTGGCGCTGGCTCGCAGATTGCCGGACCGTTCCTGCAGCAGACCTCGTAGCAAAGGCATCTGTCAGTTTTCCTGCGACACAGCTACGGCGATCCATGCTTAGTGTTTGCGAAGATGTTCCGTTGGAAAGTATTGAGAGGAGGCATGGAAGCGCGGCCGCGGAGCTGGAGCAATTGAGCCAGGCCACCGTTGCAGTCTTGCAACACCTTTCTGCTTTGAATGTTCAGTTTCCAGCTGAAGTGCCAGAGACTTGGACCACTGCGATGGAACAACTGCAAAGCATCAGATGGCCAGACCGTTTGTCTGGATTGCAGTGCAGTAGTTTGCTGGCTGTGTTGTTGGAGAATCGGCCGCTACAGCGCAGAGGCCGGGCGCGTGTGGACCGGAATTGTGTTGTGGGGTCTGATGTTTGTTTGGCTTTTGTTCGGTCGCAAACATATAGACTGTTTCCATCGAAAATATATTGGACGCAAGATTGGTGGCAGTTGGTGGATTGCTGGGATCGCGCAGATCCAGTGGATGTAGCAGAGCGACTGTGGAGCCTGGCCACATGTCATCAAGCTGGACCAGCAGTGGAGCCAGACAGTGGCTTCCAGGATCGAGAAGATGTTTTGGAGGTGGGTCGGCAGAAAGCGTGGGACTTTTGCAAGGTTTATGTGGACGTTTGGTTCGGAGAAACAGTTTCTGATTTGATTGGTTGTTCGTTCGCTTGTTCTTTTTTTCCCGTGTCTCTCTGTGCAGGCGGTCTTGGGCGCACTGAAGCACAAGCACAAGAGTCGTGGATATGACGAGGCAGACAAACTCTTGTTGCGCACTTTGATGCGGCGCTATGGCTGGGAAAGACATCTGGACGAGAGCGCAGCGTGCACGTGGATGGAAACCTTTGAAGCAGTCAAGAAGGCAGAGGATTGGTCTCGTTTTGCTTGGTTTCTGGTCGCGCACTTGTTGCACCCTGCTTGTCGTGAGAGTTTGCGTGCGTGGCGCAATCCGGTGACCGTTTTGGAGTCGAGATTAGACCGCAGTGGTATTGCCCAGGAGGTGGTTACTTTGCACGATGACTTGTTGGCCTGGCAAGATCTCCACGGGTGTTCTTCGTTGCCCGAGAAGAAGCAGCATGCAGACTTGGCGAAGAGGGTGGGCAAGTATTTCAACAGCAGGGAGGCGCGTGTGAGGACCCTCCAGAAAGCTTATCCTCCAGACTTTGCGCCGCTGCCGGGTTACAGAGTTGAGTGTTTGTCCTTGGAGGGCGATTCCCTGCGTGGTGTACTCTGGCGGTCTGCAGCTGAACGTGCTCTGATGTTTTCGATCCCTGGATGGAGAGAAGAGGGCAAGGGCAAGGAGGAGTTTCATCCTTTGCAGGATTTCTGTAAGCATTGGTTGCCAGAAGCAGACGAGATGGAGTGTCTTGATTTGTTGACCAACACACAGCGCCCTGTCACGTGGAAGCTCGAGCAAGTCGCGAGACGATTGGACTGTTCACCCACGTTTTCTGGTGTGCAAGAAGCCTTAGCCAAGCGCTTACTACGATCTTTCCCTGAGGATGCAGGTGACTGCCTACAGAAATTCTGCTGTAGATTGTGTCCAACCGACTGCGCAGATGCAAAGTCCTTCAAAGAGCACGTCGCACAGGAGCACGCTGGCGTCGGGCTGCAAGATACTCCCCGGATGCTGATTGAGTATCGCAAGAAGATTCTCGCTCTTGTTGAGCACGCAGGACCTCTTGTGTCTCGGTCGATGTCTTGGACATATTTTGGTGTTTCACGTTGTAACTTTTTCCTGACAACTCCTGTGTGGACGCCGTTCTGCGGAAGCGCAACAAGGACTAGACATAAACAATCTTTTCGGTGCACAAAGGCCAGTCGCGAGCTGAAAAGCGAGAGTAGGCCGGTTTTTCTGTGAGACAGTCAAGTAGTCAATGACAAGCGTAGGGCATAGTGGTTGGTGAACTACATCTCAGAAAAGCAGTGTCCTAGAGTGAAGGAAATGTTATCGCTGCTCGCATATCGATTGTCGCGTCGCCTTTGACAAACTCGTTATATGTTATGAACACAAAACTGCTTCTTGTCATGTCAGGTGGGTGATTTATATGTCATAGTGTTGTATGGGAGGTGTTTTGTTGTTTATGGCATTTTATGTGTGATACATATTTGGTGTGTCCGAACGTGGATGATCGCTGAGGTACCAGGTATGAGCAGACAGAGGACAATAGCTGCCAACTTTGATGAGCGCTTGCGTTGCCCTGCAGGCACGAGTGAGGAGGGCCGAATGGAAGCTGCCTGTGTGGTGTGTGCTCGACGTTTTTGGGCGCATGAGTTGAACAAGGTGCTACTCTTCACCGATCCCTCCCAAGCAGAAGGGCTACCACAGCTCCCGGATGGAGTGGATGCAGCAGTCCGTCCATCCCAGCAGCATCGACTGTGCCGCCTGCTGGGAGTTCCACGCTATGCTGAGCGCTGGCCGCACATTGCTTTGGAGCTTGATGTTTGGGACCTAGGTAAGCCAGTGTTTGTCAATGTTGTTTGTGAGTTTTGCTCGCAACTTCTGAGGCGTTTGGAAGGTCGCAGGCTTGCTGTTGGCCAGCCTACAACCATGGATGCAAACTTGCATGGCGTCGCTTCCCTTTCAGGACTGGGTGGTGGGAATGTGGAAGACACTCTAATTATGAATGTTCAAGAAGCCGAAATGCGTTTGGACTTGAATTCCAAAAGACTGCTCACGGCTCATGTGTTTGCTTTGCTGCAGCCAGTCCAAGCCAGGGACGCAAACTGTTTAGGAACTATTTTTAGGAACTCAAAAAGGGTGTTATTCTTTTTAGCTACTCTCACCGCGAGAGCATGGCTACCTTTGCGGCGACTGCGTTGTCCACTGCTTTGGACTCCGCATCTGAGCAAACAGATCATCATGCCAGTGGGCACTTGATGAGCAAAGAAGGACCAAACCCAAACCATGTCAATAATTGTGAGAAGACCCCCTCCAAGTTACAGCAATAGCTGAAGCATCAAACAACCGCGTTCGCCAATGACACCCCATGTAAACACCAAGACCTCTTCTACGCAAGCGCTACCCCAACAGGAAATCCCCTGTGACAAGCCTCGAGCCAGTCGATCATCAATCTTCACCCAAATCAATGGTAGTGGCGCATGGCTGCAGCTTCACCTGCAGGACACCCTAACACCCACGTGACGGGACTTTTCAGCGCGAGAAAAGCTCCGGAAAAAAATGCTTACAATAATATATGATGTAGCTCTTATAGGCACCCACAAAGCAAACACAAAAACATGAAACACGGCACTACTCCAGAGTTCAACGCTTTTGGTGCACACTCACAGTGTCAACGATTATGGGTATAAAAAGAGAGATACATGGATATATAGTCCTCGAGCGTATGCGTTACACTTGACATGTTCCGCGAACAAGTCTGCGCGCACAAAAGTATGCACAGGCAGCTCACACCAGGCGCACAGCCAGCTCACAGCACCTGCATCAGCACCCAGCACATAGCACCACCGCGGCACCTGTCTCCACCACGCTCACAGCCAGCTCACAGCACTCACCGCCACCCAGTACAGGCACCAGCACCGGCACCCTGTCTCGAAAGCGCGCGCAGCCAGCTCATTCTTGTTTGAAGTAAAACAATACCATAGCTGTCGCTATTATCTGGGAAACAATGTCATGTTTCTGCTCCAAAAGCACCACAAAGCTATATAACACCATCAAATTTGACCCCTACTGCCTGCCACCGACTTGTTTTGCAATCATCCTCCAAGTCATTCGCCGATGGCATCGGCACAAGAGATTCAGCAGCTTGTTCAGGAGAAGCTGCCGCAGACTTTTTCCTCCGGGCTAGTGGCTCCAATCGCCAATGCAAGTTATAGAAGCCTAAAAGCGTTCGGTTACTACTAATGAGTCCAACTTACAGAACCCCAAGCATTTGGGGGCAACTTATGAGTCCAACCTGAAGATTCCCAAAACCATTGGGGGCCACTATGAGTCCAACGTAAAGAATACGAAAACAATTTGAAACTTGTGTGCGTACAAGCCTGGGGAAACATGTTCTGGAAACCTGTTGATGCGTTCCAACAAAGATGCAAAAGAAAGCAATAAAACGAGGGGTGCTTTGGTGCAGCTTTCAGGTTTGGTTCCGGCAGGTCCCGGAAGGTTCTGGGGTGTAACAGAACCTGACCGGAAAGCTAACCAGTATAGGCTCAAGACTCCCAAAAAATGACACGTTGCTTACGCCCGCTGTGCGCAAGCGATTCTGATTCTGACCTCTCAAGCAGGGCCCCTGAGGTCAAACACATTGCCCCTCAAAACCACGCATTGCTTAAACCCAGTGGGCGTAAGCGATTCTAATTGTTCCACTTGGACCTAAGCGAGTTACTTCTAATTGCCCCACGTGGACCTAAGCGATTCTAATTGTCCTTGCGAGCCCCAAGTTTGGGTGTCTCACTTGCGGCGCGTGTGGTTCATGATGAACCTTGCAGCTTGACTTGTTTGTTTTTCTGTGACGTTGAAATATTTGACCGTCAAAACACTGACAATTGGCTATAAGGACCAGTGTCGACCACAGAAACCCTGAGAACCACTTTAGATTTCCCGCAAATGGGGGTAGGGTGATGTCCTTCGGATGCATCCGTCCAGCGTAGGTTGCCCACGCTCCTTGACCATAGTCTTGTTGTCCACAGAGACTTTTCTAGGCTTCCGAGGCTTCCTAGTCGTGGACTCTCGCTGGCCCTTCTCAGCATCCCTCTTCGCCTTGAGCCACTATCTCTGGACAGAGATGGGAATTTTCTCTGTCAACAAATCTTCAATGCCAGGCCAACCCGGGTCCACGTCAATGGATTTGCCAGCTTCTTTGAATCGAGCCTCAGGCAATGTGGGCCAATGCATTGAATGAAAGAAGACAAAAGAAAACATACAGTAAACAAAGCCAGTTATCAATGAAGAAAGCTGCCGGCTGTGGAAAATACCATGCCCGCAAAAAACACGCACACAACTTTCTTACCTAATGATTCTTTCACCCTTGCAACCTTGTTTGACTCAAGAGTCAAATGATTGCCAAGAACAAATTCAAGTCTCTATCTCTGCCTGCGCCAACTGCAAAGCCTCCTCTGGACTTGGAACTCGCTCCTGGATTCTGTCTCGCCACTGAAGAACCATACTGGCAGCGTCCAGCGAAGTCGAATTGTTGTACTCGTCCACGATGGAGTGAGCAACTGCCACAGCATATCCAAAAGCCGCGGGGTACAGCGCTGTGTACTCTGTGAACTCTGTTGCAGTGATCCACCTGCGTTGCTTCACCGCACAACTATATTATAACATGAAGCTCTCGATCTTAGCGTGTTGCTTTGTAGTTAAAACAAAAAATCCTAAAACGTCCATCAACCGTCAAAAGCTCTGTTCACCAAACTTCTTCCTAACATGCATTTCGAAGCATTTAGCCGAAACAGCTCTGGTCAAACAAATCGTTTTTGCTTTACTGCATAGACCCAAACAAAGTGTGAAGTGTGAAAGAGTTGGGTTCTTTCATCCCATGGCCTCCCGGACGGTTTCGAAGCTTTGGCTGCTGCTGGGTGCTTCGAGAGGCGCTGGGAGAAGTAGTAGAGGATTCTAATCCCAGGCCACGTGCCCACCAACTTCAGCACCTTCTCTGTGACACATCCAAAGCGCTGAAGATCGATGAGCTCTGTGGCACATTCATCCTCACTCAGCTTTTGCTTCAGCTTTGGCCACTTGAAAAGCTGGAGGACTTTGGCTGCTCGATGACATAGAACAGGCCCAACAGCGTGCACAGGGGCAGAATGATGCTTTCCATCACAATTGCCATTGCATTGGCTGCGACCACTGCTTTCGAGGATCCAAGGCCCCACGTGGCCTGAGTTGATTCAAGCGCCAAGGGGAGGATAGCTCGCTATTTGGATAGCCCGCTATTTAATGCTAAGGTGGTCGTGTCAACAACTCAAAACAACGAGCAAACAATTGAAGATGTTGCAAAAGGAACTGCTTCAATCGGAAAGACAAGCCACTAAACATCGCAGTGTGCTTCCAGAGGTTAGCCAAATCCACGTCCGACATGTAACACCACTGCCCTCTCCTTGCACCGGGCTAGCATGGTGATCAAAATCACCAACCCGTCATGGGTGTGAACGTTGTGGTGTTCATCCTTTGCCACATCGAAGGACTCCATTTGCTGCTCCATCTCGTTGAAGCCACCGCTCAACGACCCAGACTGCTCAAAGACCGCCACACCATCCAGAGTCTGTTTTTGGCAACTCCGGGTCCACATGGCCAAATCCTCAGCCTCCTCCCACGACATTGCAGCCTCTGGGAGCACTGGGACCAGCTGACGTCCCGCCATCTTGAACCAGATCTCTTCAAAATCTCTTCTCTGCAAATTTCTTCAACTCCGGGACGCCAGAGCGATTGTTATGAAACATAAGATTGTTAGAGAAGAATGAGTACCCAACCCTTTGAATAATCTAAGGCACAGCCAGAGAATCCTCAAATTGTTGATTGGTCATCTTCTCAAGCTCTGAGCTGTGCCGAAGTTGATCTGCGTGGGCCCGTTTGAGTCTGCCCTGACTGATATCCATGCCAGTCGATGAGGTTGTCTCACACTTTTCCAGGCCAAGAATTCTTGCCGGACCATACCATCTTGCGACCTGAGGAACGTCGAGCTTGGTGTGATTTTCCTTCTCTCGGTGCCTGGAATCTTCTGTAGTACACGAGCTCACCAGGGTAGAAATGCACGGGAAAGGTAGTTTTCATGTTTGTGGCTTTGGCCAGTTTCTCAAGGTCCATGAGTTGTATTTGGTCTCTGCTTGTCTGTTCATCTCCCGCCGTCCCTGGAATTTCTGGTCCAAGTTCAATGACGACCCAAAGGGTAGATCAGGACCTTCGTGAAGTCAGTAGGAGTCTGTCATCTCTTCGCCGAACACCCACTGAACTGGCGCTGGGAAAACCAACCTTTCTTGTACATGTTGTTGCGTGCTGCTATCAAGGGCCAACGGGCCAAGTTGCCGTCGTAGGATCATCCTCTTGTCCACGAAGGTGTCGAACAAGCTTGTACTTGAGAGCCCAACTTGACCGTGTGCTTCAGCTGGCACAAACAACAACGCCACTCCATTTTGGTCTGCCCACGCCTCCAAGTCACGTCCACGGCGGGCACCTTCCTTGTCCAGCTTGATGTTCTTAGGACAACCAAAGTATTGAATCCAGGCCTTCATCAAGCCATCAAGTACTTCTTGAGTCGATGGGCTGCGTGACTCTTTCACGTGGTGGGTCTTCAAATGAGCGGCTGCAGCATAACCACTGCTCTCGCAGATGATGAGCTGTCAATGAAAGACCTGTTCTCCATAGGTGTACTCCACGTTGTCCACCTGGATGGTCTCCCAGAGATGCTCTGCTGTCTCAAGGGTTGCCGGCGTCTGCCGAGGATTCTGCATTCTTGCTTCTTCACAGTCCATGCAGTGCAAGTTGCCTGCAATGGTCAACATCTTGCGAGTTGCTCCACGATCACGTAGCATTCTCGCAAATGCTTGACTTGATGACTTGATGGATGGCCAAGCCGTTGGTGCAGCTTCAAAAGATTCGTGGCCCATCTCAAAAGCTCCTCATCGGCGCTCCCTCGTAGTGAGGCTGGATCTCCTTCTGGGTGCATGGCCATGATGTCATCTGGTTCATCATGTAGAAAATGAAGCTCTCCAGGTTCGACTTTCCACTTGCTGCGTTCTTCATAGATCATCCTGGTAAGATACCAGACTTTTTTTGCCATGGCACGACAATAGAGAGCAGAATGCCTGGTTCGTTGTCCTCCTTGAAACATCTGGCGCATCTTGTCCAAGCTCATCCCATGGCAAATCTTCGCCAAAGGATCCGTCTTCTTATTCTTCCTCGAAATACCATTCCTTCCACTCTTCATCGGTCCAGCGATGATAGGAACGCCACTGACTGAGTTCCTTTCCACTCGTCTTCAGGTTCTTCTTGGCGAGCGTAGTGCTCCTCAGGATGAACTGGGGATGTCGACTCATGCTCTTGCTCTTCACCTTCACCTCCTGCTCGAGAGGTGATCTTTGCAGTTTGCGATAGCTATCAAGTAGCAATGCTGTGGAGGTCGCCTGAGCTTGATCAGCAGTTCTTCTACTCTCGCACCTGCATCTGGCACGGCGGTGCGACATAGTTTCTCCTTCAGGAATGAAAGCAAGTACTTGACCTCACGTTTCTTGGACAGTTTTCGATGACCCCATGTCTGTGGCTCGCCATCCAGGAAACCACGATTTCCTTAGCTGACATGACATCGTGGTCATTGTGCTCCTCAAGTGATCTTGTAATCTAGGGGCTCAATCACAAAGGTCTCCTCAAACAAGAAGTGCCGATGGGGAGAAGCAATCCCAAAGGTCCCACAACGCTCCTGGAGCCCAGCGGTGTGAACCGCCGGGCTCCGCTACCAATGCAGAGATTGCAGTGGTAGCCTTGGTCCAACCAAAGGTGCAACACGAAAACGAAGCTCCTGATGTCGTGCAATCCAAACAAAGGTCACTACCCAATCTCCCAAGCAGCGTGCTTCGATCAACACACTTTTACCACCTATGGCGGCGTCGGTTGCGGTAGCTGAGCACCTTTCAAGGTGCTTTGGCTGAAGGAATCCCTTGAGATGCAAGCGACAAGCGAAAATGCAAAGCTCATGAACTGAAGCTGAACACTCAATCGAACGGCTCACACTCGATTACCTTAGATTCTTGCACAAGGGAATCATCACAGTTGAGGATTGCAGAAAACATTGAGTTCGTGGAATTCATCCATTGGCTATATATATGAGCGATTGTTCCTTAACTGAGTGTTCCTCTGTTCCTACGTGATTTGTAAGGGTCTGTTGTTTTGTGTGGCTCATTGTAACCCCAGGCAGTGGCATGGATACTCCTTTGCTTGGACTTCAAGCTTTGATGGCCACGGTGGACCGTGATGACCTTGTGGACTATTTGAGACTTGCCACAAACATTTGAATGTTGCATGTGAACATCGGCTGGAAACGTTATCAAAAAAAACTGTTTAGATACTTTAATGGTAAAATGTTCAACTCATTAAAGACACAATAATTGGTCTGGGGGAGCGATTCGGTGCCCTCAAACTTTCGTTCCACCCTCACTTTGTCCATTTCCACTAAACTGTCTACAGCTTACTGTACCTGTCTGTCTATCCAATACATTCATTCATAAGTGGGGACACATTGAGTTTCAAATTTCAAACGTTTGCCACAGTCTACAGCTGCAACCAATCTCCTACTATACTCTGCACTCTACAGGATCCAAATCCAGGTTGGCACCACTCCCAAGAGAACCTAACCTAGCGCAGCCTTTCAGCCGGGGCCATGCATATTTTACCAGCAGCTGCATGCTCCAACCGTTTGTCAAAGTGAAACCAACCGAGCAGTGTGGTGCTTCCATCAAAGGGTACCTGAAACAAGCAGCGACGCAATGCTGACTGCATGTTTGATTAAAACACAACTCAACTTTTGCAATCGAAGTGCAACAGTAGTTCTTCTCCGCTTGAGACATAACCAATTGCTTTACGAACACAGTCTGAAGTCACTATGGTCAACATGCACTGTTGGGCTACCTACGTCTTCGAATTATCACAGAATTGCTGAGGGTCACTGGCAGGCTCTTGGATGTCACACGTGAAGGTAGTGTTTTCCCCAGTCCTTAGCGTGCTTAGTTTTGTGGAATTTATCAAACTTATTGGCTCATTGGCCATTGGCTTCATCACCACCTCTGCTACCTCTGCTAGTTGTGGCTCTATATGCCGACCTCCGTATCAACAGGACCGTGCTAGTGCAAATAATGCTGCTGCAGTTGTATTTGCATGTTCTGCATCACCAAATCACCCTTAAATAGACTTCACCTGCACCCAAAAGCATGTTTTGCAGTCTGATCCTCACTTCGTTCGCAGAAACTGACTTCAGCCAACCCTACCGGCTCACTTTCTTAATCTTTCCCCCTTCAGGTGGCTGCTCTAGCTTGGTGACCATCGAGCAAAGGAAAAAGGATTCAAGCCTTTGTCTCTCTCGTAGGATATGTATATAAGGTTATTTGTAGCACCTCTGATGAGTCTGATTCAACAGCAGCAAAGACTTGCCTGACGAATCCTAGTGTTGTCAGCCTTGCTTGGGCCCATCTAGGCTTCATCCAAGATACCATCTCCACTGGTCTGCCACCAGGCGTGCCTTCCAAATTTTCACGGGTGGAGTACTTGAGTATCCTTCGTCAACATGCCGACAAGGGTCTAAGATCTATTCAACCGATTTAACAGTACAGATCTAACAGTGACATCCAGAACCACTTCGAGATCGCTTTTACAGCCATGGGTCTGAAAAGGAAACAACAAACTACTCATGTCCAACGTGGGCAACAGGCGGAGTATCAGAAGTTTGCCGTCAAATGAATATCTGGACCAATTATAAGTATCAGTACTGGACCAATGATCTGATTGCTCGGACTCAGTATTAAACAAGCCGAGTACATTTCGGAAGAATTTGGCTAAGCAAGTCCGGTCATGCTCGCAGTGTCCAGCGCACATTGCCGTCATAACCGCCAAAGAGGACAAAGGAAAAGTCTGAGATCCTTACAACTCACAGTACGCAGTGGCATCTGCAGCTGGCAAAATCAATTACTGTCTTGCACATTTATCCAAATGATGACTGACAAAAACACCCAAACAACATGCGCGGTGCAAAGGAACTATAAAATTGTGGCTGCAAAGCGGGCATTGAAGTACTAAGTACACTAATTGCACCTGTTGTCGGGATCTAATTACAATTCTCCAAATTGTTGAAGTCCTACTGAATGTGGCATATTGGCACTTGAAGAATCTGCGCAACTGGGCCAACAACGTAGGGGCAATGACTGCACCAAACTGCACGACCGTGAGACAGCAAAATGGCGAACCTCTTGGAAGTACGATGGACATTATGCATTGCAAAAAACGATCAGAGATTGTTTGAGAACGTCATGACTTAGCTCAGAAGTGATGGCCTATGCCAGCCTAGTCACGTCTCAGAATTGCATCTATTCCGACGCTCTATAAAATGACCCGACTACGCCTGAGCACGCGCAGAGAAGGGCGCGCTTGGAGCCATTTGTGTCCATTGCCCCCAATTTTGCAGATTCTGGCAACACAGCACAAATTTGTAAGCTTCAACAAACACGCAAACTGCTCAAACCGTGAGTGAAACCCATTCTACCCTCGCTTGGATCATCTTGAAGCAACAGCCAACTAAAAGGAATTTGTATTCTGTAAACCTTAGGTTGGATCGATCACCTTTGAGAACCTCCTTCCCAACTGGTAGATTACAAACAGCAGCCATTGACATTGACATGATCACAGTGGCCAGTTTTATGTACAAGTACAGTATTCAATTCTCTCAAAATTCTACGAGTACTACTTGTTCGCTGCCTTGTTCCCACACCAAATATCATTCCGTGGATTTGGACGAACTGCTGGATCCTCAGGCAAACACCGACGACCGATTCAATATCATTGCCAAGACTGGACCCTGTGTCAACAAACGTCAGGTTGAGAGTAGATCATGTATACCAGTTCGAGGCCTTCCACAATTGTAACTATTTTTGTCGTCCTCCTTATTCTACGTACATCTTCCTACCCTACCGGCCCTACCTCTACAAATCAGTCCTGCTCTTCTCCTCGAATCACTTCACCTGAAAGGGCTGACACCAAGACCGCTTGGGAAGGTGAAGAAGCACCAGAATCTGCAATTCTAGATAGTCACTAGCTAGCTGAAACACGGCGGCCGTGGGACTTTCAAGTCAACTGGTCAGTCGAGCATGAATGGACAGAGTCTGTCCACCTTCACGCGCACTGACTTAGGGACCAAGCTGTTGAAGGGTTCGCCACCAAAGCCACCCACTAGAAGTACCTGAGCGGAGAAAATTCATATAATTTATAAATGAAGGAAAGAAAACAAAACAGCAAATTTGTCATAGAAGGCCCTGTATTGAAGGGGGCCGTATTGTCTTTTATTCCTCCCTTGATAATACACAAAGCTACCCACTTGGGATAATGTTTCCAAAGGTCCATCGAGAGCATGCTAATTGCCCTACCACTTGCTGCTCCAAATTACGACATGTGACGACAACCTGACACACCGGACGGATGACTCAGTGCAAGATGCGGCAAGTCTATCGCCATCCAAGAGACACCTTTCGAACAAGTTATTGTACAAATTCCATTCTTGTTGAATGGGTCATCTCAGGTTGTATCACCGCCACACATTCCCACAATGAAAGGTCAATCCATATCAATCCTTAATCTCCCTCCCCTTGGGTCCCGCACGGTTTCCACCTCGCCCGTTTCTCCAGCGAAACCCACCTGATCGCAACAGGCTGCGATCATATCGTAGACCATGAGTCCTGAATGCATACTCTTGCTGCAAACTGCATATGGGACACCTTTGGACAATGGTTATGAAGATTTATGATGTAACGTATTAACAAAAGCGCAATCAAATATATCAAATACAATCTACTACATAATGACATCTAATCTAATGACTGTAGTATTCTGCCACACGCACGATGATGTCTCCAACTGCCCACTCCACAGAACCCCGCCAGGCGATGGCCATGACGAGGCAACCATGACGCTTGCGGTGTCAACTGGCTCCACACACCCTGGGGCGAAGCCGCGTTTGTTTCGAAGAGGAAAGCCTATGGGGGATTCCACAACATCCGAACCCTTGTCACTTCATCCATACACGACGCTTCAAAAATCCTGAGCAACCTGAGATGATTGAGATGGACTAAAATATCTAGAGACTGTGATTCGCCAATAGCTGCACATTGGGCTGTTCGACAAGTAACAGCTGCTCCCTGATGGTTATTAAGGCTCATAAACAAAAAAACCCTTGATGATGAAATGAAGCTGGTGTGAAATGTAAAGATTTGGTATTGCCGCCCCGTCTATACAATGAATGCATGATAGCTGTGCCCCCCGAAAGTAATGCTGGCCTACCTGTACAATGTACTGTATGTAGCAACCATCTGGAAAACTGGCTGACTTCTTATAACTTACAACCAGGCTCTGCCCGCCTGCCACTGCGCGCTGCAAAAGTCTCCAGAGTGCTGCCAAAGCCTCAGTTGTTTTTCGAAAATGCCGGGCTACGACACCTTGTGCACCGCTTTGGTTGAAACGGTTGTCGTTCCGTCTTAATTACTTACATACTGCATATAGAAAAGAAAATTGTAGATTTATTGAATCGCATTCTTGAAACCTATTCTTTGGGGGGGAGGGCTACCTGCCACCAAGTGGCCACACATCATTGGTGTATCCCAGAGCTGCCCGTCCTGGCAAGCGTCAGGTTCCTAGCTCCATCCAAACATCCAAATGAAATGCGACTGCGACTGACCATCTACTCTATAGTGACGGACAACCACTTGGAACATCTTTTGGAAAATCTCCAGGTAAGGGATGTTATAAGCTTAAGGCTAAGACTTTAAGAACATTGTAACACTGCAACGTTCTAAGTAATGAGATAGAACATTGAGGAAAATTGTCCACGAGAGAATGCACAGTTGATGAATACACTCTGTCGAGATGCGCTTGTCTGCAGACTCTCGGCTGCATGCTTAACAATGATGTTCTAAGTAAGGGGGGATGTTCTAAGAAACAGGGATTTGAACATGTTCTAACTCAATCACTAAGAACATGGCAATGTTCTAGGCCTGGATTCTGTAAAAAAAAATCTTTTTGGCTCTAAGTTCTACTTAACAGGCTTTAGATGTTGGAACTTTTTATGTTCTCAGTGGATGTCCGTCGCTATACTTAGCCTTAGTCCTCCTACGTTCTCGAGACGCACTCCGGCATATCCAATAGGCACACAATAGATAGCAAAACAGCAATGCATGTATATTGGATTTATATTCCACAAAAGCCACAGCTGCAAGAAGGAATGCTCTTAATTTCTCCGTCACACAAATTGATGTCTCCTTACACTGTCTGTCTCTCCCTCCCCTGTCACCTCCTGCAAGGATCACCTTACCGGCGCTCGCCCGGATTTCTACCACCCGCCAATGCTTTACATTTCTTATTTTTGAAAGGCCGGTTGAGATCCATGGCCGGTAGTTTAAACAGAAAACCAGCCAACACGCACCACCACACACAAGGACTGGACCAAAAGTGGATGCTGCCAAAACAATTTTATTTAAATAACCGCAATCCTGAATTTTGATGGCTAAAGCATTCTTTAAGAAGGTTGATGCAAAATACAACAGAGTCAAAAAACTTCAGTATGCCAACACAGAATTTCACAATCACGATCGCAATGTCACAAACATCAACCAACTCAGCTGTACAACCAAAATGAGGTATGCTAAAAAACGATCACAACAATGTGTATCAACCGGCGCTGAATGGTCCCCGCTCCACTGGTGGTCAATAATGCTGCTGGTTCCTGCCGGCTGAGACTGTGCCAACTGCAGCAATTAAACGGAAATAGCACCAACATTTTATTTTTGTCAGATCTTGACATCAAAACATGTCATTGAAGGTCATTTGTCCACGGTTTCATGTAGAAAAAAATCATGAGCTCCTCTCTTGGGGCCCATGGGGCATCCCTCGGTGTTTACACGATATTCACTTCAGAAATCTTCAGAACATGTTTGGGATTCCATTGGTAAGATCCAGACAGGAGTTGTGCCCATTGGCCATATATGGGAGAATCTCGGCACCTGCGCATTGCACAGATGAACGCACGGAAACATGTTTGATTTATGCCTGTCCTACCCCCCCCACTTGTTTCATCGTGCTTCCTTATCTTCCTTCTACTGAGCTCTACACTTGTAGCTGCACTCCAATCCAAACCTGCTCCGAGCGACAGAACGCACACTGCCGCACTGCCCTAGAAGTGCCCTGGCATGCCCTAACAAATGATTGAATGCTTTGGTTTGATATATCAGTGCCACTATCAAAGCTTTCCTGCAACACACGAGGAACATTATATATGTTTGGCTGATCGTCTTGTGAAACATATACGACGCCGGTTTTGCTTCAACATTGTTATACTATACTAGAAGCTACTAGTAGCAGCTAGTAGCAAGCGCATCGCTACTAGTAGGAAGGGCAACGCTAGGGGTAGCAAGGGCAACTGTTTTTTGGCGTCTTCTAAAACGCTACTAGGGGCTCCTGGCATCGTTACTAGGAGCAAGGACGCTACTAGGGGCTCCTGGCCTTAATACTAGGATTTCTGCGACTTCGGATGCTTTGAGCACAAAGTTGAAGGCTGTTGTGCAACATTGCGCTCCTTGCAGCTTCGAGCGGTTGCATGTCCTCCAGTAATGTGCAACGCCTTGATGCAAACACCCGAGGATTGTCGACAGTTGACGGAATGACTTTGCATGACTTTGCCGGAGCGACTGCCCTTGACCCTCATGACTCACCCTTGGCAACATTGACTCTTGGACCCTCACTTTCGGGTCCATCGCCACACATCATTCAAAAGACCAGATTCACCTCAATCAACGCGCTTGGTGGGCCACGCGCATGGTTCAGTGACGCGCAATAGAAAAACATCCATGCATGCTGCATGCATCATTCGACAGTTCAAGCTTTTCATCAAGCTTTTGGCCAACTCCTCCCATGAGCAGAATGTCCTCAGGAACCAATTCATAAAACCGGCACAGAAAAAGAACTCTCGTGTCCATGGCAAGCGACCTTGGTTGAACTGTTCAAGTGTGCTTTGCAGCCTCCAATGGTCGGATTTTCTGAGCAGGGTGCGCTGCAAAGCGCTGAAAATCTATGAACATATCTTTGCGAAAATTGGAACAATATCAAACCGATCGGTGCCCTTTGAACACACAGGCTGGGGCCCGCGGGTTGCCTGAGGAGGCCACAAGTGCTTTATAAAACATTCTGATGGTCACGGTAGCTAGCAGCTTGCACCGAACATGTTGCAATGATAACCGTCGCCAGGCAACCCAAGCAAACCTGCTGCTTGCATTTGCACGTTGTGAACTGCAAGCTATCATCTAGTGAGATTAAGGTCAGAAAACAAGCGCTGATCACTTCGATGCGAAGCTCTTCGCAGCCTTCTCTGCTGCCTGTAGGGCCTCAGCCTTGGTGCCCTTTGCAGCTCCCTGTGCGAAGGCCCTTGGTTTTTGCGCCATCTGGGCAGAACATCACTGAGTAAACTGAAACACCGGCAGAATTCAGCAAATGCTGTTCAATGCATGGGGTTGGCAGCACTCCGTCCCGCAGAGGGCCATATGGCTCAAAAATGCGTCAAAGTGTGGCAACAAACACAGCTGTGTCGGTATAGTGTTTGCTCATCTATACACACATACAGCGCTTCACTTCTGGCGACGCAATCATAAATCACTCAGCCCTTGTAACCCCCCAGCAGCTTAAGATCCACAATGTTATCGAGACTTGTCACGTTATTGAGTGCGCAATGCGCATGACACCTTGGCGGCTTGCTTAATAAAAAACGATTGCCGTCCAAGGCGCGGTTGCCCTCCACCCTTACCACCTACTGCTGCAAGAGCTGCCTGGTGATGTGGCATCGGCTTTTCCACAAGGCATGACGTTGCATCTACTTGTCGGCACATACGAAATGGATTGCATTGTGCTCCCATATGCTCCCATGCTCCATGCACTCTGCTCTTTTCGATGCTAGCCTGTTATCTCCAAAGTTTTCTGTGCCCCCGGTTGTCTAGGAACCAAATGATTAGTGCGAGCGCTATCCTCCGTCCGTTCGCTAGTAGCAGGTTACCTAATACCTAGTAGATCCTAGTAGTTTGTTTAGCCCTTACTTAATTGAGTAGACGCCTACTTAATGAAAGCAGTCGGGCCTTAAGAAGAACCTTTAACAAACACATTGCTTTTCAAGTCTCCCACTTGTGTCGCTCCCACCTGCACCCATTTGCCAGCTGGTCTGTCAGAGTGCTGCACCTCTGGTACAGCTGCCAGGCATTCGAGCGAATCAGCGCCTCGGCTCTATTCTTTGGTAAGGTTCTGCAAGTCGGAAGAATTGAGCAAATTTCAAAGAGATTCGCATTGAAACCTTTGGCCTAGATCCTACTCTGAAACAGTTGTTCAGCAGGATTCAGGGCCTCATGAGGCTTCCTGAGACTCCTTGGAGAAAAGAAGTTCGATTGCGGCTCATTGACAAAGGTACATAAAAGTCCAAGAGGCTGGATTGGTTCAACACCATCACCGCGATATCCATCATCGCACTGTCCGATGATGCTGCTTCACGCAAAGTCTTGCCGTCCACGCCTGAAAGGGAAGCTTCGCCGGAACGCGTGAGAATCTCTCAACAAGAAAGAAACACACACACACAACCGGTGCTTATATCTCCAAAATCTCCAACGTCAGGAATGACACTCCTCTCGAAAGCAACATTAGCAAGAAAACAATCAGAATCTACTATAGGCTATAGGCACAGGCGGAGCCTGTCCCTGCTACTTTGAACAGTTCCACTGTATGCAAAGTGAGAGGTGAATTACGTGGTGAAATGGGAATTGTATGGAATTGTTCTGACTCTGACAGTCTTGGCTAGCCGCTAGCCAAAGGCAACTCCGTCATTGACTCCGTCATTGGAGAACACATGCTTATTTTTTACAAACACTTGCTGAGAGAGGCGCAACCATCCAACCGAAATATTAATATAGACTGATGTCTCTCTCAAACAATGTCTTAAGTCTTTATAGTCTTTATATATATATATTATTTAAGACTTTAAGACTTGTATTAATCAAGAACAACAATCTGGCTGCAGCCCCTTTTCCTGCCTGGGCCGTGGAAAATCTTCACACAATAGTTCATACCAAGGCTTTTTGCCTCTGCAACTGCCTGGTGACGTACACGTACACGGCAAATTGGACGATCGTGCAAGCAACGCACGCAAAAGCATCTAGACATTTGAAACCACTCCTGAAAAGGATCCAATGGATTCCGAATGAGTAGATTCATGCACCCCTTTTACAAAACTATTGGCTAGTGCGAATGGTCTGTGCCAGCAGTTGGTCCAGAGCGGTGCGTAGCGACAAATCAGTCCGTGAGTCTGTTTATATATGTTTATATATATATATACAGTACATTCCTGACTTGAAGCACCAAGAGCAAGGCGTTGCAGAACCTTGCCTGCTTCAGCTCTGCAAACGCGGCTGCTTGCTCCTCTTTGCTCGCTTTGCCTTTTTTGTTCTTCTTTTGTTTCTTCTTCAACCTCGCATCACACAAGCCGGCACAACATCCCTTGCCTCTTTCCAGGTTTGCCTGCTTTGTTTACTTCTGTTTTGCTTTCTGCATGCAGCTTATCCATCAGTGTCAACCCAAAAAGATCCAAAAGCTGTTTCCTCAGCCGCATGTCAGGTCTATCTTTGTCTTTGACCAAACTGAACACGGCTGCCCAAGGCACTGCTTCCTCAATTGTCCAAGGCGATCTCGCAGTTGTGCCCTTGGCACGGCCGGGAGAACCAAAGTGTCGAGGTTGCGCTGGAGGGTCATGAGAGCATCTTCCTCACCAAAGCTGATCAGCGTTTTGCTTCATGTAGGTCATGAAAGAAGAGTCAAATACAGGAGTTGGATTAGCAATCGAACCAATGAGGCTGACTAGCGAATTGTCCCACACATTTGCACGGCTGACTTGCTTGATGCGACACAATATATAATAAAGAAAAGGCACGCCGGATGTCACTGCGCACATGACGTCATTCAAGGGGCATCCAGCGATGAACATCACGACACAAAAACAATGTTCTGTGGACTTGTCTGCTCTCCTCCACCTTGGAGTTTTCCAGCTCCTTCATCCTCTTTTCCATCTGTTTTGATTCCTACATTTGATGCGAGCATTGCATGAAGCGTCAGGAAGCTTGTGAGTATCTGATGGCACCGTTTGTTTATCAGAAAATCATTCGCTTCTCTTCCACGCCCATCCTGCAAAGCTCCTTGCGCCACTTCCCCAGTGGCCGCAATGATTCGTCTCACAGACTTTGCAATGCCTCCGGGGAACTGTCAGCTGATGTCAGCTGGTCAGGTTCAGTGCAAAAACCAAAGGACCTAACGCACTACAGTACCTGTTTGGCGGTGTAATGGGAAGGGCCATGCATGCTCCTCTGCATGATTTCTGTAGCACCCGCTTGAATCCAAAAATCTCACAGCACGAGGCTCATTGGATCGCGCACGTCTTTCCCGGCCTTTCTCTTCCAACAACACGAAGTGCTTTGCTTCGGACGTTTGGGAGATGTGCGTTCCACCACCTAAGGTGCGGCCAGTCCAGGACGTTGGTGAGAAGGCCATAAAAAAGGCCCTGCTGTGGACCATCCGGCCGAATCACTACATGTCACGAATGATGCTGTCCGCAAAAAGATCAGCGGCCCCGGCGTGTGGAAGGATTCGACACATCGGTTATAGATTGATCCCAAACCAAATCGCAAAAAGTGTCAAGTCAATCCGCCGGCTTGCCGGCGTGTCTTGTGGATGTGCTCGTACTTGTACTTGTCTTGTCTAGTACTAAAGTTGTTCATCGTTTAGATTGCTCCTCTGTGCGGATTTTTGCCTCGACTAAACCCCCCCCTTACCCCCCCTCCCTCCATGCCCCCGCTTTGCACGTTGTTGTCTTCGTCTTCGCCTTCGTCGTTCTGCACGCGCGTTGCCTGTGTTTTGCCTGCACTTCACAGCGTTTTGCCATGGCTTAAAAGCATGTTGCTCACGGTTTGCACCAACCACCATGTACACTCAACCACGGTTTACACCGAACCACGGTTTACCCCAACCACCGTTTACACCAAAACACGGTTTACACCCACCACCGTTTACACCAAACCATGGTTTACACCAACCACCGTTTACACCAACCACCCTTTACACCAAACTAAGGTTTACACATGTTTACACCAACCAGCGTTTACACAACACCGCCACCGTTTGCACCACACCACGGTTTGCACCGTATTTCCCATCTCTGCTCTCATTCTTTGAAGAACCAAACACGCCCTAGCCGTAGTGGCCGGCGGAACACGCCAACGGCGGATAAATAATAACAATAATTCAACTCTCCAAAACCCACGAGACAAAAAACTAAAACATATGATGAAATATCAGTCTGATCAGAAGACCTTGAGCTGATCTGTGCATCAACCACTCCGAGGGACAAAACTCAACGGACTGTGACATCCATTTCTCAGAGCCGGGATCTTCCAGGACATTGTCGATCGGACGACCTGAACAAATGAAAGCTTTCACTTCGAAAACCAAACTGATCCTAATTGGAAGAGTCGCTCGCAATCACTTTTCATAGTGCGTGCGTGTGTCCTAAGTGTGTGTGTGTGTGTGTGTGCATGCCACTGCTGCTGGCAGTTGTGATTGGATGAAATTGATGATTGCCCATAAGTGCCAATTGATGTCACTTGTCAAATGTATAGTTCTCAGGACTGCAGCAGTCATGAGAAACAATCAAACCCTGATTGGAATCACAGTCAATCAGCTGTCGCATCCGACAACCAGTCAAACACCCAAGCCGCAGCCCCAAGCCAGCCTACAGTCACGACCCGCACTGGATCTGGATACGACTCTCCTGCCATAGCGCGGAGGCCTGCAATGGCCTCGCAAACGAATGGAAGTGCTGCGCAGGCATGGCGAAAAAGAACATTTCTTCTGCCTGCGCATCGGCAAGAGGAACCTCCTTTGAGGTTACAGGAAGACCACGATCCACGGTCTTTTGAACCTGAGTCATCATTGCAGACTGTGCGCCGGAGGTTGGAGCAGTTCCAGTTCCAGTCCCACGCGGCAGGGGGGCGCAGTTTCAATTCCAAGTTCATCATATCCGGCTGGTTGGAGGGGGGGGCCCAGTTCCGGACCCAATTCCAGATCCAAGGGGGTTCGAGTTCATGTTCCAGTTCCAGAGTAACTGGTGGTTGGAGGCGGGATCCAATTCCAGTTCTAGATCGAGTTCTGGTTCCAATGCAATGGTTCAAGTAATTATTATATATTACTATATATTATATACTTGCTGTTTTTCTTCTGGGGGACGGGGGTTCCAGTTCATGCTCCACTTCCAGCTCCGATTGGAGCGCTCTTCAATAGCTCAATGACGTGCATACCGTTCCACATACAAAGGTCGTTGTTCCAGAGGGTTTCCTGTTCCATGGGGAACACTATGCATCATTGAGTACGTGCGAAACGTTCTTTGACTGGAGCACCAACAAGAACCTGAATAAACATAATGAACAACAATAAGTAGACCATAAATCTGAAGATTTCGGAGCAACTGCATCATCAGCCTGTCATAATAGAGCCAAAACGCCAAGCTTTCCACCTTTTCGAGGTCTGCAACTGAAACTCCACTGCTCGCTTCGTAAGTGAAATCGAAGCGCAGCCTCCCAGTCGACATGCATATGACTCACAGCAGGCACAACTGATTTGCAGTACAGGACCACTCCTGATCGTGCAATGGTGCCCATGCATTTGCAATTGCATACAAAGGTTAGACAGTAGTATCTACACAAATTCCATGGCATAATCAGAGTGAAATTGCCGCGCGGCCTAACTTAGTGTCAGGTCAACAGCCCATAGTCTCCTGCCTGTCGGCTGTCACCAGCGAACCCCGTTGATCTATTCCTTCACCAAGGACCTGATCAAATCATCATATCATATCCACTCTATTCTCAGTCTTCTTGCTCAAACGGACGCATTCAGTTCGTTTTTACATCCTCTGCTCCACGCAAGAGACTTCAATGCCTCTCTCAAGGCCCAGTTGAGCACGTGCGTCATGGTGTGGTTGGGTGCCACTTTGTTTCGGTGCTCGTAGTCCACCTGAGAATGACCCAATGACAACCAGCAATATCCTAAATACCAGCAATGTAGCTGAAAACATCTGAGAACCAAGCCGTTTGAACTATTGCTCATACTCTTCATATCCCTATCTATCCTCACACACACACATATATATATAATTAAACAGAACTCGACTGAACAATGGTGCTTCCCGATGGCCTCACAATAAACCTGGTCTCCCACTTTCAGTGATGGCATAGGCCCCACGTGGAGGACATAACCAGCAAAAACCTCACAAACAAGACTCACACACATTCATAAACAATTCCCAGGCTTTGCTCTGGAAAGCTTGCAAATTGGCCAACACGGTGCAACCTTTGGCACAATTACTCAGTTGCGGGGTGGCACACACTTGCAATTGATGTGCGCATTCGCCAGCATGACTGTGATCGAGCCTGCACCACCTTCACTTTCATCAGCTCGGATCCATCTTCCTAAGAAATGCCCCATCCGGCCAAGCTGCAAGACTCACTGGAACGGTCTTCGCTGTGCCAAGGAGCATGGGTCAGCAAGCCAAGGTCACCCACCTGACCACCTGCTTCAGCGTAAAAGGAGGTGCTGTCCAAGACCTAGGCTATTAATTCAAGGAAATGAGCAATCAAGCCCTTGACCTTAAAGCGGCCTGGGCCTGGGAACAAAGGATCTGAATCTCTGGATGGGCGGGCTTTGGTACATGATAATTTATGTACAGTAAATCACATATGATGTAGGAGGAAGCGTTGCAGGACCCAGCATCTTGGCCATGAAAGAGTTTCTTTTTCAGGGATCTTGTCAGAACACAGTCGGGTTCTCAGGCAGCCTATCGGATCACCTGCTGGATTTCATCTTGTGCTCACTCCAGCCAAGTTTGGTGCAAGCATGGACATCTTTCAAGCTACGAGCAATATGTATGTATATATATATCATCTGCGCATGGTTTCCAAATGAGTATGCACAATATTTTAGTTTAGACAATGTTTGCCTCAAACAACTTATTTGAAACAAGCCCCAAGTCAAACACCTGACGGTCTCAAACTCTGCAAGCTAGACGCCCCGGTGACATGACAGCCAAGAAGCAACACCCACAGATGAGTTCTCATCCTCAATCTCATCAGTGCTTTGGACAAATCCTGCAAACAGCTGGCTCTGGCAGAGGTCCCAGGGCACTTTTGCTCAATCGTCTTCCATGGTACAAATGTGCAATTGGTAGTCGCTGAACAGGCAACTGGCCTAACAACCAGCAACCAGCCAACCAGCCCAAGCTTAAAAGAAATCGACTCCTTGCTCTGTGTAGATGGCTCGTACTTGGGCAGGTGGCCGAATGTCCCAGGTGTATTTCTGAAGATCATCCTAAGTTGTGAAGTTGATTCGTGGGAGAGCTGGGAATGTGAGGCACGGCACCAAGGTAAGCAACATAGTTCATCTTTGGTCGCTTGCGGCTTTCATCTTCACAGTTGTACAACCAATGCCGGGAAGTAACTGTGATTGGGATGTTCTGCTCGCTGAGCCAGGCCTTAGGGCTCATGCATTAGTGGAAGCTCATGGCTTTTCACAATTAGAGTTGATGAACAAGGACTTCGGAGCCAATGGAGATCAAACATGCTCACAGGTTTGAGGCGAGAGGCGGTTTGCTCCGCTACCAGTTGGAGAGGTCGTAGGCCTTGCTCTTGTGCCTGCAGGTTGAGAGTGGAGATGATTCTATAGTCCGTGCCCGTGCCCATGCAAGGACTTGCTGCAACTATATGATGCCGAACGGCATGAAAGCTATTGTGTATATAGATCTCTTGATCCCAAGTAACTTGACCATACCGTACCTGGATGCATGAACCCAGCCAAAATCCAAAGCAAACAGCAAAACCCATGTCACATGGGCCTTCCCCATGACTCCAATCCCTTGAGCCACAGGCCTTAGGCCAATGAAGTGGTCTAAGACATGAAACATGATCAAGCCCACAATTGCCTGCTGCTCTCGCAGTGCAGCACGCGAGCGTTCTTTCTGCTGCTCCATGGCAGCCTGGCAGTGCTGGGTAGCTAGCCATAAAACCTTCCTCCAACAGCCAAGCCTGAATTCTCGCGAACTGTTGTGCAGGAGAATGCAAAAGTCGTTCTAAACAACTACAGCAAACAATAATGTAAATACACGGCATATTTTATCATATATAATTGTAATTGTATGTTTAGGGGATGCCCACACCAGTCAAACCCTTAATTTTGCCCGTACGCCGTACTTGTTCCCACGACTTTACAACTTTGTGGCTGTTCTTCAAACATTGTTTCTTGGCATGAGTCCCATCACCCTAACAATCCTTTTTTGTGCAGCAAAAAAGTTAGACAGCTTGGTCTGTGCTTGTTCCACATGTATACATATATATATATATATGTACTCTTGCACTTGTTGCATTCAGGCTCTGTGTGTTTTTGCTGCTGTCAAAGGCAAAAGAAATACCAACTAGCCCAAACAAAAATGCAAACGTCCAAAGCGGGACCCCCGGCCCAAGATTAGCAAGCCTCCAAACAGCCTACTGGAATTGGACATGCAAAATAGAACACACAAAGTATGCAAGACAAAAAGGCAACCATGCAAACAAACATGCACATAATACAAACACGTGCTAGTTATATAATATATATATATATATGTTCTATTATGTTCTACGGGATCGAACAATATCGAACATAACTATTCTTACCCTTGCATCATAAAACTACAGGCTCATGGTTATCGCACGTGCAAAACAAAGCCGCATCCTGGAGTGTGCACCTTTGAGAGGCCAAGGTCTCGGCACACGCATGCACCAAAAGCATCCAAAAGATTCCAAAAGTATTTTTGACCATCCTTCAAACTAAAGATACCCACTCGCCAGCCACTGTTGGGCTTGCCTTCTCTGATTTCTCTGGTAAAGTTCCTGCATGAGCCGTGAAATCAATGACCGTTGTGCTATGCTCGAAGCGTACCAATCTCTCAATGATCGTCCATTCGGTCTTGTCTGAGGTCCGTGGTTGGAGCGCTACGATGCGCGTCTCTTCCTTCGGAACGCCTTGAAGCTCGACCCGCATCCCACCTCTCATCGTGCTCACCTGAATGAACCTCTTTCTACTAACACTCACATATTTGCCAACTTCGCCCAGCAAGACCCAACCATTCTCCAAGACTGGGGACAGCTGCAACAGATCGAACTTGTGAGTATCATTGGCGACCATGATGGGACGGTCATTCAGAAGCTTGGGTAAGTCTTCTTGTGAAGAGATTGTTGGACCAAGCAAGCATCCGGATGACACTGCAGGTTGCCCATGCACACAAGGGGTTGGCCAATGAGATTGATGCCATCTACGCCCAACCCAGCCAACACGGCTGTTGAGGCGAGGGAAGAAATCACTCTCTGTCAACTGCCAGCTTGTATTCACATCGATCGATAGCAAATAGTGCCACATCAACTCATCGTTTTGCTTGGCTTCCACCAGTGCATAGGTGCTCCACACATGACCATGAAAAGTGAGGTTTGCATCTCTTGAGAGAATGCTGGTGAAGGTCGCATCAATGCTGGTTGCTGGCTTGTCTGGTTGGAGAATCCAGCCATCAGCACGTGCACTCCGCCAGACCAGAGTGGTGTTGGTTTCTCCTGCCTTGTCTGCGAGGATCACTGGTCCTGTGGAGAGTGTAGCAATGATCACATTGAGTTCACCTCTGCGAAATGGCTGTGCTCGCAACAACTATTGGCTTTTGCCACTAGACTATGACTATGCACATTTCTTGACTATACAGTAAATATAACTTGTTCTGTGCATCTTTTTCTGGAGCATTTGGCAAGTCAGGTTGCGTTTACTGTTTATAAAGGTTGTTTCAACAGTTTCCAGCTTCTCACTGCTGTGGCATGCGTCCACAAAACTACAGTGGGGAAGCCTAGCTATCGCCGGTTCTAATTTGTTGGAGTACCAAAAATGCACAGTTTCGTGGGAAAAAAAGTCAAGCAGCTGTTTTAGAACTTTGAAGCGAGCGGCAGTTTGCACCTGGATTTTGGTGAGGACCCCACGGCCTGCCACTTGCAGCAGCATCTGCCGGTCGCCGAGTCCACAGGCTGTCTTTGGATGGGCGCAGCTGCAAGGCAAATCCCAGCCTTCATTATCTTCATTGATCCAAACTTTTAGCGAATCTATGCGAATCTACCGCTTTACATGCCAACTTCGCTAGACAAACCTAGACAACCATATGGCTACCGCTGGAGGCTCTTCTACTCGGCAGCTTACACCCACCCACACACACACACAAGTGTCCAAAAAGCAGCTACTCGAGCACAGCTGGGAAACAGCGAAGATGCCCCTATGTCATAGTTGTCAGTGGTGGCATAATCATCACTCGCACGATAGTTCGTCACAGCCTGCAGCCTTACTTCAGCTTGGCAAACTCTCATCACGAAATAGCAATGCAACGTAGCGTAGTTACTTTCTGGTCTAAGTATACAGAAGCAACGTTGGTACCTTCAGCAAAACTTACCGCAGCAATGCAATGGGATGCAATGCATGATCCTCATGATCCTCATGTTAACTGTTGAACATTGGGCAACTCCAGGCTCGCCATCAAATCACTGGGCAAGGCCATACAGAATTGAATAGGCACCACTCTTTCGAGAGCAGCTTGGTGCATTGCTTGTAGCCATCGCCTCACAACTGCAGCTGAGAAGGAAAAAAGGGAGATGAAAAGGGCCTTAAAGGCGACCGTGCCTTCCAGGCCTTGACATCGCAACAAACACGACTCCAGGACCATGCCTTGATGCATCAAATGCCTTGCGAAAGTTGGGGACTGCCAAGAAGTTGAAATTCAGGAAGTCGTGCTCGAAGCCTGTCATGCCTAGGGTGAAAAGAATGACCTCAACGCAGCTCAACACATTTGCACCTCGCACAGGCATTGGCATGAGGAGAAGTTTAGCTGGAAACTGTCAAACAGTCTGAGATGCCATTCTTCATGCCATAGTCAAAAAGCATGCGGTAGAAGGCAAGCGCGTTATTAGGCTCTGGCACGGCAAACTGCGTAATTCCGTGGGAGCCCTGCAGGAACTTGAACTGCTGTGTGTAGACATTCTCTGGGCAAAAGAACGGCACCTATCGGCCAAAGGGCTGGCCAAGGCCGGCAAGGTCGGACGGGACCCATGCATCAAAACAGGTCTGAACGTTTAACACAAAAGCATCAAAAGCCAAACTTCTTCAGACTAAGGAGCATACAAAAGCAAAGGCTTTCCCACAGTCCTGCTGAGCTCCGCCAGAGATCTGTTGAAAGCAGGTGGCACCAATGTCCAGTTCTGCACGCAATGAACAAATACGGCCTTGTGACCGGGGTACCACCTCAAATAGCGATGAACAACACCCCCCACTTGGCTTCATACAAGTGCAATCAACTGCAAAACAAACGCAGTACTCCTCTTGGTGCTTTGCCCGGCAATAGCAGAAAGATTCAAACAGTCTGTATTTAGGACCAGGGAACTGGACAAGGGCCCGGGGAGGGAACAAATGTGAAAACAGCGAAATGGGAAACCAATCCAATTATGTTGGCCGAATGTTGTATATATATAATGTAGTCAAGTTGAAAGCTGCAAGCTGAGGTGCCAATCATCCAACTGCCAAATACGCACAGCGTCCAGCAAGTTCTCCCTCTCCAAGCCCCGCGCTACTTCAATCATCGATGCTTCGTTGCAGGTTTGGCCACCACCGCCAGCTTCATGCCACTGATCTCCATAGTAGTATGCTCCATTGTCCTCAGCTGGCACTCAGTCACCAACAAATGCTCTCATAGATTCACTGTGAGTCATTGGGTGCCAGTGAGCCCACACACATTCCAAGGTGTGGCCAAGTTCCGTCCAGTAGGAAAGGTAGTTGACAACTGGATCAGACTGCAGCAGGCCGCGCTGAAGACCGTAAAGCTTTTGGACGATCTGCCCATAAGAACCAATTGCCTGCGTAATTCCGACCTGGTCTTGGACTAAGGTGAGAGACATCAAAGCACAATAGCAAAACACTAAAACCAGTCACACAGGACGCTACTAGTAGCTTCTGGCCTTACTAGTAGCAAGAAGCTACTAGTAGCAAAGGGCATCGCTACTAGGATCAAGGACGCTACTAGAAGCACCCAAGGCTAGGAGTCCGTCCAAGGAGGAAGAAAGAACACCCGCACCTCTGCCGTGATCAAGGTCCGATGTACAAATCCCACTGGCAATGATGTCAGCTCACTTGTCACTCCAGTCTCCCAGGCACCAGCGCTGTATGTATGCACTGCAGTTTTGAAGTTGTCCAAAGGAGACACCACCAGTGCAAGCTCTCTGTCAAAAAGGACAACCGGACCGTTGGAACTTAGGCCGGCCAATGTCCCGGCAACGTCTTTGCCAAAGACAGCTTTTGCAAACACACCCTTCCATGTCAGAAAACCTAACTCTCGCAGCAAATTTGACATGGAGAAGGATGGGAATGAAAGGATAGGCGGATATGCCCCTTCCTCCAGCTCGTTGCCGTCCTTGGGCATCTTTGGGTTTGATGCGTTTGTGTTTGTGGCACCATCCGGAACCTCTTGGACGAATATGATGGCGCAACTGTTCTTGTACACCTTGGCGGAGGTGTGGACAACCAAGTTCTGCGCGCTCCATGTGATATTAATACACGTGAACTCGCCCAGCTCGTCCGACTCAAAATAGAGTCTCGAGGATCTCTGCGTCAAGGTGCCGTTGGGACCAGAAGAATGCCAGGCACCATTGGCAAAGAAGCGAAGTGGAGCACTATGGAGCTGAATCTCCTTGGCAAGCTTCACCTCAAAGGCATCTGTACCATCCCATTGAAACTGGAGTTGGCATGACTTGGCCGAGAATGCAAGAGCACACTGGGCACAGGCCAACCAACAAATACTCACACGCGCGATCCGATGCATCTTCTTCGTTTGCCAGTCGGCTTGGCTTCCTTTCACCAGAGCATGCTAGAGCCAATATGGCAAGCAATCCCAACAAAGCCGGGCATGAGATGATGTGGAATTCACGCGCGGTCATTAAGACTAGAGCGACAATGCAAAGCGCCCTGCTTGGCGGGAGATTGTTCAAGAGTCAAGAGAAAATGGCACGTTCGTAGCCGAAGCAAATCACTTACGTTAGATCTATGGGTCAAATGAGATATTTCCGAATGTTCAAAACCTAAGTCTCTTAAGTAAGGCCTTTCAAGATGACTTTCTCTTGCATGACGCCTTGAAACCTGCAGCACCCTGCAATACAGCGAAGCAGGCCCAAGCTCCGCCTCGAAGCCGGCCACGTCCACAGAGAGGCCTGCCTCAAGGGCCATTTGCTCTGTGAGATCCAAGGGGAAGCCATGGCTGTCATAGAGCAGAAAGGCCTCAAAACAACTAAATCTCATGGTTCCTCTCGGTCCTGCCAAGAGCAACACAGCAACAGAGTTCGGTGCCTTGTCTCCAGGGACCATGTCCGCACCTTCAGTCTCAAGCTCTGCCTGGACCGGTGCTTTTCTGCCAAAAGTCGCAAGCCGGTCCCAATCTGGCAATCGAAGGCCTTCAGACTGTCGAAGAACTGCATGCCACGGTCCACGGTGCGATCAAATGCCACCTCTGCTGAACGTCTTCCAAAAAGGAGGGGTCTCATATTTTGCACGATTTTTTAGAGGGAACTTCAACTGTCATGTCCTTGAGACAGCCTAAGCCGTCGTTGATGTGCAAGTTCGGGAAATCAATGAGGTACGCATGGTGTTACAAAAATATAGAGCGTGTAGTTTACACAACAGATTCTAACCACCGACACCTGTCATAAGCTATACCGAAAAGGACTGTCCGGTCTGCGTGCCCCCTTACATTTCTCCGCCTCTTCCTCCTCCAGGATAGACTGGACACGCTCTCCAGCTGTGCTCAAATCAGGAAATCCGGGGCTCAGCGACTCCACGACCTGTGGCACCTGAGTTGCGACGTGCCAAAACCAGCCGAGGCTGGGCTTGACTCAAAGCATCTGAAAGCCCCCGACCAGTTTACTGAAAAATCCAGGTGGTGCATTCAGCTTCGACCGCCCATAGCGAACAGCTCTTCGCAGGATTCGTCTCAGAACATAGCCCCTTCCTGCGGTCAAGAACAAGCAGGTCAAGAGCATTGGGGGCCATGGTATGGCACGATAACCGATACACCGGTCCCCAGAAATCAAAGCAATTTCAGAAACCACGCCAGCTCCACATGAGACGCCGCGCATTCAGGAAGTCAAACAAGTCAATGCAAAAACATGTAAATCACCATCAGGACGCAGTGATAAAACTATGTTTGTGTCTATCGTTTAATCTTACTTGAACGCCTCAGAAAACTGTATTCCAGCATCTGGACGCACATCCAACAATGATCAGGAAACATCAGGAAACGAAGGAAATTGTATGTTTCTTGACTGAGTTCACCCTGGGACGCCGTATGATCCACTCCACCAAAGAGTTCACCCTGGGACGCCGTATGATCCACTCCACCAAAGTGACGGTTCCCCAAAGCACTGATACTAATTCCATGTGCATGCTCCAGTGTGGCTTCGTGATGGTTGTGGGTTGTGGTTTGATCATTGGCTGACTTGAGCATGTGTCTTGAGTCCCTACATAACCACAGCAACCAACTCTGTCGAGGATTTGTGGCAGCAGCCTGATTCAGGATTCCTTGCCGCGGCCTGATTCAGGATTTCTCGCTGCGGCCTGATTCAGGATTCCTCGCCGCAACCTCACCAGAAACTGGATGATCTAAATCAGGCTGCGGCAAGGAATCCTGAATCAGCTGCTGCTGCTGTGGTAAAATAGGGGTTCAAGACACATGCTCAAGTAAGCAAATGGTCAACCCACGACCATCAAATGGATTTTGCCTTATTCCCTTTCCTATGCAGCTGCCTTCGATGGCTGAGCCATGTACTGCAAAGACCTGTGCTTGCCATATAGGTCTGCAGCCATTGGAGAGCAGGAAATGAAGGGGTGGCTTGGACGAGGTACCGGACGACGTGGCGGACGAGGTACAGAAGTAAATCCGCCACAGCTCCGCCATGACATGTCTCCACTCTTCTGAAGCAGCCAAGCAGCAGCCAAAGACAAGCAGCAGCAACAAAGAAGCAGCAGCAGCAACAGCAGCAGACAAGCAGCAGCAGCAACAGACAAGCAGCAGACAAGCAGCAG
>CAXAMN010022485.1:31210-45541 GCA_963970005.1 Durusdinium trenchii | reverse complement strand
TTGGGTTACCTGCATCAGCAGGCCTGACACAATCAGACCCTTGTGGTATCCTTCCGGTCACTCCGGAAACCACTCCCAATGCACTTCAAACTCTCCCAACGCACTTAGAGAAATTCCATAACTCGGATCACTGCTGGCAGTGGAAGGTGCCAGAGGCAGAAAGGGCAAGAGACGGAAAAAGGGGTGAATCCGTTAGTTCGCCACCACGGATCGGACCAACCTAGTCTTGAAATGGCGTCAGCCCAATTACTCTTAGAAGGAATGTATTCCCAATACATCCAGGTGCGCAAGGCATACAACATCACGTGAATCAAACCGCACATGCGCTCAAGATCGGGTGACTGGGAACGGCCTCGGATCAGACACATGAGGCTAGCGACGTTATCGATCAGCCAAATGCCTCGGCGACCCCGAAAGGCCTGCGCCCGATACGTGAGGGCATAAATGATCATCACCATCTCCAACTGGGCTATCTGCCTATCGCCAGGCTCCCACAGCTGGTAAACTTCCCGAGGAATATTGGCGATGAAGGCTTCCCGAACCGGTCCCACCGGGTCGTGCCATACGATTAAAAAGCCTCCTGTGCCCTGCTTTGGTTCCTCCAAAGCTGCATCAGAAGCTACAACAAACCGCAGACACTCGGACGGCCTCACGGGGAGTTCACGACAGGGTCGATGGCGAAGAATGGAGTGAATCACGTCAAAGTTGCGCTGAAGCTCTGGAGTGAGGTCACGGTTGCGTTCCGTCTGGCGTGCTTTGATGGCTGCCAAGCCTGCGCAACCCAACCTTCCGTACATGCCCTGCTCGAGAAAATTGAGCATGCCGTAGAGCTTGGATGCCTGGCCTGAGGGCAGACTATTGTGTGCCTGAGCTTCGGTAATCATCGCAGCTGTCTTCTGAATCAATCGATCTCGGGCCCAAAACGTCACGAAGCCGCGGCCTAGATTCGTGAAGTCGTGATCAAGGCCCAGAAAGGTTCCGGTCGGCTGCATCGACTGTTTCTTCTCCTCGGCGAACGGGGTGCCTAGGAGGGAGTTCAACTGACAGAAAGCTTGTTGGCTGGAGCCGAATCCTGACTGGAGGTCCGTGATGTGAGCATCATCAAAATAGAGCGACACCAGACTGTAGGTAAGCCGTCGCCCCAGGGCCTCGATGAAGCGGGAATACCGATTGAACGACGTCACTGCGAGCGGAAGGCCGAAGAGGAGTGATGAATACACCTGAAAGGCGGGTTCCTCCCGCTCGGCATGCCAAAAACAGACGATACAGCCTCGACTCTCCTCCCGACTGGGGAATGACGGTAGGCGTTGAGCCAGTCTTCGCCTCCTGATAGCCACGCGTCGTCAGTCGTCAGAGTCTGCCACTGGTCGTCCGTCAGAAGCGAGGCTACCGCTCCAACATGTTGCGCCGGCCGCAATGGCGAGCACAAGACCAACTTGTTCCAATCTGAGGAACGCTCAGACTGTCCCCCTGTATCTCCATTGTCAATGATCCGCTTCTTGCCCGACGATTGCACGATCACACACCTGGGAATCAGGCGGAATGGTTCGCCTCGCAGTTCCCGCAGGAGCTGCGTGTGGGTCAACGGTGTAGAGCAGAAACCTTGGGCGGCATCGTTCAGCGATTGTTCGAGCAACACTGCATCATGTCGGCCGGGTTTGAGCGAGGCGATAGTCTTGTAGTTGTGGGTCTCCCAGTCGTCAAGCACGTCCTCCATGGTGAGGAAGCGACCTGGCTGCTCCGGAAAGACCCCGTAGGGCGGGGCTGTGCCCACAGCTGGTAGTCCCGCTACCAAACCGTGAGGGTACGTGATGTCCGCCCAGGAAGTCAGAGTCACCAAGAGGGCCGTCAGTCCGATATCCCGGGAACGGGTGACTGCTCGAATCGCTGAGGTTTGAAATGTTTTCAGGTGCTCGCCCACGCTGTGCCATCGCTGCTTCAGCTCCCTCAAGATGCCGAGGCTCTGCTCGCGAAGGCGTGGTAGGTCCTTGGGCCGTGATGCGTAGAGCTCGGCCACAAACCAAAGGTCATCGTCCAGGAGGGGCGTTTGCTCGGTCGGTATTGGTACCTGGCTGCGAAGGCAAGCTCGCAGGAAATGGGTGTCCGGGTCCAGCCCAAAACTCAAAAGGGGAGGTAGGGCGGCTTTGTGACTCAAAGCTCCTGCTTGCTGGCCTTCGGCATGGCGCTGTCGTTGCCTCAAAGCTGCGCTGGCCAAATGTGGTCCCATGGGTCCGTCCGCTTTGAGATCGTGCTGGTTCCTCCAGCGTGGAAACTCGCAGAAAGGTGCTTGGTTCAGGAGGTCTTCGATCATCGGGTACTTGAAGTCTTGGAACCACGTACCTGGGAAGAGGCGGCGGAAGCACGTGACAACGCCCTCTTGGGTGAATAGGCCAACTCGAGCTGGGATGCTCACGGCCACTCCTCTGCTTGAGACGACCCCCAACCGCAGCGCCCGAGATGCTGTCGAGTGATGCCTCTGGGTTTGCCCGCCTGCTGCTGCCAGATAGCGAGGTGCTTCTGGGGCTGTGGCGTCAAAAACCAGTCCTGCGAGCGCATCCGCCTCGCAAACGTCGCTGTCGTGCGGGCAATCACATGCTAAGGTGCAGCCTGCAAGCTCTGGGAGCTCCGCCGCCTTGGACGACATGATGAACTCAACATAGCAGGGGAGCCATTCATCTGCGGTGCAATCGTGTCCTGGGGTGTACGGAGAGCACCATTTCGATAGGGGCAACTTATGACTGTGATGCCCTCGCCCCACGTAGATGCACTTGGAGGGAAGTTTGCCATCCACCAATAGGTCAACGGCTCGGCGCACGCGAGGCACCCGTGCACGCTCGCGAGGATCGACTGGTCGCAGACCAAGCTGGATCGCCAAAGGAGTCATAGCCCAACTGCGCATCGAGCTGGGATCATAGTGAAGCCAGTGTTCCCGGCGGCCCACAGCCTCAGTCGGTGGCATCCGAGGGACGCGCAACTTAGCTCGACCGACACGCACTGCCCACCAACTAGTAGACACCGCAATGGCGAAGGCCAGCGGGGCTGTGTACTCGGCTTCTTCATGACTGGGGAAAACCCGCTGCCCATCCAAGGTGTATGGCTTCCACTCATCTGGGTCGTGCTGATGATGACATTGGAGTGGCGGCCACTGGGAGATCTCCTGAATGTTGTGCCTGAGCCGCTGCTGCTTGCACCGTGCCCCCATGAAGCAACATGCCGCATAGCAGGTGTCCTGCCAATCGCCGGACGCCAACATCTGCTTCTCCCGGGGAAGCTCCCAGTGGAGGCTTCTCGCCGGATTCTCCCGCAGTGACACTCCACCGCGATCGGCCAATTCCTGGATCTCCTGGAGGACAAAATCACAGGCCTGGTTGTCCTTGGTCACTCGCCGAAGGTCACTCCCTCGGAGGTGTGGAAGGCCTGTGGGATGTTCGTCTGACCGCAGGGGCTTCGGCGCGGGCCGGCCGTCCTCGAACCGACGAGGAATCTCTCGAGCTCGGGACTTGGTGCTACAGTCCAACGCGGCACAGATGCAATCGGCTTGCTGCAACATCTCATGAAGCTCTTGCTGAAACTCCGGGTGTGCGAGGTCATGTTGAGGGTTGATCAACCAGTCAATGGTGATGCATCTCCAGCCGCAAAGGATGAAGGCTCTGGTAAGTGGTGCATTGGGCCCTGACATCAGGTCGGCCATCAGGGGTCCCCCCCCTGGTTGCGGCGGATCCTCAACGGACCCTGAAGACCGTCAGGCCTTAGGGGTATTGCGGCAAGCTGCTGCCCCATGGTTCGGAGCTCCACAAACCCGCTCCTTCTTGGTGACATGGCCGCAACGATGTTGGCCGAGCTTGCATTTGCCCCCCCTTGCTCTTGCAAGAGCCTTCCTGGAAAGCCTGGCACAGGAGTGTCCCATCACGAAGTACCCGTGCCACTTGTTTGCCTTGGATCGATTTCCCCAATGCAAACTTGGAGGTCGCCGGGGCGGCTGCCGGCGTGGCGTTCTTCCCAGGGGTGGTGAACGCGGGCTCCGCTGGTGTGGGCGACAACCAGTGCGCATCTCGCGCCTGGTAGACTTCTTTAATAATGACGCCGAGCGACTGAGAGCTTTCCCGAAAGCGTGCCGTCCACTCCGCCCTTTCTTCGGCATCACGGGTTTGGAGCCATGCCAGTCGTTTGCCTGGCGGGAGTGCGGCCGTGGCTCGTTTCGCTCGAAAGAAATATTGCATCGCGATGTCCAGCGGCACTTGGGCGTAGCGGGTGCTGTCTGCTCCCAAAGTCAGTTCCTCTTTGGGATCAAACCCTGGCCCTGGTGCAGGCAAAGGTCCCACCCCTGCCATTGCGTAGGCCACCATCAGCGTTTGCAGCTTGTCCAAGTAGGCCTCGGTATCGCGGGCAGAGGGCTCTTCCTCTTCAGCTTCCTCAGTGAACAGGTTGTCGCCAAGTTTCCGCTTCTTCTGCGTAGTCATCAACTGAAACTGCAAAGCATGGAATCAAGGTCATCGGAGGCCACCTTGGAGCGATCTTGCTCCATCTGCCTGAAATAGAGGGTGATGGCATGCCATGCCCGCCTCAAGCGGGAAACCTGGAGCATCTTGCCATCCCCAAGCGACAGCTTTGAGAGCCATGGCTCAACCGCGCCCTCACTGTCAAAGAAAAATCGAAACTCCTCAAAATTAGAGATACCTGTCTTAATCAAAGCTTCCACTACAACGGGGTCAAGGCTGAAGTTCGTGCCTAGCGCCTTCAGAGAGTCTTCAATCCTCGATGACTCCCTCGGCACTAAGCTCAGAGAACTTGCCATGCTGTCTCGGGGATCCCTTCCCACGCGCCTAAGCCAAAGCTGCCCGCTCGGAGGAGTCCCTCTCCTCCTGCACAATGACTACGGCCGTGACGAGCCCGGAGACGGGGGGGAAGGAAGGAAGAGGGACAGACCGAACGACGTCCTCTCGGACATGCTTCTGCGGCTCGGTCAACTCTCCCGGCACCTGTGCCCTACCTGCCTGGGTGCAACCCCCCCCTCACAAGAGCCCCTCACTTGGCATGTTGGCCTGCCCCAGGCAATCGCCTCCATCTTCGAGGTACACTTGGACGGCTGTGCCAAACGCCCCTTGCTCTTCTGGCCACTCTGGCGATGTGAGCAAAGGGGGGTGTCCTCATAGCCCTGGATGTGCAGCTGACTGCGGGCGGTCGCGATGTATCCGGCGCCCACTAGCCAACTGCCCAGCATCGCAGTCCAGCGAGGGTCCTGTCGGGTGAAGGCTTCTTTGATGCCACGCTCCAAGTGGGTGAGCATGGGCGGCTCGACAACGAGCGCCTGGGATCGCGCAGCTGCCCGCCGTGAGGCAGGTGGGTCCAGCACGATCGAATCCAACTGCCACCCCAAATGCCCCAGTTTATTCAACCAGCGAAGCGAGTTCAATGCACGCTTGGGTCCTTTGGAGCCGGAGGCCAGGAATGACGCCAAATCCAAGTGCTCTATCGTAGCCCTGTCTCTGGAGCGCATAAAGCTAACCAATTCCGACCACGTGCGCACAGCGTTCACCACCGTCTGAGGTTCCGATTTGGTCACTTTGACCTGCGCCAATCGCGTGAGTTGAAGTTTCCACTCAGCGAGGATCGCATCTGAGAGGTTCCCCACGGAAGGGCGATGAATCCCGGCGTCCTCAAACACCTTGGCCAGTGCTTCCACCCGCCTGTTCACACTGTCGGCACTGAAGGCTTGTTGCGAAAGGGTCACTCCCTTCCGAACAGGCACCGGAGGAGCGGGCAAGTGAAGAGCATGTGCCGGCCTGTCACGACTCGAGCCAGCTTCCACTGTGGAGGCCGCCAACGGCACCAGCTCCTCGGTCTGCTCTGAGCGGGCCTTAGTCCAAGCATCGGCCAATCCCCGGCCCCCGGCCAACAAGGCCTCTTCCGCTGACCGAAAGGCAAAAGCGAAGTCCGCATCGTCCAGGAGGTGGTATTGCTCCCGGAACTCACGAACCCGAGCTGCTTGGGCCACTTCAGACGAGGTCTCCGGGTCCCACCTGGAGCTCCCCGCTGACTCGACCGCATAGCGCCCCCTGTCAGCCATGAGCCCTGCAAGGACTATCGCACTAGTCTGAGCCAGAACTGTCGATGCACAGCGGGCACTGCCTTGACCAGAAGTTGCAGCTTTCACAAACGATCGATCGACAGACTCGACAGGACTCGAACGTGGGGAGGCGACAAAGGATGCAGAGGGGGGGAATGTACTCAACGTCATAGGCCACGGCCCCCAGGATCGCGCGGATGGCTCGGCCGGCATTCGCGACTTCGCGGGGAATGCCTGGGGTCCCAACCAGGGATGACCATGGTTCCCGCCATGGCCGCCGCCCCTGCTGCCAAAGCCGAACCAGCTCGAAGAACTCCTCGGTGTCGATGCCATCGTCCCCGTCGTCCAGCCGCTCCACGGCCAGTTCAAGATGTCCAACGGGCCCAGGTCGAAGGCAATCCACTGCAGCGCCAGGCGGTCCAAGCGCGCCGCAGAGGCATGGTAACGCTGCCAAGCGACCGCTGGCCCAAGTCCCTCTTGAACCAGCAAGCAGCAGCGGTTCCATACGCCAACCCATGGGAACTGGAAGCCGCCCCGACGGTCGGCGCACCTTGCGCACGGTATGTTAGTGCACACGAACCGACGAACCGGGGGGAACCCAGCGATGGAGAGGGGCTGCCCTGGGGACCCCAGATGCACCAACTCCACCACGGAGGCACAGAGGCGCAAAGCTTCCCGCTCGCGCCCCTCAGCAACCAGCTCCTGAAGGTGGGCGCTGAACTCCATCCACGCGGCGGCATGTATCACCTGGTACCTGGTGTAGGCGGCAAGGCTGGTTCCCAACTCGCTCATGGGAAAACAGGGTCCCTCCCTGCACAAAAAAGAACTGTCTCTCCAAGGGTCCCGCCCTCAAAAAGAGAGAACAAACGCTATTTTGGCCAAGTCACTTGAGCCAAAACATTCGTTGGTTCAAACCTATGGCAGTAATGAATACATGTTCACCCAAGCCTGCCAGACCTGAAACATGTTTATGGTTCACAAATTGTCGGCAATGTCATTGGGGGATCGTGAAAGAGTGTTGCCGACGCGGTGATTGTATATTATATTGTATATGAAGAGCATGATGAGTACATTTGCAAATTTTGTTCAAGGTGGACACCAGTTGAGGCAAACCGGCAAGGAATTGGATGCCATGCAAAGCGAAACTCTTGACATCATCTATCGCAGGCGTCGCACCTACAGGCTGCGGCATGGCTCGAATCCCAAATGTAAGGTTTTCCGGAGAGTTTTATAATACTCTGCGATATTGCCAACCTGTGCTGACATTGATCTGTTAGCACACTTGCGTCCTATACTATTCAGCCATGAGGAGTTTTGTGTCTTGTTCATGGCTGATGTGACTTGGCTGTTGAACCATTTCATGCCATGCGGCCCTGCGGCTGTCATCGAGTGGATTGAATCCAATCTGAGCATATAAAGATTAAGTAGTAGGAGTATAGCTGTGAGAGGCCTCTTTCCCGGGAACTCCAAGTTGAAAATCAGTAAAGGTTTGTTGATCTAACGTGTCCAATGAAACATTTGTGAGCCTGCACGAAACCATGCGAAAACGCCCCTATTGTACGTGTTGACACACACATCTTGAGTGCTGTGCTGCCAAAAGCCTGCCGGTGCCATGACCTGAAGCTGTCAACACAAAACTGGAGGAAAGCACCTGCGATGGCCTCCAACCTAATAGCAAACCTGCGATGCCTCCCATGTATGATCGAAAGGCACTGGCCTCTGAATGTCATAAATGGACAGCGTTTTGTCAAATAAAACTACTCACCTTGGCACCCCTGAGTGCCCAGCAGCAAGTCTCCTGCAAAACAATCTGCTTACTTCACAATTCACAGCCACATCAATTGCTCAAAATTGTTGCCCAGGCCCGTAGAACCTGTCACTTCCACCCACAGTTGGCTGATGGCGGTCCTAACTTCAAGGCTTGCTTCAGGCCAAACCACTAGTTCCACCACCCTGAGCACAGTGGACAATCACTGTGTGATGCTGAAGCCTGCACACGAAAAGAGAAGTTCACAGCGTACTTGGCCCACCTCAAGTGCATCACGGACACAGGTTCCTGGACATCTGGGCAAACAAGCGAGCCATTTTGCCTCAAGAAAGTGAATGGTCAGCAGGCTTGAATGGACACGCTGGTTAGCTCTCAAATTACCATCCTGCGATGTGTGTATATATATATATATATTTGTGATACAACAATCATTATGTCATTATGATCACCGAACTGTATGTATGCATATATGCATGCATGCATGTATCTATGTATATATATATATATATGCATGTCCGTATGTCTGTATGTCTGTGTGTGTGGTACGTAGTTCTGTTGTTGTATGGCGGTCAGCTGTAAATTAAAGTAGATTATATAATTTATATACGTGTATTTGGATGTGTCTTGTTGCAAGTAGATGGTAAGAGCCGATTTACCTCACTAAAACACACCGGAATCTGAGTGAGGTGCATATTGCTATAGTCGCGGCACACCTCAGCCACTACAACCAAAGAGATGCTAAGACTTGCTCTTCTGAGGTAAGACAATAATAGAAAAAGGATAAATGCCTAATAAAGGCAGCTACCAATGTTCACAGAATGTGGCAACCACAATGAGTTACTGTTTGCGAACGCATAAACGAACGCGTCAATGGTGACCAGCACATACGACATGGTGAGGGCCCAGCTCCTCCACCCACTGGCACCTATGGACAAGTCGATGAGCACAAAATAAGCTTCTCGTCTCACCCCAAAACCCCATGATCTTCTATTCTTCTTCAATATGTTCAATTGACTGTGAGTATCGTGAGTATCTCTTGAGTCCCACGCCCCGAGTTGTCCGGGATCTGCGCCTGCATTGAAGGTGTGCTCAACATATGTGTCCATAAAACCCGTATCCCCATAACTCTGGACGTGTGTGTGTGTGTTGGGCTCGGCCACCAAATATGGAGAAATAGCGTCATCTCATCATAACATTCCTCAAAAAGGGTGGACATGAGTCGCGTCAGACTGTCCACCGGCATTTTGGCAAACCATGAAGCTACATAAAACATCGCACTCCCTGACAAGGACTTGTGCAGTTCTCTCGGTACATACTGCATAAATCTGGCAAAAGCAGGCCTGCAGGTGTCATGAGAACATTGTCACTGTACATGACAACCTGCAATAGGTGGAGGCACGCCGTCGGGGATGACTTCGGCACAGGATCTGACCAAAGAACGAACATCATAAAGGTCAATCACCTGCTAGAAACGTGAAGATCAAAACTGTCTCTGGCACGGCTTTGTGGACCCTGACCATGCAACTATATGATCTATATGCACTTGCCTCGCGTCTCTCCCGGTCCAGAACGAAGCGAAGGCTCCGCAGTTGTCCCGGGAAAGCTGCACCATTAGGGCCAAGCCTCGAAGGTATCAGAATGGTAGGGTATTCATATGAGAGTGGCCTTGGCCTTAGATCAGGAAATCGTGTACCGACATCAGCTACAGCAATTCAAGAACACATAGATGATCATCATGGCTACTAAGCGGCTACTACTTGTAATTATAGCTTTCCAAGCGTTCAAGGACGACCGCAGGAATGGCATAGAATGCATGGACCACGCCTGATGGCTGGTTGGTCAGCACGCGCCCATGGCCTTTCGGCTTGTTTGGAACAGCAACATGATCAAGCTATACGCCAAGCTGGTCTAGGATGCTCACGACCGCATCTCTTCGCCAAGCAAGCCGAACCGAGCACAACGCTTGCAATTTTCCAGACAAACACAAATTATAAGTTTAGACCATGCATTACCTAAACTTATGGCACGCGTTCTGTCGAGCAAGTTATGGGGGACATTCTTCTGCCCGAATATGTCTTGTGGGGAAAACGGGGAATCATCGGGCCTTCCCGCCTTGAAAGCTTGAGGACCTAGGCTCCTTTTCTTTTTCCTTTGTTTCTAATAGCAGTGGCCTCCAACCTACTTGCGATGGCCTCTAACCTACTTGCATCAAAGATGATTTGCCTCCTTGACCCGAACAAGTGCTCCCTGAGGTCTCCACGGCTGATCGCCAGTGCACCCTGTCGTGCCTCAAGATTGCAAGATTTATATAATGGATCCTAATCCGGGAGAAACACAAAGAGTCTTACAAAAAAAACGGAAAATCAACACAAATACAAAAGAGCTTCTTCCCACCAATGCTCCAGGCTGGGTATCCCGGGAACCAGACTCCACCGCCCACCTTCAGCCTTAGCGATGATCCGTGATAAACGGACCTTGTGCCTTTAGCCCTCATCTTCCAAGAGTGTTGGTCAAGACCGTTGAAAATGAAGGAGCTTCTTCATGGTGTATGCAATAGTTCCTTGCGACAGCAACCCTGCTGCAATCTTCCCAATAATTGAGATTGCGGGCAAATGTGCCCCCGACTTTGTTGAGCCAGATCAAACGTACGCGCAAGAGACTTCATAGCTGTGTTTTGCAAGTTCAGAATCTCTGTTACCTAAGGCCTAAGGGCCCGGCCCGAAATAGCTGACGGCAATTGTCTAGTTCAATTGCCTCAACATGATCCACTTCAGACTTGCTGCATCATTCCGTTTACTGTTTTACTCTTGGAAAGTCAGGATGCTTTGAGCTCTGACTTGGAATATTTGGAATATAAGATTTGGACCCTGCAGTCTTTCTCGTCATTTTGGGGGTCCGGGCAATGACTGCAGCACCCACTCCAGCGGCTCCGGTGGGCAAATCGTCTGTGCCTCAGCGCATTCTACTGCTAGAGCCACACACAGCTGAGCACTCAGAATGTTTCCCACAACCTGGTCATAGCAGCCATCAGCTATCAGCTATCTATTCTGTGGCTGCATTATTCTGTACATGCATGATGTGCGGTGTGCATCATATGATCGTATCGGTCAGGCTCAGCACGTCTCATCACATGAAGGTCTTAATGTCTCAGCTTGACTTGAAGAAGTGGCCTCCCCAACCCTGTGCCTCCACCATGAAGCAAATCGATATGGATTTCAGTTGACATCTGCAAGCAAACGATGGTCATCTTTGTGCAGTGACAGAAATGGGTGGTTACCCTTGAGGTGACAAGCAAGTTCAAATCAATCAGATCCGACACACTAGTGGTTATGGGATCCTCTGTTCATCATTCAACCTTCAATTCCTCAAATATCATCAAATATATACAAGTGAGATGACAGCAATCACAGTTGCTGTCAAGGTTGAGTAAACAAATGTACAACACTTGTGTGGGCTCCATTGACGTACGCAAACGGTTGCATGAGATTATACAAGCCGTTGAGTTGAAGGTGACTCGATCTACTTGCAGAAGCTGCTCCGAGAGACCCATAAGTCTACTGAGTACTGTTAAGAATGTCTGTCCAGAACGCATTTCATCCTGATCCAGGTCAGGAGGCGGTCCGGTGCGTGTACGACGTAACCTATATATACATATATAACTACCTAAAGGCCCAACACAGGTTAATTGGCCAAAACAAACATGCCCTGAACAACTAACCAGTCAACAAGCTCAAGACTGGCCGAAGGCCCTGCTCTGCGACTAACAAAATACATCCCACCTCCAAATAGTGTGAGATGTCCCACTTGCGTCCTGACACTCCCTGCTTTGCATGGCACAGCCTGAGTGGAGACAACAACGGAGGTTGGGTTGCCGGTGATGTTGACTCTTGTTGAGGGAACAGTGGTGCGTCTGTTCCCATTCTGAACATTCAATTTCACATTTACAGAGAGCTTGCCAATCTAAACCTCAACACAAACTGATTAAAATCTAATTCATACTACGCTCCCCTCGGATGGACGTCACTACCTCCTAAGATTCCCTCCCACTTGCTAGACCAAACAGCTTTGTTAGATAACTTAAAAAATCACCTGTGCAGTGTACTCCACTTTCAGCTCTTTCAGCAAGCTTTGAGTTCACCTATCTCATCCAAACCTATTGGCTATTGAACTGAGGTAGCTACAGAAGTTGGCTCGTCTCCAAGACCTGAGTGGATTAAGGATGACTGAGGGGTTTTCTGTGTCTGATCTACCGCTCTGGAGAACAGAAAGGACACAACAATGGTGCTGACAGTGCTGACATGTGCAACGGCAAACAGCCATGCATCTGGAACATCAAATGCCGATGATGACATGACAATACTCGATGAAAAACACCCTGTCAAAATCTGCTTAGTTCCGGTCACAGTCTTGCGCTTGGGTTCCCGTGGCCTGGCTGTCGCCAAGGCTCCTCGGCCAGGGAAGTGCTTTGACTCGAGGAGAATGTACTAGAATGCCGTATGTATATGTCTGACAGCAACTCACCAATCAATCCAAAGAGTAATCCCTCTTTCTGACCCTCTTTCTCTGTATAGACTATATATATATAACATTTTTTATAGGCATACATACAATATAAGTATTGTCTTTGCTATGCTGTCAGAAGGCCTGCTAAATGTGTGTGTGTTATAATGTGTATGGTTTTATAATCATTGAATGTGAATACTTGAATCATTGATGCACTAAGCAACACGGATCATCCACTCGTCATGACTGCGCATGTGAGATCCGAACAGCTCAATCGGCTCAGGGTGCCGTAGCCAGCGCCAAACATCATCTAGCGCGCATGTTTGAATGAATTAGCATGAATTAGCTATATGCAGCATATGCATGCAAAGACTTGGTGCCAGGATGCCCAATTCATGCTGGTCTCAAACGTTTCAAAATGTGTCAAGCAAGAACATCTCATTGTGGCCTATTTGCACACTTGATGCCCCCCAATTAAGGTAACATAGGCATTTCAAGCTCTGAGTTCAACGCCTCGGTTCTGATTGTCGTTTCCGCCCATCAAGACCACCTGGTGACCGGCTGAGTAGGAGTGCCCACGGCCCTACCAATCCCGGCATCACTTGAGTTCGATTTGAAGCTGCATTCTGTGCCATTCCACCCTGCAATGATCTGCAATGACCCCAGGGCCTGCTCTTGCTGCTCGCTGGAAAGCCGCACAGCTGCTGAACCAAAGCGCCCACTCCTCAGTAATATATTCAATATAGTGCAAAGGGCCCCCTTGACCCAGCATACTGGAAATTGATGATCCAAATCTTCAGCCACTCTGCCAAAGCAAATGCACAACCCAAGCAAAAGCTTAAGATATCACTGCTTGTTAACAAGTCACTAGAAGCTGGGCGCTAGTTGGAAAGAATAGAATATGTATACGCCCAATCCTAAAATTCCGCAAGCAAACATGTGAGATTTGGTGTGGCGCCACCTAAGACACAAGGAACCCAATCCGCGCAAAAGCCATTATGAGTCGTCTCACGAGTCTCACGCAGGGTAATCTCAGCAATCTTACCATTTCAACGTTTTCTCCCTGACACAAATCGGCGTTGGGCCGTTGGCACCTTGGACTCCGGGCCATGGAGGAAGTTTCTCGCTTTGATGCCAGCTCCCCGCAAGTGTTCCCCTCAGCTGCCCACTGTGATAGTGATGAGGCAAACAAGGCAAACGGCCTGGTAGACGGCCTGGTAGACGGTAGACGACCTGTGAAAAGAAGGTATAATGGTGTCATAATATACTTTCTCATACAGTTTCCAGTGTCGGGACCAGCTGTCTGCACTGTTGAGCTCCATAACCTATGAAAACATTTTGTTGTGATCAGTCTTCCTGATGGCCATATAGATCTCATAGACCTGAAATCAAGAAGGATCAAAAAACGGGAACACCTTCGTTACGTTTTCCCAGATTCTCAGATTTCACAGCCGAAGACCCCAGGCTCATGCATGACTCTGCATGACAGGCCGGCCAAAAGCTGACTCTGCATCGTGCTGGCATGCCTGCTTCCCGAGTGAAGAAAGAATCCGTTCTCCATAGGCATCGCCGGGAAAGTAGAGAGGGGGCGATGACATCTGCAGCAATCTGTCAAGAATCGTGAGAAGGCTCTGGCCTCGCATAATGCCGGAGTCTGGCCTTTGTGGGCATTTTCTTGGTCACTTCGTTCATTTTTTTTCGAGTGCTTCTAGAGGGGCGCACCACCTTGAAAGAACGTGTGCTGAAACCAGTTGTGGCAGCGTGGTAGTCTGGTTGCGAGCTTGTGCATCAAATGGGCAACTGTTGGGTGCCGTGGTGTTCCAGGCTTTGCCCACAGCCGATAAGCAGGAAAGGAAGAATAAGGCCGGCCTGCAATCGTTCACCCCTTTGGATCTTAAGATCGCTGGGGCCTTCGCTCAACTTCTTACTCAGGATGTATATATATATAATATACTTGCATATACTTGCTTGATCCCCCATGAAAGTCACATGG
>CAXAMN010022485.1:0-30531 GCA_963970005.1 Durusdinium trenchii | reverse complement strand
AGACCTAGAACCCATCATTTTCTAGTGAATTGGTCTGGCTGGATACCCCACCTTTCCATGTCTGGCCAGAGTGCCAGAAATGGAATGGTAGGGTATGGCAGTGTCTGAGGATTTGGGTGTACCTGGCGCTGGTCGAGACACCAAATTGCCAAAGCTACTACAAAATGAGGAACCCCAATAGAAAATGAGGATCACGGTGGGATCAAGAAAACAAGGTGATGTCTAGAAAAAGATCCTGCCAGCATGCCTATGAGACCTGTGATCCTCATTTTCTAGTGACCTACATATCACTAGAAAATGCCATACCTGACCCCTTCCCGGTGAGTTTACCTCCTTGAAACTAAAGAATGCCCGTTTTCTACACACGTCAACCCGTCCCATTTTCTAGTCCGAATATCATGGGGGATCTTGGTTGCCTGTATCACATTGCCATCTGGCCCAAACATTTGGAAACATGATATGTAGTATAATGCTTCGGACTATTGCAAAAGTTTCATGAAATACAGAGGCCCAAACGGAGTCGGCTGCCACAGCCAAACCTGCACAGCTCAAGAAAAAGGCATAGCCGCCAAGAGCATGCAGGACTTGACAATTGATCTTGATCCTATATAGAGTTTCTCCTCTGGGTGTTCTCTCTTTCATGGCCTTCCGGCATGCAATCTTCAAGTTCCAAACTGCCACGGATACTTAGCTTTAGGTTTGGCTTGGACTTGACTGCCCTCCACTAGTACAATCAAGAATACTTGAATGGTTTGTAAAGAACAAAGTTGCTGCGAACCTCGCGGATTGGTCCTTCATTGCCCAAACCGCCTAACCTCAGAAGTGGCCAGAACATTCACAGCTCAGAATGTTAAAGACATTGATTATTTCAACTTTGCAGTTGTATTTCCTGAGCTTCAGCTGGGGAGTTCGAGGGACTCTGCAAGCGGTCCCCCCCACTGGGAAAACAAGGAGTTTCCTCTTCAAACGAGTGTTTTTTGGTTGGTGAGTCTGAGAGTAACCCTCGATGTCATTTGACTACATTCACTCCGCTTCGCTTGTTGTAGGAAGGGCATGGAATGGCACCAAATCTCCCAAACCATCCCAAACCCTTTAGCAAAAGAATTGTTTTGGGATCCACGGCCAGGCCCTGGACCACACGCCTAAAGAAAGTGCCCAGAAGTGCAGCAACGCTCGTACTGGAACACTGTGCTTCCTTGTTCTGCCCCGCTACATGGGCAAAATGGCAAAGCATGGCAAAGCAGTTCGCTTGCAACTTTGGCGGCCAAACATCAGGACGGCTCCATCACTCAAGCCTGGGCACTGCAATCCAGAGCATGCAACGATGCTTGTTCATGCCTCAAGTTAGACATCTAGAATCTAGATTCTAGAACCCTTTTGCAAGTACAAACGAGTAGTAGTGGAAGGAAGTCAGGAAACAAGGATTGCTGATCCTTGACACATCGCATCTTTCAAGCATGATGAGACATATGAGACCAATTTACCAAAGGCGAGTGAGGTGATACCGTCGATTTGGTGCGCACACCCGTCCCATTGCAAGCTCCCAATGCTCATGTTTTGCGTCATCGCGCTCTATGCTTCATTTGGTTCCCCCCTTCTCCCAAATTGCAGGTCTGCCATGTGCAACGCTTGTGTTGCTATCATGCACCTGCCATCAGCCTCATTTCTAATTGCCCGCTTCCTGGTCGGAAGTCCAAAGGGTGAGATTGTCTCGCAAAAGCTGCATGATCAGTGTGGAGTCCTTGTAGGAGTCCTCTGCAACATTGTCAAGTTCTGCAATTGCATCTTCGAAGGCGGTGCGGGCCATTTTGCATGCTTCATCCGGGTCATTCAGCACCTCGTACATGAAAACAGAGTAGTTCAAGGCCAAGCCAAGGCGAATTGGGTGCGTCACCAAGAGATCCTTCTTTGCCACCTCCGCAGCCTCTGCGTAGGCCTTTCGCGCCTCCTCTGCGGCCTTGCTCTTCTCATCACCGCTCCGGAACTCCGCGATGTAACCTCCGGAAGTCCGAACTTTGCCACTCCGGAACTCCGAGAGACACAAACTTGAGTGTAAGAACATACACATTCCATCACATTCCCCCTAGTTTGGTTGTAGCCAGGATGGCATGTCATGTTACATAATATTACATGATGCTATGCAAATACAACTACACAAAATGCTTTACCATCCTTTACCATGTTTCACCGAGACACGATAGTAGTCAGCTTTCCTCACTTGTCAAAAAGAAAAAGCAAAAACGTGATAACTGGTCGAACTGTCGAGACTCTGATAAAGCATGAAACAAAATCAGAAGAATACGCATGCAGCATGCATTACAATATCTTCAACAAGGATTGACAAGGATCATCTTTTGGTAAAAGACCTTGGATTCTGCTTGTGAGGCCTTTGGGATGAGCCCCTGATCCAGGAGCTTCAGGATGGTGTCGCAAATCTTCTGCAACTCATTTTCCACCTTGACCCGGTAGTCTTTTGCATAGCCCGCCTGCGTCTCATTGCCTTTCGATTTCTCCTTCAAGGGGGGCCCTAACATGTCCGAACCGCAACTGGCACAAAATCAAACAATTCCACACTAACTACACAAAAACTCGTGCAGTGGTCATCTACTTTGTGATTGCTCGGGGGCATTCTGTCCTTCTGCTCGACACTGGAAATGATGCGCCACCCAGCGCGGCGGGATCCCACCGTGTTCTTGTAGGCCACCGACAGGAGGTTGCGCTCTTCAACAGACAGCTCTGAGCCATCATCTCCAACAGCTTTCATGTAGTCGGCCATTTCGTCATACCTGCGACAAATGAAAATGTAGGCAGGGCACCCTCTTCACGGCCGGGAAATACATGTTTGCCTGCTTCTTTAGTATTGAACAAGTTGTCGACAAGTTGCAAACCGAAGACCACATTCGTACCCTCCTTCCGTGAGACACTCCGTGAGACCACGGTACATTAAGTGCAAATGCCAGATGTTCATCGAAATTGTTCACCACCTTTCCAAGCACTAAACGCTTCCGAACTGGGAACAGAGTCAGTAACTTGTGCACCCACCCCTCACGGATATATATATATATATATTAAACAATATTTGATTATTTAATCTATTTTATGTTCTATATATAGTATAACTCTCACTCTCTGTCTGCTCTTCGCTCGTGCGCGAGGAGTCTGCGACTCAGGAGCTTTTTGGTCTTGCAGGTACGGTATAGAGGGCAAGACAAACAACGGTACTGATTCGCATGCGGTTGTGAAAGCTGCCATCCCTGCCTCTCAGCCTGCTCAGCGAGCTTTGCGAAGTACACATCCTTGTCGCGAGGCATGCCTATTTGCTTTCAAGAGACTCGGGCACAACTCACAAACGCACAGATTTCTCTGCAAGCTTGAGCCGGTATGAGCCGGTGATGCATGTGATAGAGTTCTTACAGGCTCGATACCTTCTGATCAACTCAGGAGTTCAAGTCAATTGCTTCGCAAAGTAGCTGTTGCAGCTATATTTTAGGTAATCCAAAACAAGAATGCTCGTATATATTTCTAGAAGATCAGGCTAGAGGTAGATCTTCCTGCGTCTGTTTCGCTTCGCAACTCAAACGTATTGAGGGCATCGCTACTAGTAACAAGGGCATCGCTACTAGTAGCTATCTTGATCTATCTTGCTACTAATAGTGCAGCCCTTGTTACTAGTAGCGATGCACTTGTTACTCCTTGAAAACATCCGCTTCCAATAATGTCCACCCACATGCTGGAGGCGCCTACGCTTCCAACACGTGATCTTCGCGACCAGGGCGGGCTAGTCATGGGATCCCACCTTGATCGTCACAAATGGCTTGATTTGCTCGAGCATCTTCATCAGTTTGTAGAATCCTGTCTGTCTACCATGAGACTGCGGCTGTGTCACACACTGGCTGGTGTCCACGGTCACCTCTCAAGAATGCTGAACATCTTGCAAGACCTGTATTGTCCACTCTTGCACTGCGAGAGATTGCTTGATATAGTGCATTTGTCAATCAAAACCGAGTGCAACTACTACACATCCACAGCTTTGATCTATGAACCTGAACAATATTGAAAGGAGAAGGGAAGGAATTGAATTGCTGCGAGATCTGGGCTCTTGCCTCACCATAGTTGCAGTACATGATGTAGGTGTTGCGAAACAATGGGTTCCTCAGCACCGGTTGGGCCGAATCTCGGCATACCAGTGTGGCCAGGACCTACCAAAGCTACCAGTAGGGCACCATTCATTCTAGGAAAGAATGGGAATTGGAATTTCTACACCAACCGTCCGGGCTGCATCATTGTTGTTGCAGCCGGTCCCTATTCCATGGTACTGCTCCCTTCACTTCTGCAAGGCATCTTCTTCCTTCATATGCTTCGAGGATCTCGAGTGTTCCAATCCTCTCTCGTAGTTTCTTTCGTTTCCTTGCTGCGGCCCCCTACAAGTTCCGGCAAAAGCGGAGCTCTTGTCCACCGCTGGCCTAGGTCTCTCTGCGTTGAATGTGAAGCGCCATAGTCATGGTTTTAATCTTCCTTTCATGTCATTGTTGTCCGAGACAGTGTCTAGGAGCAGCCCAGGCTTCTGGCGATGGTCTGCAATGGGGAGGCACTCACAGAATATTCACCCAACCGCACGGTGATAGACTGCTCGGGCTGGCATCGCCTCAGAGAGTGGCATCTGGAGTGGAGCCAATCTTGAAAAGTGCGAAGCTCGCGCAGCGTCCTACCACAAGGAAACAAACTTCTTATATCATCTATCTATCTATCTGTCTGTCTATCTATCTATGATTTTCCTTATGCTATGTATGCCTACGTGCTAGTAGCATCTAAAATATGATGCGCAGGCATGCAGCTGGCCAGCCTTGGTGTGCACCCTTCGGCAGTCACGTTCAGACTGCCCTCGTCGCAGGTGATGACGATCATGCCTCCAGCAAGCATCCGTGTGGGTTCATTGAGGATTGTTCATCAAACACTTTAAGTTGTATGTTACATAACCATAGATCAGCATGGAAGAGACGTGCTAGGAGTGGGTGGGCACCCCTCCCGACAAAGGGCTTCCCCAACATTCAAAGTTAGATCAAATGCCTTGATCGAGAAGTTCTGTGCAAATGACGTGTTTGGCACGATAACGATAAGCATAGATCATGATCAAAAACACCAGGCCGCAACCTGCCTTCGTAGCCAAAGGTCACAATTGCACAATCTCGCTCCTGACAAGACTGGATGTGGGAAGACTTGTGGTAGAGAAACGTTTGTAGTCTACCGATGTTCTGGGATGCTTTGGAAACGTGCTCAGCAGGTTGTGATGGAGTCCAATGCAGGGGCCACCATGGGGCCTTAGTTAAACACCATCAAATAAACACTCTTGGCATATGTGTTCTCCAAACATGCACGCAGCAAAACCCTCTGCTGTGTTTCCACATAGCTTTCTGTAGCCGTGCAAGGATGCAAGTGCTGCAAGAGCGCACGTGACGGCTTTGCACCCACCGTGGAACTCATCTCCCCTTCCCTCCTCCACTTCCAAGTGAAGAATGGTCCGACTGGGCCCGATCAGAGCTTGAACATCACCCACCTCCGTTGCGATGCCGGTCCACGGTACTGCTAGAGTATCCTCAAACCGGCCGTAACAACGCAAAAGGAAAGGCATATTCATTCAATGAATCGTTTCAAGTGGCGGTCTGAAAATGCCTCTTGACCTCCCAAAACTACCACCGGTCTATCGAAGTGCACAGTTCCCCCAGCAACGTTGTGTTTTGTACAATGCACGTGCCTGGTGCATGTCATAAAGAGGCGGCAGCTTCTTCATTCGTCACGCAACAATATTGAAAGTAAAATTGTTTTTATGTTCATGGATTTCCCTCCTACCGGCCCATTCGTCGCATGCCACCTGCACATCTGCCGCCAATGTCGGTTCTGGGCAGGTTCAGGGTAGACTTGCTAGCCGCTAGCCGAACTCACAAAAATCAACATAAATAAATAAACAAATAAATAAATGTATATATATATATATTTATGTATACACATACAGTACAAGCCAGTTGCCGGTAGAAAAGGTCTAGATTAAGTTAGTTCACTTCACTGCCCGACATATTGAAACTCTCAAAGTTTGCTTTGAATCATTGACCTGCCTCCGGCCAACCACTGAGAAACATATTAGCAAATGTATTGGTGTGCGTAACTTGCTAGAGTTATAGAAAGATATACTGTAGAAAGGGAAGTTGGCAGGTGCCTGTTTGGATTGTTATAAAACATGTTTGTCTCCAAACTGTGAGTGTTGCAGCCAATAGTCTTGCCCCATCTCAAGTGTCAAAAAACATAAATTCCTTTATATATACAACAATGTAAACACCCGATGAACGATCCCCCGTCCTGCTAGTTTGGTCTGCCTTGTTCCTGCAATATTAACCACCTTTCAACAGCCTAGTTTTGGTTTCCGCTTTGTGAAAAGAACTACGTAGTCGTATGGCCTCTCCTCATGAAGATTTAGCTTTTGGGATCGCATGATTGCCCCCCACCGACCCCTAATGAATAAGCCTCCCCCACTGCCTCCCCCTTCTCAATGTTTCTGCTCTTCAAGAATTTTGCCCACCCCCACCTAAATACACAAATAGCAGATCTTCTAGGGGTGACTGGGAGGCCTTTACGTTGTCCATGTCCAAAGCCGCTAGAAAAAGAACCGGTGATACATCCCTACACAAAGTCCTTTTTTCCCGCAAGCACCTGCATCAGCATCAGCATCAGCATCAGCATCATCATCATCATCATCACCATCATCATCAAAATGCAGAGATGCAGGTGATGCAAGTGCGTTAACATATCTACATAGATACAGTTTGAAATATATAATACAGGTGACCTACACAACTACATTTTTCAATTGTTCATAATTTTTCTCTTAAAAGGCCGGGGTGGCCCGCGCGATGCTCATGAAACGCGCCCCTTTGCCTACATTGCGCGTGTCCGACCCAGTAAACTGCGGTTAGATGCAAAAAATGTCTTGGCCGTGGGACGAATCTCTGCGGGGATCGTTACGCATCGAGCGCTGAAACGTGAAATGAATGCGAATTTGTGTTGTCCTTGTGGGGTCCTTGGTGTGCGCTATAAGTTGCGACGATCATGCACATCGAGTCGAGTGTTCAAAAGTGAAACGCATGAAATGCGACTTTATGATCTTTGTGGATCTTTGTGGTGAGCTTGGTAAATTTGCGGGGTCGCGCCTGAGGTGGCATGTCGAATTTGTGGTCCTGTGGAAGGCGCCAACGTGTGCAACTGCCATCGAAAACCAGAGTGTGCAACTGTCATCAAAAATCAGGTGGAAGTTGTCGAAGTGTGTCACCGTCGCCGAAAGGCAAAGTGGAGGTGCCAAACAACAACTGTCGTGCAAAATCAAGGTGCACACTGCCTTGTCGGAAGTGCATAACTGTCATCGAACATCAAGGAAGTATACAAATATTCAAGTAGCGGCTGGGAGCTCGGGCTCAAAACTTGCAACGTGGCAGTTGCAACTGGCAACTTTGTAGCGCAACTGCGGCAGTGCAAGAAGTAGGTTGTGGGAGCTCGCCTCAGAATTGAAAATGTAGTAATTACGGCAAACGGCTGCTTGGAGGTCTGCAGCGCTTCATGAAGCATGTGGCACACAGTGACGTCTGCAGCGTCTCTGTGCCATGTGGTTTTCTGCAAGAAAGTCCGTTTGCGTGGCTCCGTGCCATTCGGGAAAGGGAAACAGGCGTCGCGCTGCTTTGCTGCGTCAACGGGCCTCGTTGACGTGATTGGCGGTGTCAACGAGGCTTGGTGCTGTTACATTAATTGTGGTATCTAGTCTGGCACACTGTGTGGGGAAAATGCGACTGTGATGTCGCTGTTCCGTGCGGCTTGGCACGGCCTCGGCGGAAAGTGCCTCTTCATTGGCTCCGTGCCATTGGGGAACGGGAAACATACGTGTGTAAACGCGGTGTGTCGCTGGTGAGCGGATGTGAGCGGGATGTTTTCTGAATTCTGGTGGCAGCGAGGCTTGGTGTTATATACATTGTTGTATCTAGCGTGTGGCACTCAGTGTGTGGACATGACGTCTGTGATGTCGCTGTGCCACGCAGTTTTTTGTGCGGCCTCGGTGGAAATGCGACATGCGTGTGTAAACGCGGCACGTCGCTAGTGAGCAGGATCATTGGCGGTGTCAACAAGTCTTGGTGTGGGGTGCACGGTGCACGGTGTAGTGAAGTGACATTTGTGATGTCGCGGTCTGTGCCGCGGCTTTGCGTGGCATAGCGTGTGCACTCAGAAGTTTGCCCGTATTATGAGCGGCACTGCTGACTGACTACTTTCAATTGGTCACATCTCCTGCGTGCTCAGTGTGCAAACAAAAGTGTCCGCAGCGCACTGCGAAGATCCTTTCAATGACTGCGGTAAGTCCCACAAAAGCGGTGCAAAAGGTCGTGCTACTGTGCGCATTGCAGTGCACCCATGGGTCCGGTCAACAATCACCTAGGCCACAGTGACCGACTGCGACTGGCTCTGACAGGATGACTAATTCTGTCTGCACCTGGCGCCCTACTCTTCTCAGTGTGCGAACAGCAGTTGTCTGCAGCACACTTCTTCCAAGACTGCGTTCGAAGAGAACGTCGTGCCGCTTGATTGGGGTACTGTATCATTCTTGGGCACCTGTGCCAATGCCTGTTTGTTTCTGTCATGCTGAATTACTATCATCATCATCTTGGTCCTCATCATCGTTACCTTCTTTCATCTTCTGCTGTGCTTGCAGGCCACACTGGCGTCCTTTTCTACTTGCTTATTACGACCTTCAGACCTTCCGTTCTATGCTTATATACTTTTGGTGGCCCCATTACGAACCCCAAATTTCTGCTTCTTGTGCCTCGAACTGTACTCGAAAACTGAGGTGGATGCTGCAAGGGACAGGAGCTGGTACTTGTCGGAAGCACGCGAACCTGGGCAAGCTTTGTCTTGCTCCCACAACCCGCTCGAATTAAGGAGAAGCAAAGAAATCCTGGATGGACAAAATGTAGATGTACCATATAGACACGTACAGCATTGAGGACAAGCTTTCTTTCTCTATGTGAGGCGAGCGTGCTATGTCCTGCAAAAAAGTGAAAGAAGTCTTCAACTCTGAAGTGCTCTAATTAACTTACTGTATATAGATGTCCCGAGCTGGCCCTTGGACACCGCACCAAACTGCAAGGAAGCATTTCATGGCACCCCTTCAGGGTGAGTAGCCGCTCGGAAAGCGATGTGCCCCTGCTACATAAATGGGGTTTCTTGCTGAAACCATTTGCTGCATGTAAACTGCATGAAATGTCCTCCTCGTTCAGTCCATTCCACTGGTTGAGCTCCAACGCTTGCAATCAGTTACCGCATTTCAAGACTGTTGCTCCCCCTTGCTCCAGTACATCTCACTTTCAGCAGTTCAGGGAGCTCGTGAGCCGAATCACGACCGACAATGTTCACATGCAAGGAAAGGAAGGAGGGAAGGAAGAGCTGCTAGACAGGGTTCTCCTCTGAATTCAGCAGACATCAGTACACGCTTCAGCTAAACTTTTCTCCATCAGCATTGTCGAAGCTCCTTTGCAAACTACCTGCTGCAATCCAGCACGACCAACAAAAAAACGCCGGTAAATGCCGCAACTATTTTGAAGATGTCTTGGTTAAAGCGAATCCATGCAGGACATCACAAAACACCAGTATTAGTAATTTAGTAAAGTGCCGACTGTGACAAATACATCCTTGGTGCTTCGGCAGCAGCTCCTGAATACCACTTCTCGTGGCAAGTATGCGGTAAATTCGGCACGACCCTCAGGGAGTTGCCACAGTGCTTTCCAAAGGCTTGCATCTCAAGTTCTCAAAACAAAGAAATGCTCCAGTTCCATTGGGCGGGACAATCGTGGAAGCAGCACCATGGACCAAGGCAAAGCCGTGGTGCACCAAATTCAGCACACGAGCAAGCAACTACTATGAGAGTGTGGATCAGGATGAAGTCAGCAACTACCATGGACCCCGACCCACAAATAGATACATACATATATATATATACTTACTGATATATAGATATATTATAGTCTGCGCATGTCTGCGCTGGGTTGTGTCCTCAAACCTTTTCCACACACACACCGTCGTCCCAGCAACGGGAAAGCTCCTGCAGCCAGGAAGCAAAGGACAACTTCCCAGCTTGACAGCAGCTCGTGCGCAGGCACTCAGCCGGCTCTGATGTGAGATCGAACAGAAAATCATGTGAAATAGTGTGTCGCTATGTGTCGCTTGATCAGTTGACTTGATCATTGGCACATGCTTGTCCTCCTCACCCTTCTGAAAAAGTCGGATAGAATTAGTCCCTTTCCCAAAATGCCGGCCCTGTTTGAGTTCTGAGGGTTGGGGATCAGAAAATAATGTCCCTCAAGAAAAACCTGCCCAGGAAACATCAGGAAACCTGCCCCGCGGCAAAACAAGTTCTTTTCCTCAGAAAGGGTGCAGGTCATAAGCATTAAATTGCACATGGTGTGTGTGTGTGTTTTGGATGATCTCTACATGCTTCAAAAACAAATGTCATTGGATGGTGTCAATGGGGGTTCGTGTGCAAAATATCAGCCTGGCCGAGTTGTCCTTCTAAGATGGAGTCGCCAAGTACAACTCAACACCGCAACGGCTTCTGCTCCCGCACAGTCTCAGGTGGTCGAAAGTCTTTTCCAACCAACCCGAGGATCTTGCGGGCTTCATTGATCAAGGCATCTGAGAGCAGGGCCTACCCGGGCCTACATACTTCTCATCTTCCTAAGGTGTAATGTGGGCCGTGTGGCTTTTTGGTGCATGGTCACATTCTGGCCTGCATAATGTTCCTACAGCGTACTGTAATGCTAAATTGCTCCAGTTTCTTTCCTCTCTCTTTTACTGTCCCTGGTTTGCCAGTTGCAGTGCAAACCTCACAAGTCGAAAAGCTTGGCCTCGACAGTACCTTCGTTGCAACTGGCTGTTGGGAAAAACGGTAGAGATCGGAAATTCAAGTCTCGGATACGAAATGTCAAATTTTATATGTGTGGTGTGAGTGTGTGTGTGTGTGCTACAGCATGTCATCATCAGCATATATCAATATATACAGTATATATATTTCTATGATTCAATGGCATTGTGGGCAACAATGCACGTCTGTCAAATCTGGAGGGAAAGCCCGGATGAAATCCTCATCCTACAAGAGCAAGTCTAATTCGCCCAAGTCTGAAAAGCACTGAAGGCATCTGGGCGACCTGACACGAGGACATCAGGAGCACTTTCAGGAGCATCACGGAGCTGGGACGACCACAACGCCTGTGTCCTGAGAGAAGAAAACACATGCGTCGACTGGTCAAAGAGATGTCTTGGAGTGATGTCTTGGAGCGACCTCGCGGGTATGGATTGTAGACATTTATGGTTATGTGTACTCTGGTGCCAATACCGATGCACCGATTAGTCCTCCTAATTATCTTCTATATGGGTGTAACTATCTTGTTTTAACCTTCCCGCGCCGTAATATTTGACTATGGGGCATATGCTTCGGGGCATGCTTCGCCAAAGTCAAATATCCCAACTCTACTAATAAACTGGGCACATTAAAAGAAATCAAGCCAATATATTATATGTCACATACCTATAAGTCTGAGTTTAAATGCTCTTCCGACTCTAGTGAGCGTGTGCCGTGTGTTTGATCCTGTCTTAAACATCTCCACTCACTCTGCGCAACACCTGTGTCTATTCTTGAACAAGTTGAATAACTGACCATTCATGGAACATCATCAATATGATCAGATTGGGTTCAATGCGCGCCATGTCGTCGGACACGGTCCGTGTCAACTCTTTTGCCACACTCTATTGCACTCCTTCCCTAGCATTATCCCAATGAGTCAGCCAAGCCTGCCGCACCAATGCTCCAGAGGGCTGGCACAATTCAACCCACCCCGAATCAAGACTTGGGAAGGTGACATGAAGCATGTTGAAGCGTCAAAGTATGGGATGCCGAAGGATGCCCACAGACTCCACTAAACACGCCCGCTGGATGCTGGATTTGAAACTCTCTGTCTCTCTTTGCCTGCCGCACTAGCACGCCGGAGCCCTGCAATGTTGCGTAGGAGCATATAAGTCTGTCTCGCAAAAATGTGGTCTCAGTCAAACGATTCAAACACCAACTCTGTGAGACAAGGTACAAAACCTTTGTGCACCTTGCTTGGGCCCTGCTTGATTCCTTGTCTGTGTGGCAGTACCACAACACATATTGCAGTGTTAAGCTTTGTAGAAACAACAGCTGGCTTTGCAACTCCTACACCGCTTGAGAAGAGTATTCATCAAGCACAGCTTTGCCCCTTCACCCGTGGCCTGTCGCATGCCCTGGCAAAATGACAGTTCTGCAAGTTGAAGCGTTGTTGAACGCCCACAGGGAGTTACATTACCCCGGGGCAAACTGACAACGCTGAAATGGACATGCTTTTTTGTGTGTCAACAAGGTCGTGGAGCCATACATTGGTATTCGAAACTTGCCTCATGGGCTTGGTGGTTGCGAGAGGGAATGCTAGCAAAGCCTTTTATGTATGTTATATATGATTATATATGCATAATGTCCAGCCATGTCCAGCCATTCTATATATCTTGCCCTAAAAGCAGCTCTTGCCTGAAGTGACGGCTGCCGACTTACAGCAGGTGGCGGAATTGGATTTGAAGCGTCAGAGGCCCTCCTGGGTGCTCGCGTGAAAATTACGCCGCAGGGGTGGCCACAAAATGGGATGGATGGCATTGGATGGCAGCGTGTATGTCGCGCATAGTTACCAGCTTTACCTCGTTGTATTTTCATCCGGCCCACTGCGGGCGGTTTACTGGAACCAAAGAATTATATAAAAATAAACAAAACAACTTAAAAGCAACGACAAAACTCACAAATCATGGCAATCATCTTGAAGCTCGGGGGGCACCCCGTGAAAAGCAATGTAGCAAACAGGGTCCAATGGCATTCTTGCCACACACGTGTAGTAACAAACGTCTTGGATCTGCCTTTAAATCCTCTGATTGCAACTCGGCCATGCAAACCTTTTGCCTTGACTGTCTGTCAATTTGGTGCCAAGAAAGCTGCGAGTTCATGCCACCGGGACTGACTGGTGGCACGTCGCCATATCCTGGCCGTGTTGTGGGCGTCAGCACTTATGACCTATGATCACATAAACATGATGCTTCCACTCTAGATCCCAAATCGAACAGCTATGCTCCAACAATCGAACAGGTGTGCTCCAACAGTTGTGCTCGACAGCTGTCCAAAGCTCAACTTCAGGGTTCGTTAAGTTTCCCTGATTAGTGCCAGCGCTTCTTCGAGGAAGCTCCCCAACGCCCTTAGGCGGGGTTCCTTGAAGAAGCGTGAGCTATCCTGCGTCCAGTTACTAGAAGCGAACTAGTCGCCCTTACTTAATTAAGTAGGGAGGCAGGGCCTCAGGCAAAAAGAAGAACACACAATTTCTTGGTGGCTGCGTGGCCACGCCCAAAGGTCGCAAGGGTTGCCAGAAGGGCGAGAGTTGGCCTCGACATTGAAAATTCGCGTAAACTCCATGGACTTGGACAAACTGTTCGTGTGACGAAAGTGTCGGGAAGTGAAGTCCGAAACGAATCTGATGCACTGGTCCGATGAGGTAAAAGATTGTAAAAGCACAGGGTCAAGCAAATTCAAACTGTCAGAGTCCATATTCTCCGCGTGTTCGTGTGCTCTGGGCTTGATGCATACTGTGGAGGAGGGTCATTAGCACAGCACATCCTCAGATGCACAAGCTCAAGGACATTTGTTCAAGCTAATCAATGGGTTTTGATAATCTGCATGGATCGTGCAGTGTGCATTTGATACAAGCTAGTCAGCTAGTCAACTAGCAGGAAGGAAGCACAAACTCTACCTTGGGCGTCAGCATCAACCACAGTCGGTGCCAACTGAAACCTGTCAGTTGACCACTGGTCATGTTCACCAAACACAGAAGCAATATGAAGCAATGATATGTTGTATACATGCGTGTGTATGAATATGTATGAATACTATTTCTTGTTGCACTAGCATCCTTGCCTGGCTGATCCTGGCTATACACATAAAGACACATAGATACCGGCTTCAGTTAAAATGTGATTGCAATTGCCACAGAATCATCCGACTCTGGCCTCCTGACGGTACAGGCTCAAAATCACTGGCTCTGTTGGGAGAGTTTGGGTCCCTGTCTTTGAGGAAAAGCTCCTGGGCTCACAAGTTGCGGAAGTCAAAACCAAAACACCGATCCCACTCCTCACCCTGGTCTTAGTGGTAACACTCCCTTCAATCGCAAAACACAATTCTACGTGCGCAAAGAACCTGCCCTGAGTGCACTGCTCTCTGCTTCTTCGATGGACCTCAGGCCCGAAGCACTTAGGCGGCTTGGCTTCGTACCCACCATCTCCACCCCCTGCCCGGCCCCACACACAGCATCTCCCCATGACCCAAGAAGGACACTATCAGCCGCTTTATTTCAGCCAAGACACTAAGAGTACCCAAAGGTGGAGACTCGACTGAGACCTGGGCACGGTGCCAACAGTGGCAAAGGAACAAATGAAGGCGATTAATAATTGAAGAGAATTTAAATTAGCAATACAGATTACCATTAGCGATGGCCTCCACCCCACTAGCGATGGCCTTCACCCTGCTGGCGATGGCCTCCAAGCCTCCAACCTAATAGCAATGGCCTCCACCCTACTAGTGATGACCTCCACCCTAATAGCGATGGCCTCCAACCTAACAGCAATGGCCTAATAATTGGCCTAATAGCGATGAATATATTAATTGAAGTTGTTGCATGTGCCTCAGCCAACCTCCCCACCGTTCCCAACCTCGGTGCCTTTGAAGCTCTGCTTGGCCGCCTCAGCTTCAAAAGCAACCCCCCCTTTCTTTCGCAGCAGGTTTCTTTCCAATGTGTATTTCGATACAAAGAAGCATGGCCGTCTGAAAGCTTGGACAATTGTGCAGGTGTCTCACAGGCCCATTTCCGCTGAGGCAGAAGCGTTTGAAATGGCTTCCAACCGGCGAGCGCTGCACTGGAGGTAGCACATGCCGATTGCCAAAGCTGCAACGACCACAAGGAGAAAAAGTCCAAACCTGGAAACTGCTTGCAACATCTTTCAACAACATTTAAAGAGTTGAGTTGGATGAACATGAGAGGGAGGAAAAGGTAAGGGCCGCTTTAATAAGAGCCCCCTCTAAAAGGAGCCCTTGTTAAAGGTGCCTCTCCTTTTCATGCTGGTGTCCAGTAAACCTCTCGGTCGCCGTCCCGGCCGTCCCCAAACTGCACATACAAACAAACATCACTTTTAAAGCTCCACAAATTTGTCGGTTCAATCCGCTACAAGTAGTTGCTGGGTTTTGAGCGACTGTTGGCCGCCACTCATTGAACTATGTGCCAATGGCATGTAATTTCATTTGAGGTCATCTAATGAGTGTAAGAGATCAACAAAAATAAAAATATAATCAAACAAATACAGTATTCAACGGGGATGAGTAAAAAAATAGAAAGGGAATCAAACAACATATTCCACAATACTGAGGATGGTTGGGGTAGTAGTAGCAGTAGCAGTAGCAGGACTAGGAGACCAAGGGAAGAGGATGGAAGGAGTAGGGGACTAGGAGAGCGTACCTCCCTAGGAGCTCCTTCCTAGTAGGAGCTATTTCTACTGGTGAACCATTTTTCGAGTAGGGCTACTCGATGACTGGACGGGTACCATCATTGGGTACCTACTTTCCTCCCAGGGAGCTGCCTCTAGTAGAAAGCAATCAAGCCTCTATTTGCGCAAGCAGGGGACCAGGAGACCGAAAGACGAGCGGAGTAGGAGAGCAAGAGACCAGCGGACCAGGAGACAGAAGGACCTGGATAGCAGGGGAACAGCGGACCACAGGACCAGAGGACCAGGAGACCGGAGGACTAGGGGACCAGTGGAGGGACCAGGGGACCAAAGGACCAGGGACCTTATTACCAGAGGACCCGCAGACCACAGGGCCAGGAGAGCAGCTGAAGAGGCCTATCAAGGAATATGTTTTTTGATTCGCTTTTTATTTTTATTTTGATCCCCTTCTTATTGTTTCTTAAATGCGTGTTTTATTTTTTTAATACCTATGCCATCTAATGACATCTAATTGAGTCAGGCAAGTTTGGGCTTCGGAGTTTGGCCGAGCTGCCCTGAAAAGCCAGAAGATTGGGAAGGAGGCGCTGCGGAGGCAACCTTCAAAGTAAACATGCTCGCCAGCCTGTCTGTGTCAAACACATGTACAGTATTTGGTCCAATGGTGCCGTGCTTCAAAGTTCGTGAATCTCACTGAGAACGAGACTGCATCATTTTGGTACACATCCTCAAGCTCGTTTATCCACCCACCCACTGGAACGTGAGTGATAGGGTCACGTTTGGCCAAGAACTTACCAAATTTCCGTGAATCTGACTGGCTGGAACACGAGCAAGAGACTTCTTGCAAGAACTGCTGCAAACTGGCTCTGTCTATGTCAAGACACCAGTCTTCTAATGGCCCAGTACGCACTACCTCAGAGCTTCAGTGTCTGGAGGAGTGTCAGGAATGCTTGCTTTGGCAAAGCCTCTGTCGGCAGAAGCGCGTCAGGTCTCGGTCTAGGCTTTCTTACGACATCCCTCTTTGCCAAGCTGCTAAAAGCACTTGGTTTGGAGCGAACATAATCTTCGCATTGCATATGAGTCCATCCACAGTAGCCATTAAAGGAAGCACCAGCATAGTCGCCTTGTGTGAGCCAATCACGCAAGAGGTGATCAAAAATTGGTTTGAAATGTGTTTCCACGCGATTCTGAGATGCGGTGTTTCAAGCATGATGTGATGTCTATTGAGCCACAAATTGCTAAAAGGATTTAAAAGGGGGTCTCTGATTGTGTCAAACTAGACGGCACCAAATTGTACATAGCGTGTCCAAGAAATTGATAAATGGCTCAATCAAAACAAATCGGCTGAAGGTGGGCCAAATGAAATGCGCTGTTCAAGAAGAGCTGCCACAAAAGGTGGTGTCGAAAACCATACGCATGTTCTTGAAGTGGGCTGCCGTGCACCTGAGTGACAGGGGCCCGCTGGCCTGTTCAGGCATCTATTACACCAATCGCTTTGGCACAAACCGAAAACCACGAGTGTGCTCACGCTCGGCCTACGGCCTACAATGTAGGAAAAAACGGTCCACCACTCACTTGCGACGACACTTTTCACATCACGTGCGACGACACACGCACACAGTTCTCTATATGATCTAAGGGTGGCCAGTTCTCTGCGATCTGACGTTGGCCATCGATGACAAGCTGAAAGTAGTGGGTGGGTGGGTGGGTGGGTGGTGATCTAATGGAATGGTTGGCCCACAGCTGCATCATCACATCTTACGGTAGCAAAATGAACCGCGGGGAGCACGCAAATGCCTACGCACAAGCATCACCAGCATCATCATGGGTGTGGTGGTGTGGTGTGTGTGTGTGTGTCCACACCTGTGCCTAAGGTTTTGAGTCATAAAGAACGCTACTAGGGCCCCTGGTTTTGCAACTAAGGGCTCCTGGTATCGCTACTAACTTACAGTTTCTCAACGCAGAAAAAGAGGCAGGGGGACACAGCATTTCACTGGCACTGTGTCCAACGAAGCTACCAGTGAAATGGGATATCCAGCTTGGCCAGCTGGACGTACCTGGTCAAGTTTTAATCAGGTCTAGGTGTTTCTTGCCGTGTAGCTTCAAAAAACAGTGTTCAAACACCTTCAACTCCGCTGACTCGTCGCCTTTCTGTTTGCACTTTTTTCAGTCAAGGTCTAATGCGTGTAAAGTGGAACTTCGTACTGATACTAGCTCTTGTGAGCAACAATCAAAGTGTGTTTTCGCCACAGGGTCCCACTGAGGGCTGTGGTGTGATCCCCGTCAAGCGGCGCCGCATGTGCACAGACCCAGATCCTGGGGGAATCCTACTGAATGTCCGTTCTGCAATCCGCACGATACCACTGATTCTATGGCGCAGGGCTTACTGTGATCTACATTCTGGATTTGCACCATCATGGAAACATGCGTCTAAGTATTCACAGGCGGGTTTTTGCACTGTGCTTTTGTTACGTGTGTTTTTCATGCTCTTCGGTTCTTTCTCCTTTTGTTGCTTTTTGTTTCTTGGGGCCTTTCTTTAGGTTCCTGGTGTCTTTCAGACAAGGGGTGCGCCGGCCCAAATCGGCTTTACTTGAATGCCAATGATGGCAAGGCCTACGGGCCACCCAAACCCACCCTCCCCCCTACCTCCCTGCCCCTGGGCCTCGGTTGCTATCCCACCCATTATTCGGGAAACGGACGGAAACCGCACTCAACACACTTGTGTGTTGGTGCCTTTCCTTCTGTTTCTCCTACTCTATTGCTAGCTACCCGGGCGGTTTAAGACAAAATGTCCCGCTCGCGTTCTACTTTCATTAACTAAATGGGCCTCGTAACTACACCTATATTTCCTTCTTGCCCTCTTAGTCTGCTTTTGTTTTGTTTGCTTTTTCTGTCTTTCTAAGGCTTTTTAGGTTGCTAGTAGTCTTCACAAAAAGCGCCAATATTGGAGCTATGTGCACAAAGTTTTGCGACCGGCGGACGCCGACGACGCTACTAGGGGCTTCTGGCCTCGCTACCAGGAGCTAGGACGGTACTACCAGGACCTCTGACCTTTCTACAGGGTGTAAGGACGCTACTAGCGACTCCTGGCCACGCTACTAAACTGCAAGCAAGGGTCAGTGCGCCGAGTACGGCTTCGTGTGTGTGTCCACACCTGTGCCTAAGGTTTTGAGTCATAAAGAACGCTACTAGGGCCCCTGGTTTTGCTACTAAGGGCTCCTGGTATCGCTACTAACTTACAGTTTCTCAACGCAGAAAAAGAGGCAGGGGGACACAGCATTTCACTGGGACTGTGTCCAACGAAGCTACCAGTGAAATGGGATATCCAGCTTGGCCAGCTGGACGTACCTGCTCAAGTTTTAATCATGTCTGTCTAGGTGCTTCTTGCCGTGTAGCTTCAAAAAAACAGTGTTCAAACACCTTCAACTCCGCTGTCTCGTCGCCTTTCTGTGTGCACTTGTTCAGTCAAGGTCTAATGCGTGCAAAGTGGAACTTCGTACTGATACTAGCTCTTGCGAGCAACAATCAAAGTGTGTGCTAGTACACAGTACGGGCAAATCGGCGTCACAAGCGACGAGAAAATCTACGTCACAAGCGACGCTATTTTCGGCGTCATAAGCGAGAGCCTCACCGGAAAAGATGCTAGCAAAGTGAAAGTGGGACATAAAAGCATTGCTGAAGTTGCATAGACTCAAATCACCCATGAGCAAATCCAGAAATGCGTGTCTAAGGAAGATCGTAACTGTTTTACCAAAATAGCTGACCGTCTCTATTTTTGAGGTGCCCAAACCGTAGAACCATTCCCAAACGGAAAAGATCGAGAGCAAATTTCTCCTCTCAAATCTTAGTGGCCTGTGCAGACTTTCCACACATTTGAAGAATCCTTCTCTTCTTACACTCCAGGCAAAGGGACAAATGATTCCAGTGAACAATGCGCATTATAGTTTGGTATCTGTCTCTGTTCTTCTCTCTGGCTGGATTTGTTTATGAGCATTTCTTTGCACAAGGCACACGGACTGCCATGTCAATGCAAATGTGGCCGCAGAATAAATGTACATAAATTGAAACATATCTATACTGTAGAGATACAAATGTTACTGAATATTCATGAGCTGTGTCATTACCAAACTCAAATACACTACTGTATCTGTTATGAGGGGGCCCTATCTCGCTTAGACTACTAGGAGGTCATGTCACAGTATCTCATTCAAACTACTTTAGTGTCATCAAAGCATATCGTCTATGAGTGGGTGCCCCTATCTTGTTCGCCAGCAAAAACTGATGTTGGACAAACAAATAGTCAAATAGAGCATGCCATAGACTGCTTTAGTAAAAAATCTCTAGTTAAAAATTAACACACGTCTTCCAAGTTGTTGCTCACATTGTTAATTACAATTGAAATCAATTGAACGTATACGAAACATTACTTGACCTCCGTCATTCATTTGCTTTCATCACTTCAAACATATGCAGGCGGTTGAAAGTTTACAGTTGAAAGGTAGAAGTCCATTCATGAAAAGGCTGATCTGGGAAATCAATACTCGAACACTCAAGCAACAAAAATCGCTAGCAAATTCATCTCCAAGATGCGTGTTGCATTTGGGCCAGGGACAATCTGAACAATAATTATGGGACCGGGAGTTGTTCTAAGTTCCTTTCCCGAATGCTATTCTTTCCCTACCTCTTTGTGAACCTTTCGTCATCTGCTTTTGTGGACACTGTAGGCACTGTGGGCATTTACTCTTCGCTGACCTTTTGCCACTTTCAAGTGAATCTTCCTGTGTCATGTCCATCCCCACCCTGGAACACTCCACTATCTTCGGTACGAGCATGGTGGCTAAGTCACATCAATCGGATTATGTCACATCATCCCAATGGTACGGCCTGAAAAGTTGGAAGTCACATCAGGGGCCCGAAAGTCACATCAGAAAATGGACTTCTGCATGGCACAGCCACTAACAGCTACCATGAGAAGTTTTGTATGAACAACAGCAAACATTGCACACAACGGTAAATCCTGACACATTCTGACTTGTTCGAATGAAATTGGAAGGCAAATCACATTGGCACAGCCAGTATTGGACCTTTCCACATATTTTTTGGAAAAACGTAGCCCCTATTGGCACAAGCACAAGAAGATGCTCATGATTTTCCAAGGTAAGATCTAAAACCCAATGGCACGCCAGCAGACAACCACTTATCTTAGTATAGATCACAATCCGCCTTGGACAACTTCTGTGCAGCGATGGCACCACCGTTCGTTCAAGGTGAAGAAAGAGTTGGGCACGCCCCAAAGATCCGGTTCGGGGTGATCGCCAATCTCCGGCTCCTCCCCGGCGGGGAAGAACCAGGTGCGGAGCCGCTTGTTCACCTAGGCAGGAGGTGAGCACCGCACCCCATGCCAACCCGACTCTACATACATCATCCTCCATCTGCTTCCACAACAATCTCCAATATACAGTGCATATATATATATACAGTATATGCATATACAATCATATACAGTATATACACCACACACGGTATAGTAAAATATATATAGTAGTATCTATGGTGCAGTGGCTAAAGGCATCCAGGCAGCAATTGGATCCCACTCTGCAATGAAGGTACCACCTTTCAAGCTGCTTTCCAAACCAACATACACACTTTCACTGTCTGCTGAAAACACATAAGAAGATGCATCATTGCAACCTACGTTTTTCGTTCGTGTCACGATGATGGGATGGGGTGCATGCTGCCGCAAAGAGCAGGAAGCAGCAGTTGACATCATCTCTGGCATTGCTGGAGAGATGTGTTGTTTGGATCATGTGGACGAGGGAATTTAACCGTTTCAAATCACCACCCGTACTAAAATGCATTGCTTGGAATCTGCAGCGGCAACTGTTGAAAGAACCGCCTCCTGCTCGATTGAAGGCCGGGCCAAAGGAGCCTTTCGGAAGCTTCTGTCCACACCCTTGATTGTCATACTGTTGGGGAGCTTTCACCTCGGAGGCGTTCTTCTGGGCACCACTACGTCAGGGAAGTGGGTGTGGGTCAACACCCTGGGACCCTGGTTGACTCCCGAACGATACTCGCGTTCGATGTCCTTGCATCACCCTGAACAGCCCTTCAGCAAAAACGTGTGCTGGGTGTTTGGAACATATGAACAAAGCAAAGGAAAAAGGTTTGCGTCCAGTTCAACTTGTCCCGGAAATAATACACAAAAAAACACTATATAATAACTTTATAACCACCAACAACACCCCAAGCAAAAAAGAAAAGGACCAACACCATCCAATAGAAAATATCACACCAACCTGGTGCACCCGTGCAGAAGGATGCCAGTGAGTTCCACACTATTGACAGTTTATATAAACATGTATTCCATTATATTCCTTCGTGGAGTCGTCGACAAAGTTGAAACAACCAGCATGTTTGAGAAGAGAATGGGATTGAATAGACTCCGCACCAGGGATGTCAACCTAGAACAGTCTTTTGTACTCACACGCGCTCAACTCCGCAGCGTACACACTCCTTGGTGATTTAGGGGCTAGGTGCATTTGGACCAAATAACTGAAACAAAGCGGACACAAACACAGGCTTGTGCAAAGATATATAGGTAACACACAGTATTTCGCAGGCCTACGGAAAGGAACTATCGGCAGTCAACAAGAAACCTCCATGAACTCCTTACGGACGTTAGATATAGAGCTGCCATTCACGCTCGCGTATGCTCGTTCCAGCTAAGCATGATAATTCTGAGCAAAAAAACGCTATAGACTATATGACTATAGAAGTTCTAGAATCTAGAAGCAATATAACCAGGGCACGGAACCATTCCTCCCGGTACAGATTCCCACAAGCAAAGGAGAAAGCAAATGTCAACGTGCGCACACACATGCACATACATGCCAAGGAGCCCAACAGTTCTTAGCCTTCTGGTTGCCGTCTGTGCCAGCTGCCCAGCCCTGGCCAACGAAGTCAATGCCTTCATTTACGGCTCGCCTTGGTCACAAAAGGTGAAACAGTCACAAAGTCATAGATTCAAATAACTACACGAACAAAAACGACTTCACCAGCCAATCAAACCATCAAAACCTGCCTGCTGCCTGCCAGTGACAGGCTGCAAACATTATCCGAGCTCCTACAGGAAGTCTTCAAGCACAGCCCAATGCAGAATCAGTTACTGGTCGCAGCTTTCACGCGTGTGCAGAGTTGTGGTAGCCTTAGAATAACAAGCATTTCGAGCCACTTCCAACCCTCCCGAGGTGAATGAAGATTGTGCATCGATATTGTTGTTACCATCGTGCCCTTGCAACGAAGTTTGCACCGTTGAGTATATAAAGAGGTCAGCACAATTTGAACTGCCTTTGGGATGCTTGAGTTGCGATCCACTGAGTGTGGTGGCATGCTCTTCAACTGCTGATGAATGTGGTTTTCTGGATTAGGTCAAAGTTGCCTTAGACCGGGCACAAACACATCAAATCACAAATATTTTAAGGGGAAGCTTAGCTTCGCAAACTAAATGATAAGTCTTCAAGTCGTGTGTGTGTGTATGGGCAGACATGGCAGACCCGAGCCGGAGCGAAACTACATCTTATCCAGCACTTGATGAGGTTCCGCAGGGTTCACCCATACCTGCCATTGCTCGGTTGCAAGCATGTTACAATGTCTCCCACTACCCCCGACTAATTACTGCAAAGATTTGGTGTGCTGCATCACGGCAGCAGCCTCGGGATTATGAGAAAAAAACTGCATGCGGCCAAAAGTCGTAGTCCAGCATATGAATCGACTCCTGGGTGACACACGACTGCCGCGGGCCTCTGTCCTTCAACACCTAGCAAGAGTGATGCTCCTGGTCTCCTCATATTGCCTCCCTCCGTCTTATGTGTAAATCCTTGTGCATCTGGTTTGTCAGGCCCAACCATGTTGGCTTGAGAGGAGTTTGTCGGTGTTCACACTTTGATTCCTGGTCTCGGGCATCCTCCTGACACCAGACTGACTTCCAAAGTGAAGCCAGTGAAGCCACAAAAACAAGGCGACGGATCCCCAAATCAGTTACTGTAACAAGTCTCACCTGAAATCCAAGTAGCCTAATTGCATCTATTTGCCTTCAAACGCCAAGGATCTAGAATGTCGAACTCTCCCCAACGTGGCCATGAGTGCTGCGCATCATCTCCAAACATCCAAAAGGCCGGCCAAGCTCCGCAAGCTGTTGGAACATGGTCCAGTTTCAATACAAACAGGCCACCATTGTAGCCTCAAAGGTCCAGAGCTGGTACGAACGCTTGAAAACCCTGTTGTCCATACGCAGGTCCGGATTACCGAGCATATGGTAGTCTTCGAATGTCCACATGATGCTATTTGTTCCTAGTAGTAAGGCCAGGAGCCCCTAGCGTCCTTGCTCCTAGTAGCGCATTGAATGAACTCCAAGCAGCTTTTCTTGGATTCGATTCTCACCGCAGGTCGCCCAGCCTTTCCTTCGAGCACTGTGGTGTTGTCGACCATGACAAGGATTTTATCCTTGGTGTCGGCTATAAACCATCATGGCTCATGGCATCTCATGACTCCTTTGTGCGGAAAGCTCCTTGCTTTATTCAGCACTGGACCTACATATCACTCGCTCAAAATAGAAGTGTTGGCAAAAAGCTGCAGCTATCAATGTCTCCGCATACAAAACGACAACTGTGCCGCATTCAAGAACAGGGACCGGAAGTCACTACTGTAAAGCAGGCTTACCTGGCATCTCCGAAGGAAAAGAATAAGAATGCAATTCTCCTCCAAGTAGCAGAGGTGCTGGAAATCAGCTTCTTGTCCTGCGCTTCCCAGTACGGCACAAAGTCCACCTAAGTAGCCCCTCCCATACACGCCCTCGAGAGCCGTCACAGGATAAGCTAAGTGCTCAAGAGGCATTGCCCAGCTAACGCGTTTTAACAGCGCACGATTGCATCACAGTTATGGGAACCCCGGCAGTGCCATGCGTGGGATCAGGTCCACTGTAAAAATTCCATGAGTCAAAGAAGTTCTGCCCCACAAGGCTCTCCACCTTGTGGTACCTGTCAGGTCATGCAACGCTGATGTTTCTGCACGTGTCATCGCTCGATCTCTATCTTGCTTCCTTGTCTTTCACACGCCCGAACTGAACTACCTCCTCGACTCCTCGACGAAAAAAACAGGTTTCTTGAGCATGACATGCCGGAGCCAAATTGTTTGAACTTCTGGCTCTTTTCAGGTCAGAGGATAAGAAATGAAGGCTTGCACAGTTTTAGCTTCGCTTGCAACAACAGCCCGTGGATATGGAGGTTTTGGATCATTACTTGTGATTCCAGTATCTCATTAGCATAGAGCCGAGGTGGTTTTGCTGGCAATATTTTCTTGCTTGTGTCAGAAAACAGCAGCCGGCCTGTCAAGGGCTGCAAAGCCGATACGTAGAAAAAGGAAGCAAACTGGCCAGGCTGATTCGGATTTCAGGAGTGCAAAGCGAATTGCAAAGCGCCAGCCACATCTGAAAAGTAAGTTACTGTTTACAAATACAATTGACAAAACCATGCATGTGGACTGCTTTGCCATTCAAGTTTCCGCAAGTTTCTGCTGTTCAGATTGGCAGTCAGCACCCAGAGGGCACGAAAGAGGCCTGCTAAGCGAACCATCGTGCTCCCTGCTCCGATGCCCTTGGGTTCCTTTTCAATGCATTTGGTCTTTGCCAAATGATCTGAGCTTGGGCCAGAAAAAGTGCACACCGGTGGTCGTGAAGCTTCCAAACACGACTGGCAAAAGGCAAGGCTACTCAGGCCCCACAGCATATTTCGTATCCGGAAAATAAGAAAGTATGACACACCATTGATTTCTGCCTACTTCGGCACCAAGAACCAGTGACTTGAAGCTGCAGTACCGGTCCTTTTTGGCGACACCGAAGGCTAAGCTTGCGGTCACAATTGAGTGCTATAAGTTGAAGTGTCTTCATATAGACTCGTCGTTTGCTTTCTAAGAGTCATAAATACAGAAAAAAAATCCAAACCCGCGTTGTGACATGCGTGAGGATCGGCATGTTGAGAAACATGATCATTTCAAACAATTGCTTCGCCGGGATTGGCGGGTCCATACTAGTGAACAGGAGCAAAACCAACCTAGAGTCTTACAAAAGGTGACACTAGGTTCTTTGAGATCGCTACTAGGAACAAGGACGCTACTAGGGGCTCCTGGCATCGCTACTAGGAACAACGACGCTACTAGGTGCTCAATTAGCGTTTTTTACTGATGTAAGTTGTACTGTAAGGTGTTATCCTTTTATTGGTGCCTACGCCAAGCCTACTTTCTGCCTACGCACACACAGTTTTGGCCTACGCGCAGGTCGAAGTTAGGATAGGTTGCCTACGCGGCCTACGCGCGTGGAGTTTTTGTTAATCACTGAATGGTTGTGCCTACGCGGCTACAGGTTTGGAAGCTTTTTGTTGTTTTCGTCTATTGTTTTGCAAGGCGTTGGGTTCCTTCTTAGCCATGGCGAAAGGCCTACTAATGACAAGGGCAGGCCATATGGACGAGGAAGAGTTCCAAACCTTCACTTAGCCATGTCTGGGGCAAAGTCTTCCCGCACCAGTTTTCGCCTACGCCTACCCTACTTTTTGCCTACGCGGTGCCTATGCCTACTGCATGTTGGTTTTGCTAATATCTTGCCTACTCCTATCCAGGTAGGATTTGAAATATTAAGGCGTCATACTTATTAAACTCTTCCTGTATGAATCTTCTTGACTGGGAAATGCGTCGCCTACGCGGCTTCTTGGACAAAAAAATGAAAAACATGCCTACGCCAGCCTACGCCCCCAAGCAGAATGCCTACATCCAACCATTTACAGGTTAACCCGTATATAAATCTATACATCTACTTTAAAAAACTCTGCTCAATTGTGCTGACCACATCCGATGTTTGAGAGCAGCGCTTGAAACCGGGAAAACGAACAATTGCGGAAACAAACAATCACTGAATCACTGCACCAAAGGTAGCAGGTCATGAAGTCACTTGAAACAGTTGTCCAAACTACGAGCGCTTTGAAATCGCAACATGGGCCGAAATAGCAAGCAATTGGGTTCATTGGTGCTTTCCTTTTAAAATCTTTTAAAGCAGTCCAGGGCTTCGAATGTATGAGTCATGTGTTTACACTCCTTTCAAAGCACTCAGCGCAAGGCCTTAGCAAGGTACCAGTCAACGATCCGCTTTGCAGCTTTATCGCTGTAGATCCACGAACCCCTTGGGTGTTCGAGCATGGTGACTGGTTTCCAAACATTTCTAGATTCTAGGGCTGCAGCCATTACAGGGAGCGAGCGATCCCGACAAGAGGCTATACAGTATATCCCGACAACGAATTCACGAAAAGTAAGCTAATGCAAAGCACTATGTCACTACGCTGACTGCAAATGCGGCAGCAATGCGAAACCTGCCATTGCCCCTCGCCTTTGCTGGGCAGTTTACCCAGCGGCTGCATGCTACCCGGCCACCCAGTCCACTCCATCCTCTGCTTGCACATCCGAATTAAATCCATTGGGATTCGCCAATTGATTCATTCCGAAGCAACAGGCTCCCAGTAATCCATTGCTCTAATTTCGACCAGCCTCTGCCCTTTGGCCACACCAGTAGGCAGCGTCAGTATCCAGGACCCTAGTCACTAGTCTCAGGCTTGTAGCCAGCAACCATTTGCTTTGAACAAGTCACCTTAATCAACACCTATATTGCTTTGCTATGCTTTGCTCATGAAAACCGTTTACAGTCCAGTCACGCCCAGCCCCGTGCGTTCAATTCTCGACTCAGCATCAGCAAGCGATTTCGCGAGAGCAGTGTCTGCCTTGGAACCTCAATGTGGCGAATGGCACCAAACGCAAATATCACACCAAACGAAATTGGAGGCCATCGCTAGTAGGTGCCAAGGATTCCAATTGCTCCTTGAGGGAGTTATGGGGGCCGCTGATGCTGAGCCTCCACGCTCATTCATGGCCTGGCTTGCAGGTCTTCACGACAGCAACCATTCAAGCAGCCCAAACAAGCCATGAGGATGTGGGACGTGGCAGCTTCTTTCCGCTTAATAACTTGAAGGAATTGCAACGATCTGAATCTATACAACAACTACAAGTCTTGTCATTGGAAACATATCCTCCAAGAGCTTCTTCGTACTTGACCGCACGACCTCAAACAATGAAAACAGGCCAGGCTCCGCCTGTAGACATACGTAACTGGAGGTAACTGCTGCGTTGTGACAACTCGTTGGCTGCTGTTTGACGCGGCGTGAGTCACCATGCGACCGGATCCCATGAATGCCTCACAGGTACGGGTGCAAGGAGGGCACAAAAACAAGACCAGCCGATGGACAAGCAACGGTGGGTGGGAGGGTGGGATTTCAGAAACTAAGACGAAGTGGTTTTTTGGTGTAAATGTAAAAGGCACCTGCAGCAAGCAGGCATAGCACCACCTGCCTGCAGTGCTAGTTACAGTATATAGCTATATACGCAGGCCCAGTTTAAAGTGTTTACAGTGGTTCTTGAACACCGCATCCTGGCGGTGTCACACCAAGCAGCATCATGAATATCAACCGAGGAGTACAACAACCCCAGTAATTGTCACCAACTTCTGACTCTGTGCGAGTCTGAGCACAAACACTTCTTTGGATGTGATGTTCCATGATTTTGGCTGTGATTCAGGCTTGGAGCAACAGCGCTCATTGCAGGAACACAAGCAGTAGCAGCACCCCCAGCTGCCTGCGCCCGTCCAGAACCCGAAGAAACCTGGCACGGCTGGTCTGAACTCTGAGAGAAACTCTAAGTTGTTGTGTGAGCTACTGCGGTAGGTGATTCAGGCGAGAACAAATTATATAGGCTCTGGCTGGCGCTAACCCATCAAAAGCTCAGAGGTTAGATTCTTCACCCCCCCAAAAAAGTGCATCAGAAGAAACTCAGATCTGCTCTGCAAACTCACACCTGGTGGCCCAAGGAAGCGGAGTTCTGCCGGCTACCATCAGGCTGTGGCGCAGGCAATGGGCCAGAGAGCTCGCGGCTCTGAGCCATTGCAATCCTGAGAAGGTTTCCAATACAACAGGTTTTCCTGCAGAACCATTTCTGAGTGGTTTAAGGTTGTTTTCCGTCTGCTAAGCCATCATGCATATATCATACATTGCGCATAGAGAGAGAGAGAGAGAGATGTGACTGTCTCTGATTCACCCAAACGACAACAATTCTATTTTTCATCTTTTGAAAGTTCTTCTGCATGCACCAAACCCTTTCCACAGCTCAGGCCAGAACATGCCGGGACTGTAGATCCCTGGCTGCGGAACTTAGTTGTCCATACAGGTGGGCAGTGCTTGACACGAGCATTGCCATTGCGAGTGCAGTGTCTACTTTTGGACTTCATTGGACTTCCTGTGTCCTCCAACTGCAACACATCTGCTCACAAAATTACCACGCTAGGCCGGCTGCTAGCACTTCTGGTGTGGTTTGTCTGTCCTCTAATCAGTTGTTGCATGGATGCAGCCACGGCACCATGGTGTGCCTCTGGTTGTGCCGCTCGTGCCCTCAGCTTGCTTCGACTTTCCTAGCTCTGTTGAAAAACAGACTTTGGTTCACATGCCAAAAAGGCCTGCCTGGCAGTGGTTTTTTGGACTGTTTCCGCCAAACATGAGACATGAGATTGCAATTGCGCGCGCGCACGCGAACACACAGACACAGACACAGACACACACTTAGATGGTTACTCGCAAGAGCTAGAATCAGCTCACGAAGTTCCAGAAATTAGTTACTGACTACCTAGCACTTTAGTTACTGAATGCCTAGCCCTGGACTTGCAAAACGGAATGAATGCTGGGTCGGAGAGAAGAACTGTTTAACAAACGCAGTAGCCCTTTACCATGCTTCCATGCATGAACCACCATGAAAGCAAACCACAGCGAGAACAACAAGTAACTAGTTCTGCAGGTACGTTTGCACGGGTCGCAGGGGAGGTCTTAGTTGGCCACCGCTCCTCTGGGACCCCGGTGGCCCCCTGCTCGCAAACGAGACGTGAAACGCAAAACCTATCGGTTTTTTGAAGCACTCGATGACAAAGGTGAAGATCATGTCTTTTTTTTTGGTCTTCGGCCTGCCAACCCATGTCTTTAGCCAGCTGTTGAGGGTCTTGAGCGATAGGTCGAAGCTCTTTGGCCGTGGCTAGAAGTCCATCCAGGTCGTCCATCAAGGATGGTTTCCTACATACTTGCTTGCTCGACTTTGAGGAAGTCGAAGTTCTCGAAATGGTCGGGTCAGGGGCCCGGTCGACTACCTTTGCCGAGTGTTGTCAACGACCGCCAAAGGTCGGACTGACGCGGAGTTCAGCATCACTAGACAAAGTGTCCGCCGCAACCGCCAGCAGGAGTTGGGAGGCTCGTAGACGGAGCTGCGGTGAACTCCGTTGAGGGGGATTCTGGGGGTGGATCTGGTGGGGCACCTTGAGAGGGCTCTTGAGGAGGGGATGTTGATAAATGGGTAACTGGAGGTGCGGGGTGGGCTGGAGGGGCTTCCTGTGGTGATATCGACTGGCTGGGATGTGAGGGAGGCTGAGCTCACGGCGTCCCGGCGAGCGTCACGTCAAACGGTGTGTGTGTGTGGCACTAGTGATCTATGCATGCAACCCGCCTCGATTACTTAGCCAGTGCGACCTATCCATGAACCTGGCCTGTGAATACTTAGCAGCATGACGTGGACATGTGAATACTTAGCAGCATGCGGAAATCCAAACTGGAATTTGATCTCAGTAAGCCCTGCGGCATTTGATCAGTGGTATCACGCAATGCAGTCGATCAAGGAGGTTGCACAGTGAAGTCCCAGAGCAAAGACGGAGCAATCAGGGTAGGTCTCCCAGGATCTGGGTCTATGCACATGCTGCATCCCCTCGATGGGGATCACACCACAGCCCTCATT
>CAXAMN010022484.1:3064-24309 GCA_963970005.1 Durusdinium trenchii | reverse complement strand
TTTTTTTGGTTGCAATGCCTTAAGGGATAACATGGATGTTTTGTCAGTTTGGATGTTTTGGGCAACATTTGGCACTGTTTTAGTACTTTTTGGATTCTTTTGGATGTGGTTTCTGAGAAGTCGTTATTTTTCTGAGATACTTTTGATATCTTTTAATTACTTTTAGTTTTAGTGTTTTAGTGCTGGAAATCAAAGACAGTTCTTTCTCTGGAGGTCTTTATCCAATGTTTTTTTGTGTGTTTTTCAATTTTTGTTGGAATGAAATTAAGATGTTAAGTCGTGTTCGCCATCATTTGGCAATGTTTTAGGTTTTGGGATCCTTTTGGAGGGGTATTTGAAGGCGTCGTCATTTTTCTTGATGTTTGAGATGCCTCTTGGCATGAAAGAAGATGTGGGAGAATGAGGACTGTTGGATGTCAAAAGGTTCATGATTCATGAAGATTTTGATGTTTCTGTTTTGTTCATCCAGGTTTTTCACTTGCCTTTCTTTCTGCTCACCTCAGTGGTCGCCCCGTCAAGGTGCACATTGTAGGGACATTGCTGACCCACGGATGTGACCATGATATCATGGTCGTTTCACATCCACTCGGTGGAGGGTCGGCAAGACCTGCTCTTCAAAACATGTTCTTTGGCCATGGCCATCTACCAACTAATTCAATTGGACCTTTCTCATTTTCGCTTTGCCAAGATGGCAAGATGTTCATGAAACAATTGAAGAGGAGACTCATTGCCTCATGGCCAATCACTTCGGGCCGGCTTGTCCAGGCAGAAGAGCTCTATCTTAGAGCTTTGAAGGGTTACAAGGCTGGAAGCTCGACGACTCTAATGGGCGGGTTCAGTTAAAGATATATAAACAGGTCTAAGGTCCAATTGATCAACATGGATCTTGGGCTCACTTGGAGAGATCATTTTTGATGCAGATCTTCTGATCTCCCCCCACTGGTTGGGACATCGCACCAGCATCATCTCGTTTTTCCGCAGCCCGGACCCGTTGAGACACTTTGAGATCCTTGAGACCTCAACCATTCGTTCCCATGGAAGCTCTGGGATCTCCAAGGATCTCTCTGGGTGCATCTAATAAGGATTGGGCGTTTTCAAGAAGGTCTTCAAAGGCATGCACACAAACCGCATCAACAATGTTCTTTCCGCATAGACAATGTTCTTTCCGCAGCAACAATCTTGTTTTATACACATTTTAAATCTTTTGGATTAAAGGAATAACTTTCCGAACACTAAAGAAGAACTCTAGACAATTTTACACAAAGTTTACAATGTTCTAAAGAACTTGTCAACATGCATGTCCCAACACTGGCCGAACACTAATATAAAGCTACAAGTTTCTCTTTGTATTTACAAATAACAACCGTTTGTCGCCCGAACACTGACCGAACACTAACATTTTGTGTAAACTTGTTTCCTTGTTTGAGCATTGTAACTTCTAGAAGAAGTTGTAAAATAAACTTGCAACTTTAAAAATAAGTTGTTGAAAGAAGTTGAAAGTTATCACAAGAAGTTGAAAGTTGCAAAACAAAAAGAAATAAAGTTGCTATGGCTGTGTTACGTATAGGCTTATTCCAGGTACAACCATCGCAGACCTTTTGAGAACACTCAAAATAAGGACATTGAGTTATCCACAGAGACGACATGAGAGGCTCCATCTTCACCATTTCTCCATTCCGTGAAGGATTGGGATCTGCTCTTGAAGTAACTCAACCAAGTGGAGCTTTGTATTTTCTTCGTCCTTCCCATACGACAGAATGTTCACGGAAAGAAGAGAAGAGTCATGGCCAATCACGTTGGGTCGGTTCTGTACAGGCGGGAGAGCTCTATGAGAGACACTTGAAGGGCCTGGAGGCCAGTCAGACCAATATGGAAGTGTGACAGGTTCAGTGGGCGGGCTCAGCTGCAGATAGAAAATGATAAACATGTGAGCCACGGTCAAAACATGCGAAGACCACTTTAGTAAAGAGGGGTAGGTTTGTGCACAAACCCTGCAAAATGAAAGGGTCCACCTCAAAACCGATAACCCCAGCGCTGTATATGATCATAAGTATGCGACGAACTCAAAACGATAAGGTCCAACTCAAAACCGATGACGTCCATGTTTTAGTTGAAGAAGAATAAGGCAAGGAGTTTTGACCGTCCCTCATGTAGATTCTAGATATCCTCATATCATATATGTCCGATCTGTTTCTGAGCGATGTTGGAGGTCATTCACTTGGCCGGATAGGTCCAGACATTATTGAAGCTTTTGAACCAGTTCATTCGGCTTCTGCAATGAAAGATCTTTGATGCGCCCCCGGGGCCCCTGGTGTGGAGCATAGTTCTCAGTACCCAGCCCAGCCCAGAGAAAGGCCACCCTGGCGCTCAGAGGATCCAAGATTGACATGAATAGCTCTTCATCCGCAGGAGCTGCATGGCCCGGACCACGAGAAGACCCGAAAATATCGCAGAAATCTGGAGCACTTCCGCAGGAAACATTCCACTGGGTGAGGCGTGGAACGGTGGGAAACATCAGAGACTGAAGCCGCCATTCGTCGCATGTTTGGGGAGGCCTGGGAGACAGGGGTGACCTACAACTGAATGAGGTCGAACAAGTTGTCATCCTTTGCAGCAATAGATCTAATCGCTTCCTTTTACTCCCCATTCTATAGCCTCTTGCGTTGGTCATGGAACCCCCGTAACACGCATGGGGCAGATGTTGCAAGCCAAAGAGCAGGGGCATGTGGCGCCTCAGTTGTCCACTGTGCGCTCCCCTTTTTCAGTGGAGTTCTTCAATTCTTGTGAAACGAGTAGTGGAACCTAAAGCAGCCAACACACACACAAGCCAAGCGATCAAAATCAAAATGTGGCAGGTTTTGGAGCTGTTGTAAGGTGATGAGATGGTCGTGAAGCCCATTTTCATCCTGCATGTGGGCACCTTGTGATGAAGTAGCAAGACGCAGCAAACTCCTTAGATGATCTGATGTGATTTGAGATCCGTATTGCCTTGAATAGACGACTCTAGTCTTTGAATGTCTTTGATATAGATCCTCCTCTTTTCGCAACCCGTTTGGGATTCTTTGTCAATTTGTTTGCTCATTTCTGTTGGTCTTTCTTTGCAAGTGGAAACCGACATCACGCTCCATCACGCTCCATCACGCTCTGCTCTCTCAAGGCATTCCCAAACTTTTCTCCGACTATTCACCGAGCTGTGTGGACGCTCTGAACCACGTGGAGATGCACCGAGAAGATGAGTCTTGGCGAGGCAAGGCGAGGACGCCACAGATCTCACCTTCGGCACTTCGAAGCGGACAAAACAGAGACTCGCTCGTTTGCGCCGATTGAGCTGTGCAGTCGCAGGGGGTGGTGAAGGGGGGAATTCACCTCTGTACCGAGAAGGCTCCTGAGAAATTTCAGGTGTGAGGCTCATGAAGTGATGGTGGGGTAGTTTCTTTGGATTTGGCTTCACTTACCCAAACAACTCCAAACAGTAGAAGGACAACATATAGATAAGTTTCGAGCACCTATCGCTTAAGGCCGCCCCCCGCTTTCTTTTTCCAAACATAGACATGCACATTCAATTTGTCAATGGAGACAACTTTTTGAGACAACTCTTCACCACCTCACAGATGTATCAGAGGTGTCAAATATACCTCGATCCGTTCTTTCAGAAGGCAACTTTCCAAAAGGGGAAAAACGGTGGTGGAATGAATTGCATGGTCTCCCTCCACCTGTGGTCCGGTGAAGGAGTTGCTTGGATCGATGTCATTGACAGAGGCGTCTCTGAGAAATTGATCATCCAAGTCGGTGGGATCTGAGGGTTCAGTCCAGACTGTCTGGACTCCGAGATGTTCGGATCATCCCGGATCAGGGTTTGTTTGAAGCAGTTTCTTCGGAATTAAAGTTTAGAACTTTGCGATGGGCTCTCTCTATTTGATCGCCATAAGAGGGTACCAATGGGCCCATGAGTATTTGGTTCATGTGTTTTTTGGGGACATGTTTTTCGGCTCCAGAAAGGACGCCCATTGCTTGCTTGCTCAATCTTCATGAGGGTTTCTTTGGACTTGTGGCAGACTGTGATCCGACGCCAGCAGCAAGGCTCAATCCAAGTTGTCACAGCATGCCACACCTCTACAGCATTCTACGGCAAGAACTTTACACATGCAAATTGAACACAACAATTTCCGTGGTGACCGTGGAGACTCATTCTAACAAACTGAGCTGATGGTAGGATTGCCAGCAGAGTTGGTGAGGCTTCGTTGACGGATGATTTCGATAGCTCTCAGATCCATCAGATCCGTCACACAGGTAGCAACCTTAACCTTTTCAGGACATTGCCCAGGAATCATTGAACCAAAAAGCACTTCATGGTGTCATTGAATTGGGATGACCTGTGGCCAACGCCCACGGGTGGAAGCAATACAGTATGTGAATGAAGAGAGACGGGGTTTCCACTGGTTTTCCACTGGTTTCTACCATCCTTTGTACGAGCTGGAAGGATCCACCCAGTGGCTGATGAAGATGCAACCCGAGTCTCAAAACATTCATAATTTCAAGCAACAAGTTGCGGAGTTATGGGCTAAAGCTGTCAAATCTGGTGTTGAACCAACCCGCAATGCACCAAGCTACAAGTACTTGTTTCGCCCGCCCCCGCCAGGGGAATCTAGCATCTACTTGGATGACTCAAACGTGTAGATGCATTTTGGGACCACCAGCAGTGGACGGTCACCACAAAAAATCTAGATTTTCCGCTGCAGACCGGTTTCAAACCTCAATGGCTTTCTGCATTTGAATTTCGTTTGATATGTTCTTCCGAATAGTGGCTTTTACATGAGAGCATGACAAATGTTTTCTTTGTTGGCCCATGGCAAGGGCATAAAGAAACTACATCGTAAGCAGGTTCACCGCAGAATTATTTGCAGCAAAAGTATAAGAAGAATACAATCGTATAATGAAGACATAATTATTTGTAAGAACCACATCGTATTCTTCTTCATCACGACACCGCCGTGCTCTGCGGCGGTGTGAGCTCTGCGGCGTGCTCTGCGCTCCCTGCGCCTGGGCTGGGCCTGAGGAGGGCAACATACTTTTGATGAACATGGACCGATATGGACTATATGGATAGGATTTTACATTCAGGTTTACTTCGGATCTTGCTTCTTTTGTCAAGACCAGAAGCAACTTCCAGTGCAGCAACAAGCTTTCCAGAGTGCAAGGAGGGCAAAAAGCTCAGACAAATCTGGCGGACATTCATCGATAGACGACAATCTTCATTCTTGTGGTCGCAGTACTGTAGGGTGTCCAACATCTGCTCGAGTGAAGCTTAGTGTGATTTTCAAAGGAGCAGAACTATTTGGCAATCTGCAGAGTGATGTTCTTGTGACAGTGTAACTCACCATCTCTTGCCTGCTTTTGAAGGTAAACAACGAAGTGAAGTCTTTTCAGAGCATTAAGATTCTCAGTTGTTTCCAACAACCAACTTTTGCTGGGACTAATTGTGGATATTGTGGTAGTCATAATGTATTCTTGGTGAGCGATGACTTCTTCGACTTTCCATCGGAGTCCTCAGACCTTCGTGGTGGACATGATGTGGTCCTGATTCTAGACAACGAAGCCTTTTCTTATGAGTAGCAAAAGCAATGTCTTAACTTTCGTGAGTGAGGGCTGATGGCAGTTGTAGCCTTTCACAAAAGTAGTGCTTTCTTTTTGAATGTCTCTACAGTAAAAAGAAAGAACACTAGAGGTCTACCTGATTTACCGGTCACCCCAACTTTGGTCAAGAAGCCTCGATGAGCCCAAGGTCGCAATGAGGAGCGGAAGCTCTGCGCAGAAGTACCAGCTGACCACCGCCCAGGTTTGTTTCGCCTGTGTGGCACATCTTTTATGCAGTTTCTCCAGGATTCACCACCGTTTAAAGGGTTAGGTTGGTGAAGAACTTCGGTGATTCGTTTCAGTGGACCTTGCGTTTCCAAAGAACTTCGGGGATTCGTCGGGTTTAACAGACTGCCATAAGACAGCGTCCAATGTGCGGAAGAACTTGGACAGGTCGGGCGTCAGTTTGCTTGGGGATTTTTTCGTTTCTTCCAACCCACAAAGTCACGAGCAAAGACCGACTTCTCTCTGAGGGATCGATGAGAGCCAGAGCCAGGTGTTCTCAAATTAAATACTCTATGACTCTATGATCTCTATGCTCATCCCATGGTCCATGCCATACCCGATTGGTTCACCGGATTTGTGCCCGAAACACATGGCTGCCTATGCTAAGTGAGAACCAGGCGAGGTCTGACGAGTCGACTGAGAAGACTCTTCAGAGATCCAAAGAGGTGGTACAGGGTGCACAAAATGTGCACACTTAAGGATGAAGTTGCCAATTAGAAGCGAATTGCTAATTAGACATGAAGTCAGTATTACTAGAACTAAGAACACTTATAAGAAAGACTTAGAGATACTTTTTATCCGAAGAAACAGAAACGAACTCGGGCTAATCCCCCCTAATTCCCTCGTTCATTCAATCTGGCATCAGAGAATTTGACCTCCAAGTCGGTCTCCATCCCGACCGACCCGGTGTCCAGGTGCAAGAGACCACCGCGGGCTTGGACCAGGCAGGAAGTGGGAAGAGTCTTCAGTTTCCCAGCCTCTCATCCTAATCCATGTTTAAGTTTTTTAAAACAATTTTATATATAGATTTGGTCACTCCATGGTCCATGGTCCATTCAGTCGCTCTCTTTGCAACGTGAACAGCAAAAATCGACCAAACGAGCCACATGTGTCTGGCAGAGTAGACAGCATGAGTCTTCAACCCTCGAATTGGCAACGCGTGGACGGAACATCACGATCGACCACTGTGAGTTTGCGGAGAGGCAACATAACCATTGAAAGATCATACACTGCAAAGTAATGAACGTGACCGGTCTTTTTCTGTCTGGGTGCGTGAACTCATGCACCAGGTCCCTCCTCAATTGGTGTCCAACTCTGGCGCAGAGTCCGCCACCCTTGCTTGGCGCATTGCAGCGACCGTGACTGGGACGTTTTAGATGGCAATCTTCTGACCGGTAGTGAGTGGTCGATAACTTGCAACGTAGAAATGAGGCGGACTGGACTACAGAACCGACTAGACTGGAGGTCTTCAGAGCCACCCTATCCTAGCCTGGTTGAAGCGGATGAGATGTCTCTGTAGAGTCATGCAGGATAGAGGGATAAACACATGAAACAACATGAAAAAACACTATTCGCATATATCTGCCATATATGCTGGGATGGGGGATAATCCGCACGCAGGATGATTCATATCCGTTTCAATCCGTTTGGGACATGACCATGACTCAGCCCTTGTGGAACTCATCGTTATTCACTTCGAGGTTAACGAGATGGTGTCGGCAGAGTTGGAGGATTTTGTCGCGAATCTGAGCAAATCCACATGTAGAGCACTTCAGAAGGCCGCGGGAGTGATGGCGCTGTCTCTTTTGTGTGGGAGTCTTGGGAGGTTCCAACTGGATGTAGAGTTGATGGATGTAGATACAGTAATTAAGTTGATCAGTCACAATTTCATCTCAATCTTTTGCTGGTTAATAGACTGCCCTTCCTTTGCATTATTCCAGATGGGTTCACTTGGGCTGACTTGTTCTCGAACCGTGTCCATTTGTCCATTGCTTCGACCTTTGCCCGGAACAGAGTCCAATGGTCGAAGTGCTTCGAGTAGAAGCATGGGTACATGGTCGAAGTGAGTATCTGAGGATGTACCGTACCTGTCGAATTGTTCCATCTATGCACTACGTTGGGTTGCCAATGGAAACTGCTACTGCTCAAGCCCTGACTGAAGTTCGTGCCCTATCTCCCTTAAAGCCCCAAAGCATCAATTAAGCTGATCTACGCTGCTTGGTGCTGGATTGGACCGGCACCTGTCTTGTTTAATAGCAGCTTGGTGGATCAAACCAGGATCTGCAGATCTCCAGGCACTGTTATACATAAGCACATTTTCTTACGAGAAGATGTGGTGACGTGGAAGCAGAGCTCAGCTTTCTCGGAACAAACGGATCGCTCGGACTCGGCGAGGCCATCGGCGTGCGGCTCGAGGCACCTCCTGAGGTGCCTCATGGTGGGAGGATGTGGACAATTCCACGTGGTGGGAGGATGTATTACTTTCCCTTCAGTAGGGGAAGTTCCCATCGAAGTTCGATGCATTTCCCAACAGAGGGTAGGATGTGGAAAATCGACTTGAATGAAGTCATTCATTCCCTCGAATCATATACTGTCTATGATTCAAACTTCCAAGCCCAATGACTGTAATCAAACACCAATAGACACCAAACCGGGGTTCGGGGCGGGACGCAAAAGCACCTAGGAGAGTGGAGGATCCTTTCTTGGATGGTTTTGAATGTGGCTCTGGAGGGAAATGAACGGGCTGATCCCAATTCAAAAGGTCTGAACTGCGATTTCCCAATCTTCATTTTTCGGTACATCGGAATGGTCTGAAAGATTGCTCAGCTTGGCTTGGCTTGAAGATGCTCCCGGACAGACTGATCCGGAGGAAGAGAGTTTGGAGAAGGAGCTATGCTTGTGTTGATTCACATGTTGATACATAGCTGCTGATCAGTCCAATGATAGGAATGCATGATGACATGCTACACATCGATCCACTCGTGCCAAGCTACAGTCTCATCCTGTGAATTGGGCACTTCGTTTTTGGTTGTTTGCCCCTCAAACTTGCCAACTCTGCAGTCTAGGCTTCCCAAGTGATCCCCTTTTCAGATTTGATATTATTCCCGAGAGCGCCTGAGTGAAGGGTTCTAAAACAAGAGAACAGGAGCAACAACTTACTGTAAACATGAGCATTACATTTCATCACAACTTACATCTCAACTGATCGATCGATTGAACTCGACACCTCACCGATTGGTAGCGTGAGCGGTGCGAGGCCATCTACGTGCGGCTTTGCAAGCTGGCCTGTCGAAAGGCAAAGAAAGAAGACCGTGCGAGACGGGACGACAGTGATGCTGAACCAGCAGAGTTGGGAAATCAGAAGGAGAGAGCGAAGGTGGTTCAAGTGGAATTCCAGAGCATGTTGAAGGAAAGGCCGCGATACCGATATCTGTCACGCTCATAAGTTGATCCCTTTATTCAAGAGTTTGCTCTACTTGCTGTTCTGGGGGGTTGATAGTCTCTGTGTGCGTTCCTGCCGGGCAAGGAGCAGCAAGCTGCGAGAGGAAGGACAGAAGGAGAAGGAGCCGAGACCAGTAGTTTGGCTCAGGCGCATGTGCCAGAACCTGTCGTTTACTTTTTTCCATGTCTAGATAAAGGCGGGTTCTTACTACTGTCAGGTGCAGCAGTGCAAGTATTGGTTGAACAGGTGTGGACAAGTTTGTTTCTGCTCAGCTTAGTCAAGAAGGTGTGTCCATGATGAGTTGTCTTGGCAGACACACAAACAAACAGAGATGCCAAGCCCAACTTGTACGCATTGTGGATCAAGAAGCAAGAACTTTCTGTTTGCATGTCATCCTCACACTCCTCCAAGATGTGCAAGTGGACACGCACTTGTATATTCTATGAAGTTGTTCATTTCGTTGTTGATGATCTTGGTAAAGCGAAGAATGATTTATAGTAGTTACATAAACTATAGGGATATATATATATATACCCAGATCTTCCAACGCCCATGTTTAACTTGGTCATTGTGCAATGTCGAAGTTTAACTTAGTCCTTCAGGTGCGCCTAAGTTTTACCTACAGCATGTGTTTAATGTTTTTCTCAATGTCCTTTATATTTGTTCAACAGACCCTTGAGTTTGGTGCAGACTTCAGAAAATGATCTACATTCCCATGTTCCAACCCCATGATGGCAATCTTTTTGCCATCAGCCATGATCACTATGATCATTGACGCTTTTGCTTGCCGCGTTGGGCAGCTTCACGGATACGCCAAGCAAGAGTCAGATATCGTAGCCTGGCTAGACGCAGGACACCCCAAAGTCGCCCACCCTTCAACTTCAGTTTTCCTTTTGGATCGCTCCGACGAGACCAGCCTAGGCAAATGTAGGCAGTAAATTCATGGCACGCATGTGCAAGCATGGAGAACTAGGCTTTCCACATTTAAGTACTCCCATCATATCCTCGTCAATGAACGTGTGTTGATAGCGAGGATTCAAACCTTAACGTCATTGTTGCATTGGCAAAAAAATAGACTTCAGACATTACTGAGCGACTTACAGCACAATTGCTGCCACGAAACACGATTTGAGCACTACTTCCTGTAGCATTTCTGCCATAGCCTGAATCCCAAAGCCACACAATAGAACAATAGACTAAAACTAATCAGAAATACTATATTGTCAGACAAAGTCTTGGCAAGATGCGTGCCACTTTGGTATAAGCAACCAGGAAAGCTCTTCCTTCCTCCACTGGGCAGGGAAGGCCACCCCAGGTTTTTAGTGAAACTTGTCAAACAAAACAAACACATAAACAAAACAAATTCTGCAAACGCCTTGTTGACAGCGCGTTCAACTTCTTGTACGTCTCCAAGTATACCCGGCCAGCCTTTTCGATATCTCTAGCTTGTGACAGGCTCCTGAGCATTGGATGACTCCCTGGAAAGGTTGTTTGAATGTACAAATTCAAACCACTACAGCTAGCCTCTAGTGTCTCTCTTCTTTGGTGACCCGTTGATTTGTAGTAGAGAGATAGGTTTTGAATGGCTCTACAGTCAACCTCATTTGTTCACTTTCAGTTCTTGTCCCCAAAACAAAAGACCTATCGTACCTGTTTCACTGGAAAGCATATGTAACAAACCCATCCGGGAGAATTTACCAATGACCCTTGGCCATGGCGTGAGCCGGGCTTCAGCAATCTCGAGGCTCGCTCGGTCAATCCGAAGTACCTGTTCACAGCTGTCCTTGATGGCTTCAAGAATCACCAAACACTAAGGACATCTAAGGGGTTTGAAAATTGTTGCAGTTGAAGGCCAGCACTTCCACCCCAAAAAACATGTTCCGGTGATAGTTTTGCCAGGAGTCAGTGCCACCAAAGACAAATACAATCTCTCATCATGAAGTAGGTTTGCTGGACGATTCCGGTGAGCGTCTTCGAGCTCGTGCTGGAGCCATGCAGATAGCACCCTTGCCTGGTAGCCTTTGCTGTTGAGATATGTTCCATATTCATCTTTGAAAACCATCCAAAAGTTAAACTTTTTCTGGCTTGATGGGACCCGATTCGCAGACCTCCATCTCTGAAAACTCTGATAGGCCTTCTCCAACGGTTCCTTGTAAGATGTTGGCTCTCCATGTGGTCCTACTGGTCCATAGTAGTGCATGTGGAGGAGTAAGGCCCTTAGTTCCATTTACATCCAAACCGTTTTTAGTTTAAGACATGCTGCAATGTATTGCTTACTACTAACACCATGAGTGAAAGAAAATCTGTTGTGCAAATTGGGTGCAAAGCTGATCCATTTGAGATGTGGACCAGTCCCAGATTCATGATATGAAGGCTGCAATGTTTCAGGGAGCTCACGGAGAAATAGTGAAGATCCACAAGTGGGCCTGCTGTTCACCCATTGTGACAACCACAAACTCACACAACATTGCAAAACATCTAAGGGACACGTTTCACGATATCAATATAGTGTGTTTTATTTTCAATTTAAATTAGATGTGATGTACTCTTGTTTTAAGTACATATCGAGTCAAGCCTTTTGTTTTAGATCTAGATCTACTATATATAGAAGGTCGAAGGGCACTTCCAGCTCCACCCCTTTCTTGGCCTTGATGCCCTGTTCGGCATCGGCAATGAACACTGACCCCTCCAACTCACTGTTAGTCCCTCCAAAACCTAAGCTTTAAGATTGGGGGCACATGTTTTCATTACGGGCACCAAGTGGAAAATAACCAGACCTAGATTGGATTGGGCTAAGGGACTCAGTTCTCGTGGTAATTCATCCATGACGAAGGCCTCTGTGTTTCTACGGCACGATGATCCAGCAGAATAGATCGTATAGTTGTCATTTGTTGGCCGGGTCGTCGCGTTGCAGCGGAAGCAAACCGAAATAGAATTCCAAACTGACTTGTGCTGAAATAGTTGGCGAATCCACACTTGATCACCACGTAGCTCATTGACAATGAAACGACGGCCCAGTACACCACGCTCCGTGCAACGATTGAACGAATCAACCAGCTTCTGCATCAACGGATTCACAGTGCGAGGAAAATCGACAAGCTTTGCCGACTCCAAGGTAAACAATAGAAATCTGGAGAGCCGTGTTGACTTGGGTCGGTACAAGACCAAATTCATAGTCACTCCGATGATTTTGTTGTACGGTGCATTTATGATGCCCATTGTTGCTTCATCCCCGTGAAGCCCCAGAGGCCATGTTTGACAAGTCTGCGAATCACGAAATTCTTTAGACTTTCTTGCAACCTCATCACCGTGAATCTCCAGGTGATGCCAATACTGTTGGCACGTGTCCTCACTGATCTCCAGACCGCAATGGCCCAAAAGGTATTCCAACACCTGTTCAGGCAGAATGCACGGCACTGGAGCACTGTAAATGGTATCTCCATCTTTCAATTCCACATCCACCAGACATGGCTCCTAAGATCGCACACAATATCAAACCATTGTGGAACTCATACGAATGTTTTGTTTGGCTATCGGGCGTGAAACAACTACACCAAAAAGTCGTCACTTGCTTAAAACTCGGCCAATGTCCAACGGAAGCGGTGTCCGATGAAATAGGTCTCTTGATGAGTTCCGACCTGTGGCATACGAAGCCAATTTGGAAGTCCACGGTCCCACATGACCTTCAGCCTCCTGCGAACATGTTTTTGAAATGTGACTTGATTGGTCTGACACCAATATCAACGAAACGTGCTATGCATCCGGTTCATCATCATCAAACAACATAGAACGCCAATACCAATTGAGTGTGCAACTAATGTCCTCGAAGCTTGCCCGAACTGATTCCATAGCTGACTTTGCTGAAGCAGCCTCGCAGAATAAAAACAACAAATACAATGAAGGAAAGGATGTGACATAAATATGACATACAATGTAACTTATCATTATTTTTGTTCCTCTTCAACTAGAAAATTAATGTTATCGGTTTTGAATTGAACCTTTGAGCTGGACCTTATCGTTTTACTGGATTCTGTGCTAACCTGGTCTTTACACGGGTTTTGACTGTAGATCTACTTATCAATCGAGCAGCGCCAGATGCCAACTGTTCCACTGTGCTCCGCTTCAGCGGACCAGCAACGGCAGGATCACAGCCTGCGATGGAAACTAGACTCCACCACCCATACAAAGATCACCCCAGTTGTGCATACTCGACCACACATAAGCTCCAAGTAATCACACATCACACTCGCGACACTTAGCGTTTATCGGCTGCAATCCAGAAGTCCTGGTGCCTTTGAGATCTGGTGCCTTTGGCCCCCCTAGCGACATCACAAATACACGAGTTACCATGGCTTTGAAGCCGACCTTCACATGTCCACATGGCAACCCCACAGATTGCACAGCTCCACCATCAATTCCGAAACCAAACAATGACTTGTCCACACACCTGAATTGTGAAATTCCAATGACTTAATGATACATGTTTGGGTAATTTGGGTGGTTCAACTATTTGATACACAAATATTCAACGATATTCAACGCCAATGGAAAGTGTTGCCGGTGTAGCTTCCTGCATCCCGTCAGCCCTCTTGGCTGGAAACCCACGCACGAATTTACACCGAGCTGGTGGCTCATTTTTTGAATACAATCGTGATGTACAATAAAGACAAACACAATTAATTGATATGGTTGAGTTTGCTGATTACTATGAGCCAGGGCGAGTGTCCGATGCATTGGACACAAATCAATCCCATTCAATCCCTCGCAGCTACTCAATCTTTCGATTTCTTTTGCTTTTTTTGTTTCAGTGGCCCACATGCTGTCTCAAGACCCTTCTTGGCGTCTTCACAAACGGTGATCAGCTCATGCGAAGCCTGGCGAACAAGTGAGTAACACAATGGTGCCTGGGAGATTTGTATTTCAAAAAATTACTACTCTGCTAGGAACAGTGATCCAAAACATATAGGCCGTTTGAACTCAGTCAACATGCCTCCGATTTGTCGAGAGCAGTTTGAAGGACTTTCCGCGCTTCCTGCCAACATTCCGAGTCTACAACTAATGCACATGCGCACGCAATACCAAGGCTCATATCTAAACATCCCAAAGTATGGCCTCGAGTGCAGATTGTTTCGCTTCAACATCAGCAGAGACTGACTTGGCGTAGTTCTCACCCCTGGGTGCGCACTCCGGTTTTTTTGGTGAAGGTTTTACTCGCGACTGAGTTCAAGAATTGAAGCAAGCTTGGTCTCCAACAAATTCTGCAAATTGGGCTTGAGTTCCAAAGCCCATTTAATCTTTCCACTTGCGTCCGACACGGCCTTCAATACATAAACAAAAAATTGATTACGTCCAAACAGTTCAAGTACTAAGAGTTGCCTTCTTGGCTTTTTTTTCGATATCTTTCATCTTTGTCTTGTCACCGTCCTCGTTCTCACCTTGGTCATCCTCCTTCGGGTCCTTCTTGTTCTTTTTTTCTTTCTTCTTGTTCTTTGCTTCTTTCTTGGTTTTCTTTCCTTTTTTGGCCTCCATCGAACAATATAGGTAAAATATATAACATATGCATCATACATGATTTCTCATGAACACCACACACACATTATTTAGATAACTCACCTGCGGTTTTCTTTTGGGCTTTGGCTTCTCAGTGTCAGAACCTGACGAGCTAGATTCATCTCGGTCCAGGCAACTATACAAGCGGTCAATTTCTTCTTGGGTCTCCGAAGTCTGATCCTCTTCCACCAGTGTCAGAAACTGCATGAGTTCCTGCAGGAACATAAGGCACAATCCTCCAAACGTATTAGTTACATACTCGAGATGTGCTGTTATAAGTTAATCTGACATACAGAACAGAAAAATTAATCAATCAATCCCGCCTCATTGTCCGGCAATTCGGGATGGCGTCTTACCTCTTTAATGCACAATTCACTGTCAAGTAACTTTCGCTGCCGAATCTGATGGGCGAGCTCTGGCCCGAAGCGGGCATCCATTTCGGCTGCGGTAAGCCAGCGTCGGACTCCCCTGACAGAACTGGTGTGCCTCATACGAACGTTGATTAGAAATTTGCTGCTGCTCCATTGCCCTTCCTGACAGCTGGCCCAGGCGTCATAGAGCACACTGTTGAGTGCTTTGCCTAGGAATCCAATATATTGAACGCTGAACCAGTTGTCAATCCAGTTGGACATATTTGACTATATATTAGACTAAGTTGCTACCTGTTGCTTCAGCAGCCATGGCCCTAATCTCTTTGGGAGTATTTGGACCTGAGTGCATTTCTTACACACAGTGGACTCCAACATGTGTGAACAAATCCAAAAAATGATCTGCATGGTGACTGGTGATTGTTCAAAACTAGGAGTCCAGCTCCGAATATTCCGATAGTAGCGCATATAGCGTGCATGTGCAGCAGCCTTCCTCTTATCCAGTTCTTCTTTTTTCTTCTTTTCTTTCTCAGTCATCTCCCCTGCAGTCTCCTTTTCATTCTTTGGTTCAGATTTACTATCCTCTTTCTTCTGATCTTTATCACTACTCTCCGTACTTTGTGTCTTCTCATCTTTTTTACTCTCCTTCTCTGCCACCCCCTTACCATTCTCCACACTATCTACTGCATCAGCCTTCCCTGACACGTTCTTACCACTCTCCGCACCATCCGTCTTCCGAGCTTCATTTGCTGGTGAGGTCTCAGGTGATGTCGCCTGAGCTGCATTGGATGGTTGACTGTCTAGTCCTGCCGGACTCGCATCCTCAAAAGACTTCATGTTGCGTAATTCTCCAGTGGATGCCCTCAACAACTGTTGGGCCCCGTCAATCTCCTGTGAGCTGACACTGCTGTGCGGTGACTGTGTACGGTATCGTGTCCAACAGTCCGGGGTTTGGAACGCCCACTCACGGTAGTTATTGTGGTAGTTCCATCCATGATAGCCATAGTAGCCAGTGTTCCAGTTGTAGTAGTCCCAGCTCTGGTAGTAGTCGGATTCCCATGGTTTGTCATCATTGTTTGAACCAGCGTTCCGGTGTTCAGGCACAAACACTTCGACATCTGAGACCTCTGTGGGCAAGTCTGCGGGCACTGTCGACCGAGAATCACCTCGTTCGAGTCCACTGGGCTCCGACGACCGCACCGATTCCACCTCAGCGTTTCCTGGCAACGCTTCTGGGGCATCAGAAAGTGAGGAGTCGTGCAAAGTAGCTGGAATCGAAGGAGAGGCGCATCCCTCTTTGTGTTTCTTCCGCACGACAATGACAGTGCGCACCTTTCTTTTGCGGCCTGATAAAAAAGGAAACTATAAACTCTTGCAACTCACAACATATGAAATGATGTATTCACCAATTCCACAAACAATGCAAAAGAAAACTTCCAACAACCTTGTTCAGCATTCTCAACCCGCTCCGGTTTCTCAATGGGTGTCTCATTTGTCCTGGCAGACTGATAATGAAAATCATAAAATAGCTTCATCAACTCTAAAAAGCTCTAAAGAATTTCCAAAATGCAGTGTTTGCAGAACCTCAAAACCCAATGAAGCCAGGTGTGCTCAAACAAATCCTCAGCATTATGCCGACCCAATGAAGTGGATGTCTCAACACCCGCCGCACGCACCCGGGCATACCTGTCTTTGGCCTTTGCCAAGATGTCAATCACATTATCCTCCATGTGACAACCAGAAAAATCACCTAAAGAGGATATACAAAATGGCTGCTCGATCAAACATTGCACACATGTTCCAGGTGAAGTGCATTTGTGCTGGATTGAACATATGCGTGTGCTTCACAAATTGCAATCTCAATGTTTCGACCTTGCCAGAAAGCCCACATACACTGACAGTTCAGCTGGAGACGGCAAAGCTCGAGTAGAATTTCATCTAAACATCACCAGAAAACACAAGGGTGGATTTCACGGCTTTTTCACGGGTAAACTTAGGATTTCACGGGTAAACTTAGGAACTCACGCCTTTTTCACGGTTCGTCACGGTGGGTTATGTTCAGCAAATATTGAAAAGAACTCACCAAGTAGACCAAAACGGAACATTTCCTACCAATGATCTTCAATTGTACCCTCGAGCTTTGAATGTGCCTAGGTCTTCCAAGCCAATTTAATTACTATGGTACTGTCGGCATTAGGGAAACGACGTCCGCCTATCTTCAAATTGTGTCCCACTCTAAAAGTGAGCTGGATCCCAGGATTCTCCTGGGCCCAAAGGCGTAAAGATCCCCTTACTCGTTGCCTTTTCCACAAACTTCTTCAGGGGATGAAGCTTCGCCTTCTTCCAGGAGCCCTTCCGCATCACCTGAGGCCGGATTAGCAAATGACCGGTGCTGAAAAATATTTTTAGGCTGTAGATCAAGCTTGATCGAGAAATGATTTTATTCCCAGCTGCATGTTTGGTTTTCTTTGCTAGTGCAAGTGCATAGGCAACTTTGACCTTGGAGAGCAGCTCCACGCTTTTGTGGTCCTAGAGCTTCACTGTTAGGCCTATATAGTTTCACAACAAATGCAAAACAACTTAAGTCCTTGGTCATCTTGTAGAGATCGTAAATCCGTGTTCCGAACCCAGCAGGATAGGCACCAGTTGCAGCAAGTCCAGGTCCACCCATCCTGATTGTACCGGGTCTAGTTGGAAGTACTCCAATTAGTTTGGGAACTGGGGTGCACACACATTGCAGGTGCCATTAGCACGTTTCTTCTTGATAGCCACACGGAGCTTCTTGGAATTGGCAAGCAATTTTGCCCGTAAAGCTTTTGAAGGTTTCCGATACAGAGCAGGTAGCCATGATCTCAGCGCAATCTGCACTGTGAGGTGAACTATACGAACTTAAAAGACAGCTGAGAGCCCAGCACGGTCCCCCAGAGCCGCGTGCCTTTCAGCGTGGGCGCCCCCCAGGATCCCATCCACCTGGGAGAGATCAGATAGCTTTCGGCAACAGTCTACCAGAGAACCACCAAGTCCCCTACATGAAGGCACTCGACCACGTTTGATATCCAAGATGTTGTCGGATCGCTGCAGAGGCATTGAGAAGGTCAGGGAAGTACTTCATAGTACTACTCTGAGGCTGTTCTAGAATGGTGTAGACCCCTCGCACCGTGGCCAATAAGATCAACATCAAGGCCCTTGAGCATAGCCTTAGAGCAATGTGACCTAAACACGAGAAAGCAGTTCAAATTAGAAACAACTGATCCAAGTAACAATGAACCCAATTCAACATGTGGAAGAGATTCATCTCCATATGGTCGAAGTTCACTGCGCTTCGAGGTTCCAAGATTGAGAAAAATGAAACTGCCACATGGAGGTCCCAAAACCATGACAGCGTCCGGAGTGCAGCGGAGCACTCCTAAGATTGCACGAAGAAAACCAGACCTCAGAGAAACTGTGAACTATTGTTTGAGATGCAGTGACCATGTTCCGTGTTCCAAACGTTGTGGATAGGTCATGGGTTGCACCAAACTTCACATCTTGTGACATCCTGAGCTCATGTACAGGTTGAAGAGTTTGATTAGAGGAGTGTGCAACTCCAATCTGTGTCACCGACGTCGTGCATCCACGTTGACCTTACTTAATGGATGATTGGCAGAAGTTCTGGTTGCATGGTGACTAGGTGACAATTAATTAGTTCATATAGGGTCGGGACGGAAAGCTGCTCCTACAGCTCCTTGTCCAGCGAACATGTCAAAGCATTCAACATCCTGAGATCAAACAATCATAAGGATATAAAGGAAAAATGTCTCTCCAGCTAAGCCAAGGAAAGGACACGGTCATGGTGTTTGTAGCTTGTGGCTGCCACAAAATCACATAGTTCCAACCTTGGAAGCGGTTCCCGTGCAGTCGCCCCCCAACCTAGGCCTGGGCATCGGGCAAAGCTGTCGGTGCTCCAAGGTGAAGCAACATTGTGGCAGAGCATGCGGTCAAGGCCAAAGCCGATGACCGCCACCGGGGTGCCATATCTGCCGCCGGACTTGGCTTCGATTTGATGGAGCAAAGGGCCACTCACAAAAAGACACATTCAGTTTTCGGACGTTGTTACAAACTGCAAAGACTAATTGTGATTGAAGCAGTGGATTGGCTATTATTTTTGTCTCGCGGTCTCCACGGGCACGTTGTTCCTAAGCCTGTGAAGCTGAGTATCTATCTAGATCAACCCTGACACAATGTCATGTGTCTATTGAACGAAATGGATCCAGGGGATCCCAAACCCAGGGGCTACACACACGACATACAAAGCTCAGGTTGCTTTACGTGTTAGACTAGTTGACCACTCATCGGCTCATGAAAAAAAAACTAAATATGTGCGTTCATTCAACTGAAGATGGTAGCCCATCAAATCCACAACGGTCGTGGAGTCGTAGCTCAGAATTTGAGCCACTTCGCTAGGCGTCGAGCGTAGTTCCACCTCAGAAGAAGACTCTCAGATGTTGCTTTTGTTAAACTGGCCGTGCATTTGTCATATAAGTTTTGAACGCGTTCAAGGTCCCACCATTTGTGTGCCACCCGACAGTGACCCCACCATTGCTGTTCGCCTGAAAGCGACAAGCACCAACAACCACCTTGGGAATTGACCTGCGCACTGCATGCCTTGAACTGCTTCTTGAAGTGATCATTCACAGTCTTGATGGATTGCTCATCGACGTTGTTCACATAGAACGACCCAGTCAGCCTCGAAGGGTACATTGGACGCATGAACATATTGTATTATAGACGCTCTAGGTCCTGGGCAAGACTTGGATTGAAGAACATGATTCTCCACCCGCTTCCAAGAGTTCTTGAGGTGGCTCAATGGTCCATGACCTAATGAAGTCAATTAAACAATCTAGAAATGATACATATTGGAATACTTAGAGGATGACATCACACTCTGCAGCTTCTCTGGACTTGGGACAATCTTGAACATGATCGGGTCTGGCAGGGTTTCAAGCACGACCATCTCCTGCAGGCACTTGGCTTTCCGGTCCTGCGCAAACATCGATCACAAGGCTGGATTGGAGTGGGCCCGAACTCGCCTCACGGTATTGCTTTCGCTTCAACCTTGCTGCACAAAGGTCCTGCCAAAGAAAAATACATTGCAATTGTTTATTAATTAACTGTTTGCCTATGAAATATGTTATCACTTGTATGCGGGTTTGACAATCCTATGTTCCATGTTGGGCAGCTCCTCTAATCTGATCTCTGCAAGTAGTGCAAGGATTCCTACAGTCCGTATTAGTTGGCATAAACTTGCGGGGGTCAGATTTGGGGGTCCGGTCCAAAGTGGAGCATCGGTAGTCCTCATCCGATTTCTTTGCTTCATTTGTTTCCTCCTTTGAATTTTCTTTCCTTTCATCACCATGGTTGTCTTCGACTTTGCTCTTCTTGGACGAGGATGCCTTTGCTTTTGCACTTTGCTTACGTTTTTTGGTGTGTTCATCTTCCTTGGACCGTTCCTCTCTCAGAGCTGCATCTTGTGCTTCCAGACGAAAATCCAAACCTGGAAGGTGTTCAGGATCGGTCAGCGGCGTCTCCTCGGCGGGTTGCCCATTCTTCTCAGGCACTTCACTCTTCTTTCGACCTTTACCTCTTCCTTTGCCTTTTGCTGCTTTCTCCTCTGCTGCTTCCCGCTTTTTCCTTCTCAAGCTCTCCCTCAAATCTGCTTGCTCTTTCAGAAGTGATGCGATCCGCTCCTCGTTGTCCTTCTTTCCTGACGGGTCAATGAGTTCTGGCACTGGGGTCAAGCCAGGACGACAGTCTGCAAATGCGTTTTTGGGCTGTCCGTTTTCTTCGCTTTCAGCGCCCGAATCACTATCCTCCCCCTGATCCATCTTGCTTTCCTGTCTTTTCAGTTTCATGTATTCATGCAAAGCCAACCTCTCGCCTTCAGCATCCGCCCCCGAACACTGCCTTTGTCGCTTCCGACGTTCGGCTTCTGCTTCAAGTTTGTTTGTGACCTCTGCTTTAACGTTTTCAGCCCAGGCCCTTTTCTTTTCCTCGCGAATCTTGATGATTTCTTCTATGGTTGGAACCTGTCCCAAGTCAGCTGTCTCATTATGTTTGGCTTCTTTGCTCTTCGGTTCCTTCTCTCGAGCCTTCAAAATCCTTTGCACCTTTTCCTCAACCTTTTTCTGGTATTCTTCTTTGTCTTTCTTCTGTTGCTCTTCAATTCTCTTTTGTTCATCCTCCTTGCGCTGCTTCTCCTTCTCGGC
>CAXAMN010022483.1:0-24334 GCA_963970005.1 Durusdinium trenchii | reverse complement strand
TACTACTACTACTACTACTACTACTACTACTACTACTACTACTACTAGTTTGCTTGAGGGATATAGGCTTCTGAACATCAATCATACAAAACATTACAAAACAAAAGCAAGAACATTTACTCGTTGACCTACCTTCTCCAGTCCGAGCATCCCAGGAATCTCTGTGGTAGGATCCACGCGGGGCGTCGAGCCACCAGAGTGGCTGAAGATGCGAACTTTGAAGCCAAAATGAAGCAATCGAGGGCCTCACTGATGTCTCGCAGTCTGATCACACACATCCCAAGACCAATCATTTGTTGGCTGATGGTGGAAAGCTACCAGGAATCTGCCAAGCAGCGCTGTAAGCACTGCATTTGAGTCGGCCCCTTTTTTTGTATATAGATATATATATATACTAGGAAAATACCAAGCCAAGGTAGGAGGATTCCACCTTTGACATACTCGTCCTTTTGGTTTAACAAACCTTCCTACATCCTTCATCATTCCCAAGGGGCCGATTTCCCGTAGCCCACGACGACCACATGGTGGTTCTGTAGCATCTCAGGATCCACCAGCTCAGAGCTATGAAGGATCCTCCAGAGTCCGATGAGACGCTTACTGTCAAGGCCCTGTAGATCAGGTCTCTTCAGGAAAATGCTGTTGAGAGGTGATGCCGTGCTTTATGCCAGCACCACAAAGTCCCGGTGGTTTCTAGAGCCCCACCAACATGTTCTTTACCATCCAATGACCATCCTTCGGGTGGTGCTGGTGTTATTCTGCTTTCATGCTTCAGGTTGGTAAGCTTTCCAGCCGTGCACTCGCGCTACTCTTCGGGCCTCGAGGCTTCAACCTGAGAAGTAACGATGGTCCCGCTGGCTTTGGATCCGACTTGGGAAGCCTATTGAAAAACACAAAGGAAAACCGAGTGCAAGCCGCCCAGAAACAACAGTGGATGGTGGATGCACGTGGATGCTCGGACTCGTTCAGGACTCGCATAATGCGCATAATGGTGCGATAAAACTTAAACAATGCATATAAATGCAACACATTGCAATGATGACTTTAACGCTGTCATTCCTAGTGCCACTTTACTACACAAATCCCAGTTTTAGATAGTTTAGGTTTAACACACGCTGCCAACTACGCTATCAGTGTACTTATAAGTATATATACATACACAAACATGATGGCTAAATTCAGGCCGCTAGGTCAAGGTTTCAAGACAGGTCAAATCTGGCAGGCACCTCCCCATGAAGTGCGAGTGGTTCAGCTCGGGAATGAAGGGCTTGGAGAAGTTCCCCACAGCCATGACGACAAAGTCGAAGTCCTCACTGTCTTCTGCCAAGCAGGCCGTGAGATCACTGGCTGTGCAGTCACGGCCCACGGGCTGGGCGAGGCACATCCAAATCTAAACCACGTGTATAACATCTGTTAGCAAACAACAAGTACAGTACATTGTTGTTAAAGTTTATAACCTCTGAAACACCTCACGCGATCCTGTGCCAAACCTTTGCATTTGTTTGGATCGGTTTTGATGCCTGAGTCTCCTCACAAAAACCTGCCAAGATCATCCCTTCTCCAAAATCCACAGCAGTGAGGCGAATTGTGCTGTCATCCATCCTTCGACGAGTCTGTCCAACTGTCCAACTCTTGCAGTATAGCGTATAATGGCGTATATACTGTATACACTGTATACCTCAAAAGCTTTCGCCAGCAAATGCAAATTCACCAATCTCCAAAAAAAGACAAGACGATAACCTCTCAGAACCATACCAAATATCACCAAATCAATGCACCCACAGGATGAAACCAGAACCTCTGATCGGAAGCTGGTTGTATACCATGTTCCACCGTGTTCCCAACGAACGAACCCGAACCTCTCCGGTCTTGTTTGAGGTCCGTCCTCCTCCTCGCTCTCGGCATCGGAAGCCCTCTTCCAGGCCACCCGGAAGCCGGAAGGCCCGGCCCGACGGGTGAGGTGCTGAACATCGGTGCTCAGGCGGATGTAGGGCCATAGGCCGAAGGTCTCGCAGTAGGCGTGGCAGTGAGCCTTCCTGGTCTCGCGTGGCAGTGGAGCTATCGTTTTCGCTTTTTTCAGTAGCAGGTAGATTCCAAAGTGCTTGGACATGGTTTTTGAGTGGTTGGAGCCCAACAGGCAACTGGGAGGAGAATCCACAGGATGGTAGGGATTGGAACACACTCAATGAATCTCCCGAGGTCGTATACATTGGGAGGTCTCCAAAAATAGCATTGACCGGCCTGCGAAGCGTCAATTCATCCATTTCTGGAGGGGCAAACGGACCTCTCCCAATGGCCCCAATCAATGCCATGCCGCCAAAAAGAAAGACACAAGAGTGGACGCAACAGATAGACTCCGACGGAGATGACCGCGTGTCGAGACCGGTCTGATTGGATTCATCTGCGTCTGAGACCGGACTTCAAGACCGACCTTCCAGGTTTGCACTAACACGGCGACGACTCGCGAGTTGGAGGTCGCCAAGCATCAGCTGAGCTCCGGTGGGATATAGGTCCAAGCCTGCTGGTCCCAACTCCGGAAAGGAATACCTGAGTCCGTCGAGTCTCGGCCTTCGCTCCGATGGATCCGGTCTCGGCTTTGGGAGCTTGGACAAAGGGGTTTTGGAACGGGAACAACAACGGGCTGCTTGGACCATGGGTTCGGTAAACTGGATGTACAGGGGTTGGTGCTTTACATGCTTACACCGGAGCCTTACAAATATAGAGCTTCAGGTACATTATGACATGACTACGGGGGGGTGCTTCCCCATCCTTCCACAAAGGAACCAAGGAACCAGGCCAACGAGATCCCCAGAGACTGGACAAACTGATGATCTAAAGTCACAACCTTGACCTTCCAAAGTACCCTGGAACAAAGGACATGACCCGGCCTATAAATGCCATATTATAAATGCATATAAATTCATGCAACATAAAAACAATGACCTGCGGATCTTTCGCGGTCTTCACCCAGATTTCGGGACGTCCCAGGCACTGGTCTCGCTTCACCTGTGCTCCATAGCCAAAGTAGTTCTCACGCCACACGCCGCCGATGGTATCTGACTTCTCGAAAAGGACCTGAAGGAGAGAATATGACGCATATTTATGAGCAATGGGTGTGTATTAAAAAAACAAAACTCCATGTCCCAATGGGTTTTGTGGTGTTTGTCTATGTTCCTTCTTCCAGGGACTCGAACTGGTGGTCTCCCCATGCAAAAGCCAAGCAAGCCAACCAGGGGAAAACAGGGCTATAGCGGCCATACCTTGCCATACCCTTCAAAAACAAGGGAGTCGTTGAGAGCTTCTCGAGAAGCTCGATGGCAGATGGGGCCACCCGGTTGGACGACCGAAGAACACACGACTCGCCGAAGAACACGTCGAAGAAAGCGCCCGCCACATGTCGGGTAAAGGGACAATCTTCTCCACTCGAGGGAGCTGAAGCAATGAATGGAGCGCTTGCAATCCTCCGGACTTTGCTTGGCCCCAGGTCTTTGCGCGACTCTCCTACAACTGGTGTTTTGTTTTTCTTGGCTTTGGACTCATCTGTTTGCATATGTGGAAGGGTTGACCCGGGTGGGGTGAAGTTCTGAATAGCTATCTCGACAAATGGAAACCACTTCACGACGACTGGTGGAAACCACTCGCTCTCTCGACAACGTGGGTGGTGGAATATGGAATACTGGCGCCTTTCAATGCCTGTTCTACACTTCTACACTGAGGGTTCATTGGCGTTTTGGGATGCGGGATTCTGAGAAAACTTCCGGCTTCTGCTCTCTTCGAAGAACAAACACCCACCAACTCATGAGCAATGTCCAGCCTTAGCAAAGAACGAAACCCGTGTCCACCACCACCACCACCACCAACAACAACAACAACAGCAGCAACAGCTCTCCTGCGACGCCACCGCCCACAATGGCAATACTTCGAGGTTCAGCTTCAACCATTATGGCAGTTCATGAGAAAATATGTTGTGTCAAGAATTATATAGTACAATGGTGACCCACTGACCCTGTATAAAACTACTAAGCAAATTGATCTTAACACAACCCATGTTAGTCAACATGTAGCCACAGATCAGATGTGTTTCCTTGCAAAACCACTTGCTATGTCAGTATTCAGCTCGTGCATGTCTGACAACTTGAGCCTACAACACATGTGCTTTCAGCTTGGGGTAGTGGTCCAGGTCCATGACTCCGCGCTTCCACGGTTTGGACAGCCATGGGTTTCAACAGTTGTTGCATAACATTCCTAAATCTCAATCTTGATCACCTAGGCCCGTAACTAGGAGTGCATGACAGCCCTAAGAGACTTATAGGCAGGACAATGCCAGAAGAGATGGTCAGCTGTGGGATGTGCCTGACCACAATCAGGACAAACCAAGGTTCCGTCCTCAGTACACTCCTCAGCATTACCAGCCCATTCATGACTGCCTTACTCTTGAACACGTGCTGGAACTGAGAATTCACAGCCTCCGGAGACAAACCAAGCCCGTCAATTCAAACCAGCCTCTGCGGCCGCGAGCGCTAGCCCCCTAAATAGCCTCTAGAGGTTAAGGGGTGTCCAAAAACATCCAAAAACCACCTGCTGGAAGGTCCTGCAGGTACTATTAGTTGTATTGTATAGGTACAACAAACTCCTTGAGACTTTCGGGGTGCCAACGCACACTCTGTGGTCAAAAGCCAAGCACCTTCTTGAGCTGAAAGTCTCCAATTTGCGCTTCCGTCTCTTTTCAAGCTCAGAAATCAAGAACTTCTGGCCATAGGAGCCAGCACGAAAATGACCCAAACGGGGCCCAGACTAAGCTCTTCAGGTTCTTCAGCTGTTCTCATCAAGATCGCACCAGATCGATCGAGAGGTGGCGTCAATCTGTCTCTCTCTCTCTCTCTCTGACTCACTCTCTCTCTCTCTCTCAATCTATCTCTCCTCAATCTCAAAAGGCCGCTGCCGAGCAGGTGTGCATCCATACCGAAGTTCCAGCTCTGCGTGCGTCTACATCGCGCCGAGCTCCAAAGTCCCTCCCCATTCGGCTCTAAAGCCATTCCCCGGGGAGGCGGCTCAGGTAAGTCTGCAAGCCTATCAAGCCGATCAAGGCAGCTACCAAGCAACTGTGCCGCCACACCGGGGCTCAAGCTCTGCTCTTGTGTACACTGGGCATCTGGTTCGGTTTCACCAAACACTCCGCCATGTCAACTTTCAAGCGTTCAGTCCAGTCGTGTCAGGATATTTGTTTTGATCAACTTTGACATTAACACATTGATTGGACTCGCTTTTGGCTTCCCTTTTGGGACCCGCATCAACATTTGTCCATCAAAGTGCCCACCATCTTAGATGTTTGAATGATTTGAATCCACCACCAATTTGCAAAGCAATCCTGTCAGACATCGGATCCGGCAGACCTTCACTTTCTTCAAGTCACCACGGACTGAAGAAATCGCGCAGCCCTCGGCGCACGGCTAACCGGCGAACTATACGAGTTCGCGCGTGTCGAACAAAGTAGAGCTCCTGACTTCTCCGGAACTACACTACCCTCAATATATGATCTGAATTGATCTGGTGCAACTGTCCTTGAAACACCATCATATTATCTCACTTGTTGGAGGACCAGACTTCATGAAGCCAACCGAGGTGAACCTTCAAATTCATGCACAAAATGCAATGCAGAACTCACCCTATAGCGGACGGGGACTTGCTTTTCTTCCCGATTTTCCAACCGACAATCACTGTTATTGTCCTGGTTTTGCAGGTTGTGAAGCATTTTATGGTGTATTCGTGCTAGGGGTATCCCTCGGTCGGAGACCCAGGAGGAACCTGAAAACTATACTGGTTTGTTGTTATGGACAAAACTACTTTTCCCAGGAATCTTCAGGTCGTATGCGGTCGTGTATGGGAGTGCCGAACTCTTGTTCTCAAAGCTTTGAATACACGAACAGTCACGAGATGAGGGGATATGCAGGTAACAAAGCAGTGGCATCAAAACCCAGAACTATGAAAGCCAAATTCATGCACTCCATGTTTCTGTGCAATGACACAGTATGGCAGAACTTGTGGGATGTGAACATTAAACAAGTAGCCAGTACAGCAAGAAGCGCAATAGGCAATAAATATCAAGACATCCAACGGACAAACTCATGAACATGGATTTCAATTGAAACGTTCTGCATTGTTGAACAGCTTGTGGATCTAACCAATTCTACACATCTTGAATTTGCCACTTGCCTGGCCGGCCAAACCTATCGGTTGACTGGCAGCGGACAGATTGGGGGATCGAACCCATGTTCAGCAGCATAAACAAAAAACACACAGCAGTGTCATTCGGAAAAGTGATATTCCCTTTGTTCTCTTTCAGAGTGACAGTAGGTGTGTTTTTTTCTTGGTTTGTTATCAAGTCATGTCATAGAACATTATAGAACCACATGACACCCCAGCCATGAAACATGTGTTTCTTTGTGATACCATGATGACTCAAATCACTTTCGCTTTAATTTATATCAATCTATCACAACAACACGTGTACTCTCCTGCAATCTCCTGCACCACAAACAGACCAAAAAAACGATTGAAACCAAAAACACATGGACCCTTGCAGCAACATGTGTTTCAACAAATCTACCCGACTTCAGCCGACTTCTTCCTCTCTTCATCTCTCTTCCCACTCTGAGAGCTCCAAGCTCCGCGGATCGGGGCAACTTCTTCGCCAGCTCCAAGGGCTCCTGGGCATCGGCGCCGCGGTCCACCAAGCAGCGGAGCACCTGGCGATGGTCGGACGGGGTCGGAGCGCAGTCCAAAGGCATGAGGAATCGGTCGAAGTGCTTTCGCATGATCGTGCAGAAGTGCTTTCGCATGTTCGTCAATGAAGTTCACGTTCTTCCGATCGTCCAAGATGCTTCTTAAAAAGAACCAATACGGCACCAGCTACTTATGTAAGGTATAAAATCCATTGCAGAGGTCTGACAGGAATGGAAGCACCCTGGCACAACATGAAACTTTCTCTTGGAAATCTCACATGTTATCAGTGTGATATGATGTGTGATCTTAATAGAGACAACAGTTTCGGCCATAGACAGCCTCCACACGATTGAAGATCGCCGCAAGCTTCACGGCGGTCATCCCCTCCTGGCCGTGTTGTTCTTTTCAGCGGCGTCCGCGGGCGAAAAGAACGTTGGAAGATCGGCGTATGACGTCCCGTATGACCCAAACCCAAACATGATTTGAAGTGTGCCGCGGGGTTTTCCCCAAACCCCCCACCGGGGCAACACGCGCCCTGGGTCTCCATGAGAGACACGCCTCGTCAGCGGCATTGAGGTTGGCATTGGCATCTAAGAGATCTTGGACCTCCAACTCGACCCGTTCGACGCGAACACCGTCCGCCGAACGAGTTACCCGTAACGGCGAAACCGTCGGTACACGTGGCACGCGACAACGGGAGAGCGGGCTCTCCATCAGCGGATTCATGCTTGACGGGATGGTGTATTGACGGTGTTGAACGGGGTGAATGATGGATCACACGGAGCAGGATCTGACCTGTTGCTTCATAAGGGAAAACCATGGGGAAACCTACAGCAAACCATGGTGTTCACCGTGACACTCCCCAAACTAGGTAACCATGGGTTTCCTGCAGAGTTCCCTTAAACATCACCAATTCTAGGACAACTCTACTCTGCACCTAGAAGCTTCCAAAGGTAACAATTATTCAACCATCAACTCAACAATCTTAGTTGACTTATACCAGGGCCGCTGTTATGCATGCCTATACCTGAACCATTCAAATTTACCCTAGAAAATAGGATATGACCCCATAAAGGACAGGTACTAGTACCCATTTTCTGAGGTACTTTGAGACTCCATGGCACATACTGCATCATACTGCTCTGCCTTTCCCCCGGTGTCTCCCCGATAATTGGCTCAAAATCTGGTGAACTCCCCGAATCGTCGCTCCTGAGCTCCAAACGATCCGCCGCCCCTCATGCTTTTTGCAAGCACCGAGCCCAACTCCCCCAAACTCGTCCTCCAAAGGGTCCTCCTGAGGGTCCTCCAAAGGGTCCTCCCGAGGGTCCTCCAGATGGTCCACTTTTTTGTGCAAACAATCGCTGCTTCCCGCCTCTGAGATCTTTCCCTCCTTGGCGGCCCAATGCAGCGCCGTCAACCCGCCCCGGTCGGCCGCCTCCGGGAAGAAGGGCTCGGGTGAGAGGATTGAACGCCCCAGAATTTGGTCCTGGCCTTGGTGGTTTCCTTCAGATGTGCTGTTTTTGGCTTAGGATTGATGGCTCAAGGCTAGATGAAGGTCAATGTTCTTTCCAAGTGATTTGGTGTAGGGTTTAGGAGTTGCGGAAAAGTAGTGTTTTGCAAACGGATCATTTAATGTATTCACTTTCAAAAGGGTCTCTGGGTTTCAGGAGATCATGACTTCATCGCATGCACCCACTCTCCAAATTCCAAAACAACAGCATTCTTACCAATGGCTGGTACTCCACATGACTCCACTCACTCCACCCCATAAACAAAACTCAATGACCACTGACCACACATGTTGTCATTTTGTGATGTCCCATGATGAGGATCCCTCATGATGACGCATCTGGCTCCACCAGCTGGTATATCCGCAGCGAGTCGCACCTCCACCTGGGCTCTCCTAAGAGCGAAGGGTGTTTGGCGAGCCGAAGCCAAGGGCAGCGTTGAAAAGCAATCTCGACAAAACAAATGGAACCTCTAGTTCACAGTTCACACGCTATTGTTGACGCATTGGGATCATTGGGCTCTATCTGGTCTCATTCCAGCTGGTGGATTAGCTTCATTTGCCACAGTGTCATCCACCACGAATCTGCCACATGTCCACTCGTCGAACGACCGGCCAATGGTGGGTTGGGTGAGACGACCGATTCAGGCCGCCACAGCCGAAGAGAAGAGCAACTTAGACCTCTCGATTTTGTTAAAAACCCTTTTGAACGGTTTTTGTCATCCAAACAGGGGGTCTTTACTGATCAAGAGTCTACATTAGTTTTCTTCTGTGGGGGTTCCTGCCCTTCACCCTGTGATCGTAATGAAAAGCGACTGTAAACTGCTTGGACCGAAGAAGGCGATTCGCGAGGACCGGACACCCAGTCCAGGACCTTCCAAATACTGGCCAAGAGCTTGGAGGTCACAACTTCTACGAGATCTGAGTCTCAAACAAACTGATTTGGAGCGTCCAAATAGACCGAGTCATTCTCTCTAATTACGAGTACCACTATTCTTTCTCAGGGCATCAGTGCCATCTGCCCATCTGCCCAATGGCTCACCAATCCACTCAGCTTTCACTGAATGCCAAAACAAACACGTCCGGACAATACCTGGATGATGCAACGCGTGTTCTCCGAAATGCCTGGATGACTCGAGACGACTCGATGTCGCCACCAGCGAGTCGACGTCTACGCGAGGCACATCGTCTCCGAGGCACTGCTCCAGCAAGAGTCTCACCACCTCACGCCTAGCGTAGGGGTGTAGGAATCATCGAGTTACAAGCTGAAGGGATGGAGTGACAAGCCGTTTTGTGCAGTAGATGGGTGAATGAACAAGAATCTACTGAGGCACGTAAAGATTGTTCTATGAGAGGAGTCGCCCGTTCTTTCTGGGCCAACTACAACACCCTGTAACTTTTCCATGGAAAAGAATCATGGATAATCTTTGGATCCCACACATGCTAGTAACAAGGTTCATCGCTACTAGCAACAAAGACCCTTCTAGTAACAAGGTGCATCGCTACTAGTAACAAGGACCCTTCTAGTAACAAGGCGCATCGCTACTAGTAACAAGGACCCTTCTGGCGACTAGTAGCGATGCACCTTGTTCCACCTGAAACTGAAACCTTTGACCCATAAACCGACTCCTGGTGCTTCCCACCCTGCCTGCCGCTGGCGGCTGCGAGCGAGAGCACACTGCGCCCTGCAGCGTCTTTGGCTTCGAGATCTGCTTTCTCAGCGAGCAATGTACCTGATGAATGGACACAGAGTCATTGTTCCCCATCTTAGTATGACCTTCAGTGCTGCAAACTCAGATGTGGACCTTTGGAGAAGTAGTTCCCCGCAATAAAAACATGGAATGCTTGGTGAATATCCCCTTAGAAAGGGGAGACTGCATCTCCATGTCCATCTCCAACCATCTCCATCTCTACAGGAAACGGCTGACTCAATGCCACACAGCCGGGCTATACGAGGAGGGTTGGTCGGAGGAACCTTTTGTCGGCCTTGCCACACAAAGACTCCAATTGTCACAGGTGTTTCTTGTTGCAAGGTGACCTGACCTAGTGACCAGAGGGACCAACCGACAGTATCTTTCTTGGTCCAATTGTTACAATTGAAGGGCACGGCAGGTGTCGAGGGATCCATCCCAGGCCGCTTTGCCCAGTGGTGACATGCCTGGACGGCGTGTGGCAAAATATATGTCATTGTAGTTCCAGTCGATGCACAGTATCCGTTGGGTAGAGTTGTATATTCCCAAAGGGAAGGGGAACAACCTGAATTAGTGGGCTCACAATATGTCATCTTTGTTGGACATTGGCCGGAAAACATAATGAACATACTGTGAACATGGAACTTGAATGAACTTGACATATACAAACCATGTATGGCATTAAACACAAATGTGCTGACACATCGGGAACGCTTGGACTGTTAACCAAAGTTGAGAAGGCAGCAAGAGCAATAGCTGGAATTGAAAAAGTCTGGAAGAACAGCCGTCACATGTTGAACCTGTTGCGAATCCAACCAGATTAAACTTAATTGAAATACCATATGACATGACATGACACTTGAAGACTGCTGAAACACAATCCTAAACCATCTCTGCATAAACAACATGGATGTGAATGGTCATCCGTGGTGAACTGTAAATAATTGGTTGGCCTGAAGGTGTACATTGGTGCATGTGTTTTCTCTTGCGAACGATGCCCGGGTAATCACGTCTATTCGTACAGTCGATGGTCTTCGCTTGAGGGAGTCAAAGCGCACCACATAAACGATCCGAAGAAACCACATGGAGACGGTCAGTTATATACTGTCCACAAGCCCGCTTCAACTTGGCCTCCCTACTGCGAGATACTGCTAGTCACTCCAAAAGTCATCGAATCCACGCCAGACCCTGGAGAGTGCGTCAATTCTTGCTTTGGGGATCCTGCATTGACAAGTGCCGCCCCCTTGCAAACCCTTGCAACAAATTCCTACACCTCAACTATGAATCCAGTCAATTTTTAGGGGGCAATGGCAAGCCTGCCATTTACGATCATATAAAATGGGATGATGAAACCATATGAAACCTCGAAGGCAAGCTGCTTCAACCGTATGGCTCAACCACACAGGCCGGAGCCGCCTGGTGGCTCCAACTTCTCCGGCATCTTTAAGGGCAAACTATTGTCCTCACAAATGGCAAGAACAGGCGCCTCCGGAAGCCGAGACTTCGAAATCCACAGGTCAATGAACCGACACGCTGCGAAATGGAAGTTCCGAGCTCGGAGCTCCTGGAAGGAGCCGACACATGCGGAAACCCCACTCTCGTCTTTAGATTCTAGATGGTTCTAGAATCTCCGAACTAGCAGCTAAGCAGCTGCAGCTAGCAAGTTTTTTGCGTGGACTCCCTGTAGCTTCTCAGCTCCCTGATCGGAATATGGACAGTGCTGGGCTCTTTAGCTTCCTCCTAAGCACCAGCGAGCCTGGCATGATTGTTTCAGGGAGGGTAGAATTGGATCCTCATCCTCAAAACATTTAGCCTCTTTGGAGGGTCCATGAGCCTTGTGAAACAGTGTCCGCTCTCTGTCTGTGGAGCTCCGCGGCTCGCGCCGTCCTTGCTGGTGACGAAGGCCTTCCTGGGAGACGAGGCTTCCGCCGTTCGGTCGATGTGTGGATCCCAAAGATTTACTACTCGATGATCTGTCAGGGGCAGCCTCTACACCTTGAGCATTTACAACTCAAGAGAACACAAACTAGTATGCATGAGTTGAGATGTGTACTTGTGTGATCACACATGTGTGATGCATCGAAAGAATGCAGCAAGTGAAAACTGGAATCCTCAACGCACATCAAACAAAACCTATAACCCGATACAACAAAGCCTATAGAGTCGAGGACTTTTAGGATCTCCAGCTGCTGTCCTACTACAGTACTTGCGTTCCACATTGACATTCAACACCTGGGAACCTGTCATATCTGGTATCTCTTTGACACCTGATCCCTATCCCTCCTTCCATTCTCCTGTTTCTCCCAGTGGCTTCTTGAGAAAGGCGTGAAACTTCGGAGAGTTCACGCCTGAGTCGATGGCAAACCGCTGACAGACTCGGTCGAGAGGTGCAACACGCGACATCTTGGCGCTCGGATACAAGCAACACCGCCCACTGCCGGGTTCCAAGGTTCTTAGTGACCAAGCGTAAGAAACAGGAGCGAAGTCGTGACCTACTTTGATGTCTACTCCCTTGCACCTGTGGTCCTCTTTGAGATGAAAAAACAAACACCCACACTTCAGCAACGCGAATGATAGAAAAGGACACACTAGTCTCTCAAATGACGTATTCCTTTCAACCTCTTGGATGCGCTTGAGTCTCCTTTCATGTCTTGCCCACATCGGTCGACCCTGGAGAACGACAGCTGTCCGACAGCTACCCTTGGATAAGCCGCCGGGAACCGGGAACAACAATCAAACATATACCCCACAAGGGGATTGAGCCATTTGGGGACAACCGTGGACAATCAACATTCATCAACATTCACCCTAAGCAAAACATGGCAAAACCAGGTGCCCACTTTGAACGGAAAAGGATCAAAGCTTCCAGCTCTGTCCCGTCTGAAACTTCATGTTTGTCCTTCCGAGGAATGTAAAGAGATTTGCGATGTTGGCAGGCGTTCGAAATTGTACATCCACCATCCAAGTCCACATGCAAGGCTGCGTGAATGACGGACTGGTTTGGGATGCTTTGTGGCTGCCCTCTCATTGACAAGGCACTATAGATCGTCATGGCCTTGCAACAGGGCATGGAGTATAAGACTGAGTATCTCAACATGAGGACTGTATCGATCCTGATCGTAGTGGCGGCTATTGATGTCCAAACTATATATATAGTTTAATATGTTATATATATATATATCAATATTAGACACAATTTCAAGTCTTCCCAAAGGCTGGTAGAATGAGCTGGTTGCGCTTCTTGTGGGCACAAACACTTGTGGGTGTCGTGGGCGTGACGTGCTTCGCCGCTTCTGGGCCTGGGTCTTCTTGATTGCCAAACAACAACATCGCTACCCTGTGTTTTTTCGCTGAAAAAACCGCCCCGTAGCTCCTTGAGGCTCCCTTTTCCGGGAAATCACATGAAGAAACAGGTTCAACCACCGTGGCGAAAAGAAGTCGCACTCCAAAGAATTCCACATGTCCAGCAATCTGTAATCTTCTAACCTCCCAAGCCAATAGCACTTGACTGACTCTGCCCGCCTTGCAGGTCGGAAGTGTTTTCCAGCGAGCAAACGGCCCCGCCCTCACACCCGTGGCCCCTGATGTGGTATAGGTTTCTTATTCTGTGTATTATAACGTATTCAAATCATTCACCAATCTTGCTGATTTTGTCAGGAACTCCGGCATGGGACTCCAAGGGGCTTCTTGCGCAGTCAAATCCAATGGGAGTGATATCTCCTCATGTTTTATGTTGAAAAGCAAGAAGCTCTTTCTTCACAATAAGGATGATGGTAAAAGCTTTGATCGTTTGCAACCGATGGTGTTCCACACGGAAACAGGAAACTGTTTGTTTTCCCAACATGTAATCCTTCAAGCAAGCAAATGGCTGCAAGTCCTGCGTGCGTTCTTTGATGTTCTTTGTTGCGACGTAGGACGTTCTAGCAAGCGCAGTCCTAACATGAAGGAGGCCGGATGCTCTCGACTCAATTCACTGAGATTGTCGCTGGGTTTACAGTTTTCAACGACAAGCTGATCTTATAAAGCCTGCTCTTCAAGACGATGTCTGGAGTTGTTCACAGATTTTCCAAGCCTACGAGTTGAAAAACACCACTCTGCTCGTGCGTGTGTGTCGAAAAGAATCAGGAAGCGACATGGAACCGCCCAAAGCCAACATCTACTGTGGATCTGAGCTCAAAACTACAACATACTCACGAGCGGCGATCCAAACAAGTGAACGCCAACGGATTCTGGGTCTTCGCACTTTGAAGCAAAAATCAGGGGCATGCCATGGGTCCACCTAATGTTCTATGCATTCAATGCCTTTTCATCTGAGCCTCGGAATGTGTCGGGGACCAAGCCGCCTCTCACGGTGTGTCCCATTGGACTCCAGGATCGCCGTCCGCAACGTGAACGGCCCACCTCCCACCCGGCGTGAACGGCGTAAACCGCGTGGCCCGCGAGAAGCACTCTCCCGGACTGGGCCGGTGGTCCTCGCCACCATCTGCCATTATGAGCGGTCAGAAGTGTGGCTGCCCCAGCCAGGCTGAGTGGCCGAATCTGAGTGGCTGATGTTTGGTTTTTGAAGGTTGGGACATGGAATATTTTGCGAACGGATGGAAAGGTGTGCCCTGGCCCCGTTCTAGCTCTTAGGTCAACATGAAGCTCGCGCGCTAAAGCTCCCTTTTACCTGGTTGGGCACTTGAGCCAAAAGTATATGGCATGTACCTGTATAGCGACTATACTGGGACCCCATCCCTATTGACACCCCCCACATCCGTACTTCGACGGGGAAGGGAGATGAGTGGATGTAAAAACCGGAGAACGAATCACGTTCTCAAAAGTGTATTGGAGGTCAACCAGTATGTCCTATTGAATTGAATTAGCAAAAGATCTTGCATTCGCTTGAAAGTTGGATCAAACAGGCAATGGAGCTACAAGCGGAAAACGTGCACCTACCTATGGTATCATGCGATTACCAACGGTGTGAAACACAATCCTATCTCACTCCCACGATGCCAAAACGGTCATCATGAATTACCCAAGATCCCTCAGTACTTGAAGTACCGGAAGTGGCATGTCGGTATGACCCCAATACTCAACCATTCGTGAGTTGTCGCATGTAGTCAGCGCCGACAAAGCCAATGTAGTCCTTGATGAGCTCAACGTTCCTTGGATTTCCCGCTCGGATCTGCTCCTCGAAGGACTTCAATTTCCTTTCTTGGACATCGGATACCTCTATGCCATAGTAGCGGCATGCAACGAGGATCTCCTTCGTGACATTCTTCCTCTCCGATTTGATGGCGGGACTAATGTCGATGAATTTGTATGGAGCGACACTTTCGTCATCTGGTTTCTGGTAGTAACTGTATCGGCTCGCTCCGAAGGTCTTCTTGATCAAGCGTCTGATGAAATTTGAGATGAATGCCAATTTCTCGATGATCTCATCCTGGGTCTCAGACTTTCGAGCCTTTGGATCACTCATGCTGCGCTGAGTGCTGCCGACCTCTTTGAGGTACTTGTGGCTAAGCCCGCAGCGGATTGCAGTGATCATCATCGGATGAACAACATTGGCGTGGAATTCATAGATCTGCCACGCTTCTGCTGCATACACGTCGTCGGTCCATCTGCTCATGCCTACGACCTCGGCTCTCTGGAGACGTCTTGGAAACCCAGTATCCGGATCATTCGGTACTATCGGCCATCTATTGTGCGGAGTGTCATGCCGCTGTCCATCGTCGAACATTCGCAGTACATCTTCACGACTTTCAAAGCAGTTGATGTCGAACGTTGCGTTGGCCAAGCTCTTGATCAACTTCATCAACCTCAAATCAAATTGCTGTGTGACGGCAAAGTTGTGGTCGATTGGGATCGCAGCTTCTTGCGGCAATTCGTCAATCGCGAAGGGGAAAGGGTTCGGAAGTTCATTCCCGTATCCATCTTGAGGGACCTCCCGATATTCGGGTTCGCCTTCAGCTTCGTCCGGTCGTTCCTTCAAAATGATAGGAACTTCCTCCTCTTCCTCTCCTTCGGATTCCTCGATCTCAATGACCTCTTCGGCTGTCTTGCGTGCATTCTTGATGACTTCATCGATGTTTGCACCTGCAGCAGAAGTTGTTTCACCGGAAGAACTGGCTGGGACATCTTTCGGAGGTGATCGTTGATTGCGGTCCCTTGTCTCCTTGGGTACCACATGTGTGAGCTTTCCATTCGCGATCAAAACCGCTACGCAGTGCGGACATATCGTCAATCGCACATCGACTTCGCCAAGACAGTTAGGACACGGCCTTGAATCGTAGTCTTTCATCGCTCGGCGGTACACGATCTCCTCGAAGAGTTCCTGCCACTCGGTGCTATCATATTCTGGGTAAACACCATTCTCCTCGATCATACCCAACAGCTTTGAGATTTTGGCGTCGTCCTCGGAGTAGGTATCGTCTAGGACCTCAACCGCTAAACTCTCAAGCTTTTGAAAGCGTGGAATCATGATCGGGTTTCCGTATTTGGACTCCAGAACAAGGTAGCTTCCAGGGTCGGGTTCCCCATTGAGTAACCGGATCCATTTGATCTCCTCAGGCTGTCCGGGTTCCGCATTGTCGCATTGCAACCATGCCCCTTTAACCACATCGAAGGGAACGACGTTCTCAACCAATAGAGAGCCAGTTGCTGAGATGAGAAGTCCGTACTCCTGCAGCTTCCACACCGGAATGTAGAGAACCACTGGGCGATCACTCAATGCGACCTTACGACCCAGCCAAGGTTTACCCTTGTAGCCCTGCTCCCAGGCCCATGGCGGAAAACATGTGAAGTGGATAGAATCCCTTCCCGATGATCCGAGACCTCCCGGCACTAGCCCTCGTCGCATGATTGAAGTCAGCGCTCCGCGATTGGTAGCGTGAAATGCAGTCACCATAGATAGGGCCATGTCGTTGGTCATCCTCGACCCAATGTGGTCGATGTCAATGGTAACGTCATAACCTCCGCCGTCCGTTGAGTGTGCCGAGGTTGCTCTTACAGCCACGGGAAAGCACCATCCATCGCTATGGTGGAGTCTTCCTTTGGAGATTCCCATGTCCTTGAGTTCGTTAATCCATCCCTTCTCCATCGGGTCATCAGGCTCATTGAGTTCATCAGGGTGAACACGGACCGCCAACATTTGGAATCTGACCCTCTTGGTTATGCGGAAACACTCATAGTTTTGGTCGAAGTATTTCTCCAAACGCGCCTTCTTGGTCACGATATCTATGTTGCCGTAGTGATAACCGTCTTCCCAAACTGCATTATCACCTAACAGGTCTTCCCATGACACCCATGCACCTTCATCGCATTTGATTGGTGCGAGTCTTCCTCCTGTCCTGAACTGGCGTCCAATTCGATGTCTCAACTTCGCTCCCAATCGACGACTCAGGGTCTGGCTCGCTTGGCTGTATTCAGGTACTCGGCAGTCTGGAGTCGGATACTTGTGGTTGCCGTAGTCGGAGTTCTTTGCAGCGAAAGTGACTCCGTTGATCGGTACTAGTTCAACTTTCCCGACCATCGTCATGGGGTCGATTGGCTTGTATCCCTTCTCCTTCCGTGTTGGTAGGGGGTAGAAGTGATGACATGCCTTTGGTGTGAGGGAGCTGGAGTGCACAAATGCCTTCTCGACAAATTCATACACCTGCTTCATATCCTTAGGGCCTGCTTCCACAAGCTTCCGCCCATTGTAGGAATGTGGTCCTCCTTCGACTCCATCAGCACTTTCGATCAAGGTGAATCCGTCATGGTCGAACATTGTCACGACTCTTGCTTTTAACATTTCTTTGCGCTTGAACTCGCTGTCGACCTTTCTTTCTGGAGTGGGCGATGCTCTCTGCTTCTTCTTCTTAGGCTCCTCGGTTGGATGTCCAGATGGTACATCGTCGGGTGCGATCTCTCCCTTCACTCTCTTCTTCCAATCACTCAACACCGAGGTGACTGAAGGTGAAGATGAAAGGTTCTTCTCGCAATTGAGAGTTGTGTGTCCCGACTTCATGCAGTGGATGCAGAATTCTGCCTGCCCGATCTTCCTCTCAAATTCGTCGATGGCTTGCAGTATTGATGTCTTCGGGTCGGACATGTCAACATCTTGCTCCTGGTCCTCCTTCTCCTGTCCAAATGCAGTCTCCATATCGACACCATCGGCCTCGGGCTGGTCAGTGGCTTCTGTTCCCTGTTCTGGTTCTTTCCCAATTTCGAAGAAGTGGTCGATGTCGAATTCAGGAGGCGGCATAGTCCTCATGCGAACGAGAATCAGCGCCACGTTTGCCGCCTCATCAGAGTGCGGGTCCATGGTTCTAATCATCGATCGCTTTCGGTTCTCATACGTTGTCCTGTCGTACAGCGATGCAGTGACGCGTTTGATGGATTCCTCTAATCCCGTCCTCAAAGCTTCGATATCACCCCATCCTCTGAACAGGTGTCTGAAGAGTTGAGCAATTTCGAACATGCCCAGCAACGCCTCCACCATGTCACCTACCCGTTCCTCTGTGGGATCATCTCCGAATATAGTGCGGAATACATCGGGTTCCAGTATGGTCTTGAGGTATTTGGTGTAGCATTCGTTGCCAAGGTCATAGGATCCCTGGAAGTACTTGGCGTTGCCGATCACCTGCTTTTCCACATGGATGCTGGGTCCTCTCCTCGTTTTGAAGAAGTTCTCCGTCATTGTTGATGACAACCTGATCCCCCCGAAGAACGAAATCTCCTTCTGGAAACCTGGATTCTCATTGAAGATGATCATCGCCTCGTGTAAAAACTTCATCAAGTCATCGTGCGGGTTCATCTCTGAGATTGCGATGGTGGGAGAAGATACCGTTTGCCCCATGCCGAAGTTGTGAAGCAATCGAGCACATGCATGAAATCGCTTCTGGACGTAGTCTTCTGCGGACATCCCACGGCATCTGTTTGCTGCTCCGTTGATGCATTCCGCGTAGCAATCGTCTTTCAAATCGGAGTCTATGGGATGGCAGACCAGACAGTAATCGCAGCAAATTTCCTCACCCTCCTTAAAGTCATCAATGACGTACCACCTTTGAGTCCTTGAGTATATTGGTTCTGGCTGAAGGACTCCCCAGTACTCATCCATCCATGGCATCTTGTTCTCTCTCCTTACCTTCTCCCTCTTCCTCCTCTCAGACTCATTCTCACCTGAAGGCTCCGCAGTGGACTGATAAGCATGGCTTCCTCTCACGGAATCTCCGAACAAGTACTGATACAACCTCTCTTTGTCCTGCAACACGTGTTCCAAGTTGGGATCATGGAGGCTATTCGCTTCGGTCAAGGGATCCGGTGCCATAAAGCAAGAAGCGAGCATCTTTTCTCTGAACAAGTACTTTTCCATGACAGCGTGGACCAAAGAGGTTCCAGACTTCATAGAGTAGGGGTGACCGCTTCCGGCGACCGAAATGGCTCGCCAGAATCTGTCCGACGTTGTGGACATCATGCCATTCAGCGACAGCTCGTCCTTGATCATGTTGGCGATCTTACCGAACGAACCGACGGCATGGTGAAACTCCACGTCTGCGCAAATCCTCACGAAGGTAGGTAGTTGGCAGCATGCGTCAAGCTTGACGATCACGTCCCTGAGTCTTGGAACGAAGTCCGTGGGAACAATCACAGTCTTGTATGTCCCCTTCTCGCCCGCAGTCACTAGATTGCTCGACGACAACCACACATGGATGGAGGTGGGTTCATGGCGTTTGACATCATCAATTCGATCACGAACGAAGTTGATGAACCCATATGGATCCGTCATCACTCCTTTCTTGTACTCAGGCGTACAAGACATGTTGATGACCTTGTCCCATCCAAGTGACAATAAGCTCTGGGCGAACACTGTCTGTTTTCCGGAATTCGATTTGGTGATGTACTCGAAGTCAGACATCAGAATCACCTTACTGGTCTTCATGGCGCCGATGAACTCACAGTGCACACTCCCACCGTCGATGGTGCGAGACGCTGGCTGACACGTGACACTTGGGATGAAGCCCTTCAATGTTTCACGCATCCTTAGCTCCAATTCCGCTTCATCATTCACCTTGGCTTCCATTGGGTAACAAAGGTTGTATAGCGTTCTCGGAGATGGTAGCCCTCCAGCAAGTGACACTTGTGTTGAGTCGTAGATGTTGGTATATTGAGCGAACCAATGGGCGTCTTCTTTGTGGTAGTTCCGATCGATCACCGTCTCTTGGTACCCCCCATGCCAGAACATCAAATACGACGTCAACCTTCGTAAGTACTGCAACCATGTCATCTGTCCGTTAATGGTACAGGGACCTTCTACGATGTGCCCGGATGGCACCTGATTGGTGCTGACCATTGCGTAGACCTTCATGTCTCGCGAAAAATAGTCTTTCCCAAATACGTAGTACTTGGATGACCCCATCGGAAACGGCATTCTAAACCATGTAGTGACTGAGATGTCCCTTGATGCCGCACCGGTGGATTCTGATCCACCTGTCCTTCCCCACCGCTTGGAGGACGCCGGCCCATGTCCAGTTGAACTGTCGGAAGGACGCTCCGAAAAGTTCTGCTGTTCAAATGACGACGACGGTGGAGGAGGTCTTGGTGCGCGAGGCATTGGTTTGGCCCTCGGCCTAGCAAAGTCACCGTAGATCTGAAGCGGCGGGCACCACTTTGGCCTATGAGCGACGTCAGGGGGCTCAGGACCTTCACTTTCCAGCATATCCCAACATGGTAACGAGGGGATAACTTTGTCCTCGATTTTCTTCTTCATCTCCTCGATGTATTCGGTGTAGGACTTGAAGGCGCTGCTCCGCCGGTTGTACTCATTTTGCCTCCCGCTCTCCGCTGCAGCTGCGTTGTACTGAACTCGAAACATTGTGGGTTCAACCGGGATCCACTGATTGATCATCGGCATGACTTTCTCCCTCATGAATCTGAGTTCTTCTGGTATTATCATGGCTACCGGAGGCTTGCAGTTGTCAAGGTATTGCACCATAACACTCATGGAGCCTAGAAAGGTCTCCATATGGTTCTGTGCCGCCGACCGGTATTTCGGCAATCCTCTCTTCCTGGCGATCAGGTCCTCGAGCACATCGATCACGTGGATCTTGTCCAACGCGTTGTCCGAGTTGTGGACCCTTATTGCCAGTGCCATGTTGCGGACTTCTCTGTTCACCGTCTCTATCAGCTCTTGTACCTTCTCCTTCGCGTTTCGATTGGTGAGCTTGTCAGAGGTGTGATAGAAGATCGAGCTGAAGATCGTGTAGTAACTCTCAAGGCGGGTAGCATAGACGTGATCTGACGGATCCGCGGCTTCACGCATGTTCATGCTCTCATTGGCCGACCCGGACAGGTTCCTCCATTGCTGGTAGGCAACCATAGTGTCATTGAGTCTGCCGCTGTTGATGAAGTCGCGGACGTCGTCCCATAAGTCATCAATCGCCCCAATCTCCTCAGGCTCCACGAGGTAGCGAGAAAGGTTGCTGAAAATCCCACTCGCATCGTTCCCGAAGCGCCCCTTAATGGTGGCCATGGATAGCTTATAGCGTCTTGCCAAGTCGCCAGTTTTCTCTTTCTTCTCTTCCTCGTTCATGTAGCCTACTAACTTCTTCAGTGAAGCGGTCAAGAATTTGGTGTCATCGGACTTTGTCCTGGACATTGCATAGTTGATGGATAACGGGACGAGCGGAGGAATGCCGACGGCAATCCATGCTTCAACCACATCCAATCCATGCGTACTCCTCGACATCCTTGGAGGTAGGGTGATCTGCCCTCTCTCCTTCATCTCGACCAGGCCATCGAGGATCTTGATGATGAAAGTCGGGTAGCCGCTCGTGTTGCTGTTATAGTTCATGACACCACCAACAGAGGCCATAGCCACGTCGCTGAAGCGTACGGGTGAAGCAGTGCTGTGGTCACACAAACAAACACAACAGGCCTGAAAATTATGAATGCCATGTGGTTCGATCCGTCGTACGTGTGATATTTGTGTCCCATGCTCATCACATGTGTATACAGTCTCGTTTGATGTTGCATCACACACTGATCGTTCGTTGAAGGAACTACCCAAGGCTCGAATCATAATGCACGGAACGGCATGCATCATCTTCTCAGACTTCTGGAATTCAGCGATTCTCTTGGTCACGGTCTTCAGGATAATGCCGACTATCTTCTTATTATATAATTGAGTAGTCTTAGTGTATTTACCTGCACAATCTCTATGGCTATGGCTCTTGTCACATGTTCTGCTGAGCTGGTCGCCAAACTCAAGATTCCATGATACAATCTTCCAAGGTTTCTTGATGAGTTTCTTGTCGGAATGCGAATCGTTGAACTCAGCACCTAACCCGTACATACATCCATCAAACACATGACAGTCGCAATCAGTGCCGCTCAACAAACGTTGAACCCTTTGATCTTTCCAGTAGGCACAGTATCTTGGTAGTTCAAACAATGCGGCGGCTCCGATCCTCAAAACACGAGTCATAACAGTTTCAAAACGTTCCCAAAGGTCCCAGTATCGTGCACGCTTAAGCTCTATAGATTTGGCTATCGCATCGCTGACTTTAGCATTGTATCTCGACCACGCTGATCCGCCTGTACAGGGTCCTGCAAACATTACTGTATCCTTCTCCGAACGTACTGCAGCGAGCGCACGTGCAATTCCGTATGGTGAAGTGAGGTCATCGCTCTGAGATACAGTGACGATGGTGCAATCGTGCTTCGCCGCTAAATGGGTGAAGTGATTACATTCCTCTGAACACAGTAGGATGAATGCGGGTTCTTTACCTATGTCGTACAGATCAATTACCATCTGCTCGTCGCGGGCGGCCAGGTTGTCATCTTCTTCGCACAACACGAACTGGTACCGATATGCAATCTCCCCATCATGTCGTCTCAAGTTGACATCAACTATTCTGTGCTCTTTGCTCTCCTCGCTCTTGGCTTTGCTAACGGAGACGAACGTTGGGACAATGATATCCTTCAATGGGATCGTTTTCATACGCTTTGGGGTGCTACATAACGCTATTGCAGCCGATTGAGCTTCCTCGTTTTCCGATTCAGCGTCGTTTCCCCTAAGGGTGAACACAGTCTTGCCTATCCATCGGAGGTGCGTTTTGGTATGCGTCCCTCTACCTGAGTGTCGCCAATAGTCCTTGACACAATCCTCAAAATCTGACGACTCGAACTGACTTCCTTGACGGTAAGTCATCCTATCGTCTTTGATCCGTGACATGTCGACTGGACAAGATGGTGCGTCACCCGGGCAGAACGCCTTTCTCCTAGGAGACGAGTGTATTCTTGTTAGCGTTTTAGCTTCTTCGTCTACCTCCCAGTGATCGTGAACTGAGTGCTCTTGCTCTTCAGGATCCGAAACAAAATTGTCGAAAATCATCGAAGACCCCCCAGACCCCCCATGCACAAGGCGTGTCAGGGCGTTGAGCACATGTAAGGCAGAGGTCGAGCAGTGATGAATCGACAAGTACAAGGACGAATCACGGAGAGTCTGTTGCAACTCGCGACATTGGACAAGCGGACGCAAGCTAAACAAAAGACGTGGAAGGATCGCAGCGTTCAAATGACCAGACGCAGGAGCGGACACTTCGGGTAACGGAGAAGACAAAGGATGAAACTGAAAGAACGCACGTTCGACCCAGCGGTCAAACCGAACGGGCTCCAAGTTAGGGTCGACCTTGTCCTCGATCTGTTGCCAGTGCGCGTCCTGCAAGATCCATGTGCTGCGAAGGTATGCCATATCAGGGGGAGCCCGTGGTGGGCGCAGCCTGTACAGCTTGGGAGTACGAACCATAACGTAGGGGTCGCATCCAGGGATCTCTTGCAGTCCCTCTTTGCTCGAAAGTCCCGGCTGATACAGTTGTGGCGGGACAACCGGAATGGTGGTGTAAGGATATGTTGGCACCTTACTGTGACGGTCTTTCTGGAGCTGCTTGGCGTAAGACAACCCATCGTGAGTTGGCTTCATCAAGTCGAGCAATGCTTGGCTGCGCAGACCATCGTCGCTCAGTATATTGATCAACATGCACGCATGTTTCCATGAGTTGGCATCATCGAACCCTTTAGTGTGGATATCGGCAGCCATACGAGCAGTAACCTCATATACGAGCAACAGATAGTCACGCTTGAACATCTCATACAACCAAGTGATGGAAATACCATGAGTGCGTTCCATGTGACGCATCGTGGGGTTCCTCCCACTCCTCATAACATTGATCATCGCTTGATTATCGTCATAAAAGACTATTCTTGGTGGCGTCCTCATCAAAGTCTCCCATGCACTGATGCTTGGGATGCCAAGTGTCCTCAATGCGTAATCCGCCGCTACAATCTCAGCCTCCGGGGTGGAGTGGCTAACGCACCCTTGGCGTTTGCTACCTCCTGCCAACGGGAAACGAGTTCGTTTGCCTTGGACATGCATGTGTGCACCGGAAGT
>CAXAMN010022482.1:0-24339 GCA_963970005.1 Durusdinium trenchii | reverse complement strand
AAAAATTGGAGGACCCGGGGCGTCTCACAGTGGATCTCAATCTGCTTCGAACTGTCGAGCGGAAACTCGAATCAAAACGCCGAAAATCCAGGGCCCCGGAATGTCTCGGAATGTCTCGATCTGTTTCGAATTTCGAGCGGAAACTCGAGTCAAAACACCTAAAATCCAGGACCCAGGAACGTCTCGGAATGTCTCGGAATGTCTCGGGTTTCCGACCGTTTTTTCGTCTCGCTTTTTAAATAAATAAGCAAATATAGCCCAAAAAATGCCAAAAAACGTCTCGGAATGTCTCGGTTTGTCTCGGGGGTCGAGACAAACCGAGACATTCCGAGACGTTTTTTTGCTTTATTTCCTTTTTTATTTAAAAGCGAGACGAAAAAACGGTCGGAAACCCGAGACATTCCGAGACGTTCCGGGGTCCTGGATTTTAGGTGTTTTGACTCGAGTTTCCGCTCGAAATTCGAAACAGATCGAGACATTCCGAGACATTCCGGGGCCCTGGATTTTCGGCGTTTTGACTCGAGTTTGCGCTCGACACTCAGTTCGAAGCGGATTGAGGTCCACTCTGAGACGCCCCGGGTCCTCGTATTTTAGGAAAAAACTCCGCGCGTTTTTCTTCTCTCCTCGCTCACGATCTGGGCGGCACCACCGCCTGCTGCAGGGTCATCTGCGGCCCAGCCGCATCGGACGTCTCCTCTGTTGCCGGCGCAGCAAACGTTGAGCTGGCGAGCCTGCGAGCCTTGTGTGGCTGCGCGGCGGCAGTTTCGCGGCTGCGGTCGTGCCGCTCCCGCGCCGCGCCGGACTGGGAAGCCGCCCTCGAGGAGCTGGCGGAAGCGCAGGCTGTGCACCAGCAGGCCTTCCATGCAGCATACCCCGCCAGCGCGCGACCAAAGCACCACTATAGGCGACACCACCCAGAGCAACTCCGGAACCTTGGCCACTACGTCGACATGTTCCCGGTGGAGGCCTGCCATCAGCGGTATAAGGGGTCGACTGCCGACCACTACGCACATCTGGTGAACCGCGCGGGGGGCGCGCTGTCCACAGGCGTGCTGTGGCGATACCTACAGGATGTTTGGTGGCGGCAGAGGGGCCGCCCGTCGATCCTGACAACACGTCCTGGCGGCTGGAGCCGCCGCTACTGCCGGAGGGGTCGGAACAGCACACGGATATCCGCGCGTGCTGCGGCGTGACTCGCGGCGCGTCCTCACTCCTCGCGGCTGGGCCGCGGATACTGCAAGCGGGTGACCACCTGCGCGTCGGTGACGCGGTATATGTGCTGGAGGGTTTCTGCCACGACTTCAACACCGCCAAGATTTGGGCGGTTGCGGCGCAGATGCCGCGGGTCTCTGGCGACTGGACGCATTGCCGCTGCGGTCCGCCGGCGGCCATGAGGAGATTGGAGTTGCGGTCGGGCCGCTCACCTCCCGTGTGTTCGTGGTGGCGCCGCGAGGGTGAACACAGCGTGGTGCTGCTTGGGTAACCGCAGCCGCCGCGGCGCAGAGCGCGGCAGACAACAAAGTCCGCGGCAGGGCACCGCGCGACGGAGGCGTCCCACGCGCGAAAAACAATCCGCGAGCGCGCGGTCGGTGCATACAGTGATATATATACGCATATATCAAAGGCTATATCAAAAGAATGGGGGGGAACTTCCTGTCCCTGAGCCGATCGAAAAATATTCAAAATATATATACTTGTCTTGCTGCTGTATAGTGGTTGCTGCTGTTGCTGTTCCACAGTTGTTTAACATTCATTCATTAATTTGTCAATGGTTGCTCTTGACAAATTGACTAATAAGATGAAAAGATAAAGTCTAACAATTTCATCTAATTTTTTGGAAGTGATATCTTGAAGACTGAACATGAGGGAAAATAGAGTTTAACACAATGTCATGTAAATTTTGGGAAGTGATATCTTGAAGACTGAACATGAGGTTAAAGAGAGTTTAACAATTTCATTTAAATTTTGGTAAGTGATATCTTGAAGACTGAAAATGAGGGAAAAGATAGAGTTTAACAATTTCATGTAAATTTTATACATTGGGAAGTGGTATCTTGAAGACTGAAAATGTTGGTTTCATAATATGAAATGCTCCGCACATCACTTGAATGAGTTTCAAGGCGCATTACAATTCAGAGAAGGCCCGACGAGACCCGGCGGATTTTTGCTGGGTCTTGTCGGGTCTTGGTTTAAAACTTCGTGTAACAGTTCGGGCTCAAGCATGTTCGGGCTCAAGCATGACGAGTCGCGCCGCAGTGACCATCATTGATGCGGGATGGACGGGTGCTGAGCTGGCAGTGGTATGGGGCTGGATGTTCTTCCTGCTGGCCCTCCTGCAGTGCATCTGCTGGGTCGGAGTCCGTTTATGGCATCTTCCACGGCAACCAGGAGAAGTGGCGGAAGCAGAGAATGTCCAGCCAAAGACGAGAGAGGAGATAGGAGTGCAAACCGCAGACGCTTCACCAATACAGCGGAGGAACAAGATCCCCACTTCCCTCAAAGATTTCCCGGAGGCAAAGAAGGCCCAAGCGACTTTAGCAGCCATTGTCTCAAAAGCTCAGCCAGTTCTCAGCGACATGGAGAGATGGGGCCACTTCGAAACCGAGCAAAAGCGAGCACTCAGGGGGTTTTGCCACAACTGAATGGGCCTCCTGATGATTGGACGTGGACTGAATGGGCCTCCTGATGATTGGACGTGGCATCAGGTTCATCGAGATGGAATTCTTGAAGCGCAGCCCACCTCTGGCCCCTGAGCGTTGCGGACTGTGGGACGTGAGCAATGTGCCAATTAAAAGACCCATTTGCAATCACCAGCCGCCACCATCAACTTTCATGTCTGTTTACCCGCCGGCCGTTCGACGTATAACCGCAGCCGCAGCCAACTTGTATACACGTGTGTATTATTCTACGGCAACTTAGATTAATCATCAGTCTACTATTGTTTAAGCCTCATTCTTCTGCCCGACGTTCAAGACAAATAAGCCACGAACAAACAATCAAGTTCACTGCACACTTGGTTTACCCGGCCCGCCGGCCCGACGGGTTGATGCCAACGCGTCACCTCAAGGCCAACCGGTGTGTCGCAGGGCTTCAGTAAGTGAGTCGCATGTTTGAAATCATGCGGCGTGTTGGTGGCATGTTTGCATGTTTGGCTTCAGTGGCAGTGGGGCTCAAGCTTTTAGGTCCTGATGACATGGCACGAACCAGCCAGGCACCTTGGCGAATGACAAGTATTTTTGCTTAGTTCTATTATAATGTTTGCGTGGTCGATCACCCCGGCCAATTCATTATTAAGTGGCTTTGTCCGAAGTCTCCCAAGGACCTCAGCGCGCCGGCGCCGGCGACATGGGCCGGCAGCGTGGGCCGGCAACGTGTGCCGGCAACGTGGGCCCACGCTCCGACGCCGAAAGCGCACGCCTTGAAGGAGATCACCAACAATGACCAGGAGGCTCGCTATTTTGGACTCTTTTGGTATTTGTGTTTTGGAAGTCTGTTATTCCCAAATAATTTGGAACAAGGACCAGCATCATGATTACCATCGTCGGGCTACCTACGAAGATCACAGCAAAGGGCCCACGACTCCGGAAGTTGAGAGTACAGAGGGCGCTGATGCAAAAGATGATAAGATGCTGCCTGGAAGCTCAAGGAAACGCAAATGGGAGACTTGGAATATACTTTGAAGTGTTTGTTCTGTGCGAACATCTAGTGATTGAGTTTTGGCTCTATCGACTTGAACTTCACCTGAGGATGACGAGCGGATCATTGAGCGGGTGGATGAGACGAAGCGTTTGCTGTTTACGATGGCCGCTGAAATCGATACAGACCTGCGGAGGCTCCATGGAAAGGTCAAAGCATTGTTCACCTTGTCTGGACAGTTGCCTGGAGCCGTGCAAATGCGCTAAGATCCGCTGAGATCGATATCAGAAGATAAGAAAAATGTGCGCTAGTTCCGATTGCGGCGGTGGTTCAGTCTATGTGTTTATTATTTAATTTAATGGATAAAGAAAACTACTGAAGAATCCTAGGGTCTGAAGAATCCTAGCGATGAATCCAGGGCCAGGATGCCTGGGTGGGAAAAACGGTATCATTAATTCTTGCTCTCATCTCTCCAGGTGCATGGCGTGGGCGCCTTCGCGGCTTTGAAGCGCAGCCGAGCCAGCGCCCAACGCCAATGACGACCAGTAAGCTGTGAAGGAGCACGAACCGATCTAGACCTAAGTGGAACAACCTTCCGTGTCTTATGATGGTGTGATGTCTGTCTTTGATGTTCATTGATGCTGTTTCATTGGATGTTTGGCGTCAACCTTGTTATTGAAGTTTATAGTCTATGTCGTCAAAGGCAAGCAAAATTGTGGAGTTTAAACTTTGTCGCATGTCACGACGAACCAGACACAGACTTTGTCAATTCATCTATACAAATGCATCACGTTGATTTAACAGAAAAGGACCAGCTGGACGGACCTTGACCGCTGCATTTTTTAGTTCAATCTGACTTCTGACGGGCTCACTGACTTCTCCGCAGAGTCTGGAAAAGCGCGCGCTTGGTTTGGGCTGAGTTCATTGAGGGTCTTTGACCCCTGTGCCCAGCAAGGCCCAGCAACGCTGCCGGGCTTTGTCGGGGACTGGGTTCTTGACCCTATTGTTATTTAAGTCAAGGTGTTTTCTTTGTCATTGCTGTTTCATTGGTGTTTCAGCGAATAGTGAGCGACAGGATTGGTAGGCGAGCAATATTGGGGCTGGTCACCGCAGTAGCAAGCTTGAAGGAGACACCGTGAAATTTTTTCGTGATATGTGATTTTGGAAGGCTGTCGTTCTAAGAGCCGGGCCGACTCAAAATTAGAGGTTCAAGCTGAGACAGCCTGCGCCACCGGTCTCGCCATGCCACCGGTGACGAAGCACGTGATCGACGAGACCTACGTCAGAAGATGGAGGACGAATAATTGGTGGGGCTATGAGCAGCCTGGATCCAAAAATTATATATCTAAGTTTTGGTTTTGCACCATGCATGTTTTTCAATTTTGCCGAGGCTTTCGTCGTCGTCGATGTGACACTTGAGGCTTAAGTTTTTGAGCTGGGACCGGAAGAACGGCATTGTGCGGGAGGAATGGGCGCGGCCACGAAAAAAGGTCGGCCATGACCAAGTGCCTTGACTCAGTTTCATCTTGATGAAGTGGGTTTGATGACTGAAGTGGGTTTTTAAATTAATCAATCGTTGACTGAGGATGGTGATGGAACAGCGGGAAAAGGCCGCGGCAAAGGTGGCAAAGGCGGTGATGGACGATATGATGATGACGATGATGGTCTCCTCACCACCTACGAGCCATCCGAGGTTGATTACGACGAAGGGTCAACCTTTGACCTTGAGCGGCGCAAGGAGAAGACGGTGACTGGCGCAGGGATGAGGAGGCCCTTCAAGAAGCCTGGAGCTAAAGCCACCCCCAAGGCCAAGGCGGCCGCTGTGAAGCCTGGAGCTAAAGCCACCCCCAAGGCCAAGGCGGCCGCTGTGAAGTCCAAGAAGAAACAGTGAAGGATAGAGGCAGAGGCAGGGAGCTGGCGACAACGATGGCTGAGTCTCTGCCGGAGCTGGTCACGACGATGGCTCCTTGCCGGGATCCTTGACATCTATGCTTGAGCCCCTTCCAGGCAAACAGTAAAAAAAACTGACCGCAGGATCGAAGGCAGAGGCACTGCGCTTGGAAAATGATAAGCGGCTGAACTTGACAATGAACTGACCTGCAGTTGCAAAAACATGTAAATAAACAAGAAAACATGATTAAACCCAGCCTCGCCCAGCCGTCACGAGCCCGGCTTAGCCCGTCTTAACGGGCTTGGCCGGGATCCTGGCTATTGGGTCTGGCAGGGCTAGTCATGTTTTCAGGTCTGGGTTCAAGACGTTTTGTTCATGTTTCAGTTGCGGGTTCAGTTTTAATTTCAGTTTTGCATTGCAGTTTTGACGTTGCCATTTAGGCTCACGGATGTGGGATTCCGCGCATGGGCTGACCAGTGAAGCGAATTGGCTTCCAAGAAAGAGATACACTAACTCAAAGAGTTTAAGTGAAAATTGGGAGCAGATGATGTGCGAATCATTTCTGTGTCATGTGAGTTTCTGTTATGTACGTTGTTGCAATTCACGTTACTGATGTTCAAGTACCGTATTTCAGATGCATTAGAATGTGAATGATTCAGTGTGAAAACGTTGATGAATTTTCTGACCACGACAAAGCAAAGTCCAAAAACAAAACATCAACTTGGAACCAGTTTCTGATTTTGACAAACCACCACATTCCTGCGGACTCTAAGGCTTTGATCAAAATCTCAAAACCATAAGACCACAAAATCGAAAGAAATAATCAAACTCAATCAAATCCATGTATTTTTGAAGCAGAGTTTATTCACACACACATCACTTGGAAAACTTAGCTTGCTGAGAAACTTGGTGTTGATGGACTTTTATATATTTACGCTGATCAATCGATTGGACATGCGATCCTGACTGAGACTTATGAAGATTAAACTTGAACAAGGCGCAACGGGTGGGAAGTTTTTGTAAACTGTGTACTTGTTTACTACTATAAAACTGTAACTGTCTTATTGGAACTGTTGTGAGGCTTTTTAAACTGATAATATTATTAGCTGGAAAGCCTATTATTATTAAAATGCAACCAATACAAAAACGCAACCCGGCAGTAAAAAAACGCAACCGTTATACGGCGCAAAAAACGCAACCGGTTTAGTGGTTGCTGCTGTTGCTGTCATAGAATTGCAAACTCAATCGTCGTAGTCTCAAAGTTGCAGCTGGCACCATTTCATTTGCAGAAGTTGGTCAACAAACTGAAGTGATAAGACAGGCTGCAGCAAAATAGAAGTGATAAGACAGGCCTTCATCCTTTCACTGCAACAAAATAGAAGTGATAAGACAGGCTGCAAGTCATTGGATGTTTATAGGTATTAAATATTTTCCTTAAAAATTTTGAAAGATATTTAAATTAAACAAAACTCTTTAAAAAAAAACATCTTTTAAGCTTTGGTTAAATTTTACCTCTGCACCGGGCCAAAGAGATGAGATTTGATTAGTGTCGAACAAACTCTATAGAAAGTCATTGTATGATGATGATGATGTGCGACTAATACTAGAAGTTTGCCGTCATCACATTTCCGCTCTGATCATGCCTTGACTGAGAAACTGCCACCATTGACTACAGGCAGGTTCATTGCATTTTTGTTCATCTCACTTCTGGTTCATCTCACTTGAGGTAAACTACTTTTTAAAATTGGTTTTCTCCGCAGGTGATGAAGCATCATCGAATGGGATATCAAGGCCTGGGAACTTCCACTGCAAGGCCACCTTTCATATCCCATAAATTAGGGCAAAATGCAAAACAATGACCACTTGCCAAACCGTTTTGGAAAACACTGTTTTTGTGAAAAGAATTTTGACACTCACACACCATAAAACTTGTCACCTGATCCCACCTGGAGCCAAAGGACTGCCGCAGTCTCGGAGTCTTGATGTCCTGTACTTTGATTTCATATCGTCTTACTGCCTTTTTATGGGCCTCACCACTTTAAACGTCTTATTTTACTTGCGTGAATTTCTGCGTGTTTGGGCTGTTAGTATTAATACCCGGAATAATTCCGGGTTTCTAAGGGACTGGTTTCCACGTCAAGGTCCAGCATCACTGCAGGGCTTTGACGGGATCCGGGACCCAAGGAGGCCCAGTATGACAATAAAATAAATTCAATACAAATGTTTAGCTTATTGTTGCGCAAACATTGAGACCAAACAGGGTTTGGGATGACAAGGGTTCAGGCCAGCAAGTCATTGAAACATTATGTTGCATATCGTGGAATTCATCATAAAAAGTGAAGCAATGTGTTGTAGAAGGTTTTGTGGTGTCGCGCTGGCCTTCACCTTTGGAGGTGCGCTTTGCTGGTCAAGTGGTTCAACAGATTTTGCATGGTTGTCATTGTGAAGTGGTGATTTGTATTGTCTACATTTTTTGATCCACACCAACATTTCAACAACAAACAGTCATTGACACTGGACTTGTCTCAGGGTCTCGTTTTCCAAAACATGCTTATTATGCATAAGTGCAGGGATTTGATTGGATGCTGGGAGGTAGATCTGAAGTCTTTTTAATGATTTATACATGTTCAAGTTTTGGTTTGGGTCACTGGTTGGTTTGCTGCCAATCTCAATTGCTTGTTTGAACGGCATTTTTTTTTTTGCAAGGTTCTTTGTTGATGATGGGCGCATTGGTGCTGTCAAGAGTTTTGTCAACGAGGCTCACGTGATGTGACCAGTCTCAGTGTGTTGTCGTGCACTTTCCCATGAGTTGTAAATCTAAGCAAGGCAACGTATCTTGAAGCACACTTTCTTGCGATGTTTTGTTGTCCATACATTATAGTGTATGGCCTTGCAAACCAAGCAAAGACATGACTCGTCGTGTTTTGAGGAATATGTCACGGTGAGGTGAGACCGAACTGATGAGGATGGCTGATGAACTGATGTGATTGCATTGCAGTGCGTGTTGATTGTTACAGTCAGTGCCTGGTCTGTGACTGACTCAGTCTTGCCTCGTGCTTTTGGCTTCGAGCTTATCATTGTTGGTAATTACGAATGACCTGGCACAAGCGAGAGCCTGTTAAACCACAAGTTGTTTGATAACATGAGATTTGGACAACAAGCAGTCAATCATCATTATTGTCTTAAAAGTAATGTAAGACATCTTCTGATCAAACATCATTTGCTGCAGCTATGGAGGATGAAAGTGACATGTCCTTTTCCCACTGTTTGCCAGCATTGCCCAAGGAGGAGATCACCCCGAAGCCAAAGAAGAGGAAAGAAAAACGGCTGAGTGACATCAAACTTGACAAACCGACAGGCGACGACGAACCTGTTACAAAAGTCGACACAGCCGCTTTGGCCAAGAAAGTCCGTGACTGGCAGAAGAATACTGTGATGGGTTCTTGCTTGGATGGTTCTACTTTGGAACACCTGGGTGTAGCGGAGAAGACGCTGTCTGAGGAATCCTGGCTCGCGGTTTCAAAGACTGGTTTGCTTTGCATCCCATGCAACCGAGCTTCGCTGAATGGGGCATGGTCTGATGGAACTGCAGGCAGTGATGTAAAAGACCTGCGGCTTTGGTTTGTTACCAAGCATGCCAAGAGCAAAAGTCATGTCCAGGCAGTGAAGCAGATGTTGAAAGTGAACGCAGGGCCTGCGGGGGCCCCCGCCCTTTCAGAGTTTGAAGATGTCTTAGACCAACTTCAATCGGGATCCTCACTCAGAGGCACGTCCAAATCATCTTTCTCAGACAAAGTCGCTCTCATTGCCTGGAGCCTCCAAGAAGCTGCATTGTGTGAGATACTGGCCTGAAGTTTTTCTGCGTTTGCATAGTCTTTCTTTAAGTTGATCTTTATTTTGTAGGGATTGACATTTTTTTACCATAAATTTTGATTGTGTGACCGTTCTTAGTGAAGCCAAGGATTAGGGAGCATCTCAGAAATGCTCAAACTTTGTCTTTGACCAGGGACGCGCGACGCCAGCGCCTCCTGATCCGATTTGGATCGTGTGATGGGAAAGGAAACAGCCATGCCGGCATCTTGGGATTAGTTCGGGATTTTGGGGACAATGCGGGTGAGATCGTCAAAGCCACTCGACATATTTTGAAGCGGGTATGTACCTCCTGGGGGGCGCCTCCACGGTGGTATCACGGACCGCCGGCCTATTTCAATGAGGAACTCTTCAACTATGTTCGGTACCTGGCTGCTAACTACTTTGCAGTTTTTATTTTTGAATCGCGCTTTAAACCATGTGACACCTTTTGTGATTGGATCTGGGCTGACTGACTAAGGGAACACATTGAATTGCTGACAACCGATGCGGCTGCTAATGAAATCCTGGCGAGCAATATTGGGGCTGGTCACCGCAGTAGCAAGCTTGAAGGAGACACCGTGGAAACTGCGCTGACTCCAAACTTGAAGATGATCGGGAGGGACAAAGCTCACAGTTTCAGGCGGTTGATGACAAGGCCTTTCAAATGTGATGAGTACTTGGATTCTATTGTTGATGAGTTTGTCACAGCCAAATCTTCAGTGGTGCAGCGGCTGCACAACTCTTGGGACTTAAAGAGGATCTTGACTGAGGAGATTGAAGCTGCTGATCCTGAGCTTGGGACAAACATGAAATCTCTGAGGGCAGCTAAGCACCGCTTTGAGAGCTTGGCGGCACCGATGGGGAGGTGTATCCTTTATCTCCCACAGTTCCTAAAGACTATGCAGCGGATTTGTGAGTCCAGGGCTGACAATATTGCGACTGAGACCAAAGCCTTTCTTCAAGGCTTGACAGCAGAGAAGCTTCTACAGCTCTCATTACTCGCTGATGGGCTGGACGAAACAATGTTGCTTGTCAGGTGCCTTAGTTATTAGTAAATGTTGGGTTTGCTTTGCAGGTTTTGGTTTTGGGTTTACCTGATTCTGATGTTTGTTTTGAAAACAACTTGGTGATTATTGTAATTGTTATCATTCAATTCAACTCAATTCTAAGGATTGTGGACGCTGAAAGCGTCGATGTCGCTAGCTTACCATTAGACATACAGGCTTTGGTTGATCGACTGCATGGTTTGTTTGGCCCGGATCGCCTTGCATTGACAACACCCGGGTACACAAAGTATATGACAGACCTCCTGCAACAAGGAAACGTGTCCTACATTGTCAAAGGACAGGTTCATCGACTGAGGCTGCCGAATGCTGCTGCAACAATGGACCGTTTGTTCCACCGAATGGGATGCTGGATGAAGTTAGTCATGGAAGTTCTTCGGACGGAATGGCCAGACTATACTTTGTTTGCTTCACTGGGCATCTTTGGATTGGCTAAGACTACGGCTAAGACAACAATGGCTGTGACTGAGTTCTCGGTTGATGATACAACATGTGCAAAACGTTTGGCAAAGGCGTTTGGGGTCAATGAGCATGGTTTGTATTCTGAGCTTCAGCGTTTGCGGCCAATGGCTTCAAGGAGTCTTGCTGATGATTGGTTTATACATTATTTGTTTAATTTTCTTGATTTCTTGTTTTCTTCAGTCCTATCTTTGGCAACCCTCTTACAACTGACTTGGATGTGTCAGGATAGCAAGCATGACCAAGTGTGGAAACCGGGAAGCTTGGTGTGAAACATTGAAGAGGGTGATGAAGCGGGAGGCAAACTTTCCAGCAGAGAATCTTAAGCCTGTGCTTTTTCGATATATTGCTTGGCAAGCCAGCACATCAGCCTTGGAGCAAAACTTCAGCAAGTCTGACTACTTCAACTCCACAGGAAGAAGTGGAGCGTCTGAGGAGTTTGAATCAAGGTCAGTGCGTTTACTTTGTGGCAACTTTGACAAGAAGTTGATTTGCATTGCAGCACAGAAGTTGTACTCTGAATGCAGTTCTGGCCAAGGAGTTTTTGTTTGGAATGCTTTGATTTTCAAATCTCGGTTGAATCAGATATTATTTTCTGAGTATTTTCTTTTAGTTATCTTTTGAGATCAAAGCAGGACGGGATCGAACAGATGAACGCATTGACAAGGGCCTGAAAAGGCAAACTCCGGATGGTGAGCCAAACACCATACAAGCATGGCTGCGGAAGAGGAGACGAGGAGTTGACCATGCCATTCAAAGTGTTGAGAACTTGGACTGAGACCTTGAAGGAGTTGAGCAAAGTGCAGAATGGAGTGAGTGGCATGAGGGTGAGAAGCAATTTCAGAAAGACAAGCAAATGAAGCTGAGGCTTGAGGCCATTGAATTTGGCACCTTGGACCTGACTGATGATCTCAGGGATGAATTCATGAAACGAAAGGATGTAGACGCATTGAATGACAAAAAGCTGATTGCAGATCGCAAAAGGAGAGAGCGGGCATCACAGAAGACCAAATTGACACTGGACTGGGGGGCTTGGTCTGGCATGTCCTTTTGGGTAGAGTCGCAGACCCCTGAGCTGCTCCGAAGATTGGCGGAGCACAACTTGTCAGTGACGACAGACAGGTGGATGGCCGATGGCTTTGTGGTGCAAGATGCAGCTGAACCCCCCTGAACGTGTCCGGTGGATTGGGTCACTTATGGGGAAGGTTGTTGTGGACAGCTCTGCAATCCAAGGCAAAGGTGGTTTGCTCTTGTATTTTAAGCCAGCCCGGAAGAACAAAATGAAGCTACACATTACGAGGGACTTCAAAGACAGTCACAGGGCCATTTTCAATTTGATCAATCGAGCCTTGCTGTTGCCAAATTAAGGTTTTTTGGTGTATTTGCAGTATTTTGCAAACTTTTTTTGTATGTTTATAATCCCTAATAATCAGAGCATTGTCCAATTTTTGTTGTTTTTATGTTAACAGGTGTGAAATCGATGCGTGGCACCAAGTGGGAGTTGTCGATGGCTGCTGTGGATGCAAGCGTTCTTGCTGTCAGCCGTGAGTGCGGCGATGGCCAGCCTGACAACTGGTTCACGAAATCATCCTTCATAGACCATGTTTCAAAGCTAGACAAAAAGAAGTCTGGACTGTGACAAAGTTTGAGTAGGTCTTGGTCTCAGTCTTGGTGGTGTTGGGAAACGCCAGAAGTCCAATTTGTTGATCTCATCATTGAAAAAGGTTATGTCACTGTGGATTGACAGCGCCACTAAGACTACGACTTGAATCTCTTGTTCAGCTAGACAGCTGCCAATGGGGGAGTGATGGGGCACACAGCGTTGCGCTGCGAGGGTTCAAAAATACGTGAGCTGAGTTGAATGCTGTTGAGTTGAAGTCACATTGACTGAAGTTGTTGGCCAACTTGTCTAATTGAGGAGGCATGTAGTTTTTTTGCACTGGTTTTCTTTTGCTTGATTGTCTGCGTTATATCATTGAATGAACCTCCCCAGCCCCCCCAAAAAATCAAAACCAGCTGCCTTCAGGTGACCTGCGACCTCGGTTTTATGGTAGTGATTGCGATTGCGCCCGTCCAAAAAAAGAAGCTGGTCGTCTCGCAAACAAAATACGTTTTGTCCATTGAGGGCTGAGTTCATTGAGGGTCTTTGATCCCTGTGCCCAGCAAGGCCCAGCAACGCTGCCGGGCTTTGTCGGGGACTGGGTTCTTGACCCTATTGTTATTTAAGTCAAGGTTTTTCCTTTGTCATTGCTGTTTCATTGGTGTTTCAGCGGTGCAAGCACTTCATGTTTTGACATTGTGGCTTATTAGTTTGAATAACAACAAGTAACATTGAGACACAGAAGCCAAGACAATGACAAACACAGTGACAACTAACCATCTATGACACTCACCAAAAACGATACTAAGGAACAGAATTCAATGGGTGACAATGCAACCACTGATGCATTAGTTTACTGACATCATCAGCTTTGACCATCAAACCGGACAGCCAGCGCCATGTATGACGATGATGAATTTTCCCAGCTGGAGTGGGAGAACCGGGTAATGAAGTTCAAGAAGTATGACAGCTGCAAGCTCTTAGCGAGAGGAGGTATGGGGGCAGCTTTCTGTGTGGTGAAGAAGGCAGACCTTAGCAAGAGGTGCTTGAAGCTGTCTCTTGACTATGACACAGATGCCCTTAAAGAGGACAGCTGGCTCAATCATTGATGTTGTGTTTAGTTTCAAAGATTCGTGACCTAAAAGTTCACAGATTATCGACAGATTATCAAAAGTTAATTATTGTCCTATGTTTTCTTTCAAACAGTTCCAAGCCCTGCAGGAGCGAGATACCATGTACAAGCTACGGCACCCCAATCTAGTACCCATTTATGACTCTGGCATGTTTCAAACCCTCCCTGGTCCAGGTTCAGGCAAGGGGTTGAATATGGTTGAATCAGTTTGACAACCTACTTGCAATTAAATACTTGCGCATAACAACATTCAGCTTCATTGAAAGACTAGTCAAAATTGGCCTCACAGGTACACAGCGGATACGCTACATAGAGATGGAGCTACTGGAAGGGGACTTGCATGGGGCGATTCACGCGGCTCGTCGAGTGGAACCAGCATTTGCAGGAAGAATTCTTGCGAACTTGGTTTCTGGCTTACGATACCTGCATGACAGCCACGACATGGTCCACCTTGACATAAAGCCGGCCAACGTTTTCCTCACCTCTGGTGTTGCCAAACTAGGTGACTTTGGCTTGTGCTGCTCCAAGGCCCAAGCCGCAGCTTTATTAGGCCCATGTGGAACTCCGGAGTACTTGCCGGGTGATGTTTGGCATGAAGAAGTCCGCTGTTCAGAACGAAATGATATTTGGGGAGCTGGTTGCATGCTGAACCTTGGATGATAATTTTCTATCAAAGGTCTTGCTTTGCATTGATGTTGGTTGAGACATTGTTTTTTTTCAAGGTGCAATTTTGTTTGCTGCCTAGGTTTGAGATGCTAGAAGGAAAGATGGCTTTTGACAACCCGCCATTACCTGGGCAGGAACTCCCGCACTGCACAGCAAAAGGGTGGAATTCATATGGTGGAACTCTGAGTAATGTCTGGAGACAATTGATGTCCACACCAACAGCCAAGCAGTCGTTGAGCATTGTTGGTAACTTGGATTCTTATGTGATCATGACGATGAAATTGTTCAAACACAATCAAGATCATGGGAAATGATGGTAATCAGTGACAATAAAAGAAAAACAAATCTAATCAAATATAATCAAATTGAAATGTCTGTGTACTGACTGACAGCGTATTAAATATTTTTACAATATATAATTTCAGACCCCTTTGCAAATTCTGACTCTGTCTCAGGCGATCTCCTGAAGTTTGACATGGAGAATTACACCCCGACTACTGGCTCCCAAATTGAGCGGATGGCTAGGAAGAGGGGGGCTTGTGAATAGTGACATCAAAAGGAAAGCCAACCTGCAAAGGAAGAAGCGGCGGAGGGAGGCCAAGAAAAGGCGGAGGGTGCCCGGGCCAGTTGACGTTAAAGAAGACAATTTGGATCTCCACGACGACGACGGTGAGGATGCTGATCCCGGGCCAGTTGACGTTAAAGAAGACAATTTGGATCTCCACGACGATGCTGATGACGATGGAGGTGATCGACAACGTGATGACACCGATGAGCCAAGACGCCGCTGCGAGACTACGATGAAGAATTCCTTGCCGGAAACTTGGATGAATGACATGACCAAATTTAAATTTGGAACCAGCTGTCAATTTCATGTCAACTCTCATTCTCATTTGAAGTTTTAATTTGTGGTCATCGCCGGTCGCCTAACTACTTTACTAATCATTTCAAAGCTTAAAAAATGATTGAGAAATTAAAAGGCCGCAACCGTTATACGACAGTCCCACCGCAACCGCCGCAACCGCTATACGACAGTCCCACCGCAACCACCGCAACCGCTATACGCCAGTCCCGCCGCAACCACCGCAACCGCTATACGCGGCTGCCCCAAAAAACCACCTTTCGTCAAGCCAGCCCGGGCTGAATCAGCGGCAATGTCAAGTGGTGACGAGAGGACCCCCTCCCCTCTCGTCACCACTTGACATTTTTTACATTTTCTGGGCGCAACCAGAGCATATAAACATCAGCAATCTTTTTCAAAAAAACTCTCAGGACTGGTTCAGCGTCGACAAGGACTGACAGCCAGTTGAAAATATGTTCTGTGTATGTTTTTGTCGTGCGTTGAATTATTGATAAGTTGCAAGTTGCTTTTATTGATCAGGTCAGTTTAGTGGCTCAAATAAGATTTGTGGGAGCCATTGATTGGGAGCAATGGCGAGCAAGTGGAGGCTGAATAAGACCGAAGAGAAGCAGCTGAGACAAGAAGGTGATGAAATCAAAAGCCAGAAGCTTGCTGAAGGAATATCTGAGGAAGATGCAGAAAAAGCCAAGAATGACCTGATTGCTGAGCGGACTCATGAGCTGAAGAAGATGAAGGCAGACAATGCTGCAGCTAAGAAGGCTCAGACTCCCCAGTCAAAAGCCAAAGCTAAAGCAAAACCAATCTCTGCCAGTGTTCATCCGACCCCCCCGACGGACAGTGTGAATCATGATTACTATGACCGCTTGCTGGCGGCTTTGCAAACCATTCAGAACCACAAGGTCTTTGCAAGAGTGGAAGAAGAATCGCCGCTGGACATCACAGGCAAGAAGATGAGTGGTGTTCAGGTGGGACAACTTTATTTTCTGCAGTCGTTGCATAATTAAAAAGCCTGCTGCTGCTTATTGTATTGTTTTGGGTAAATTCAATTTGGCTGTGCCAGGCTGTCTTCAACAATGACGAGGCCAAGCTGGCACTGAGTGGGGGGAAGGCTTACGGGGCGGCCTGCAACATGTTCTGGCTGGACATTGTGACCAGCTCTAGCCCAGGTGTTCCCATGGATGAAGAACGAGTGAGGAGGTGGGCCAGGACTGTGTTCTCAGGTGGTCGTGCAGCACACTTGCGGGAGATGGTGGTTGTTGGGGTTCCAGCCACTGACACGGACCTCAACGCGTCCAAGGGGAGTTGGAAGCAGGTGACCCCGGAGGAGTTGACTCATAGCATCATCTTCTACCTTGAGGAACTCGTTTTGGATGATAAAACTACTGATGAAACCCTCAAGGAATGGAAAGCTGTGCTACTTAGCACTCCAGTCATGTTTGTTGTCCTCGACGGTGATGATGCCCACTACTGGGAAGCCTACGAACAGCGACAGCGGACAGGTGTTATCAAATGCATGTTTTGTTTTTTTGTAAAACTTGTTAGTGCTTTAGATATTGACTCCCTGGCAGGATTGTTCAGACTCATGACACGATCCGGAGAACAGCAAGACAGTGGACTCATGAGCTGACCATATTCAAGGAGAGAAAGGAAGCTGAGCTTGGAGAGTCCTTGACGGTAAAGAAACTTGCGGCTATCTACAAAGATCGCATGGGGAAAACGGCGGAGTCCACCAAATCGGAAATGGGGCACAGTGACCAATTCATCAATGACTGCCTGAAGGTGTATGAAAAGCTACTGAAAAACGACTACATCAATGGCAAATTGGACTCGCTGGAGAAGAAGTTCGGTTTGGACTCCTGCCTGAACAACTTGAGTAAGTTGAGGGTCATTGTGGAGAAAACAGGCAACCTGAAAGAGCGACAGTGGGTAATTGCATGGATTGAAGATGCACTTACTGCTGGTGGAACCCCACCCTTGTTGACAAACGATGCCGTGGCAGCCTAAGTTGTTATATTATATGTTATGCCATTTTGTGACGTGTCACTGACAAGTAAATTCAATTATATAAATTATGAAACTATCAACTTCAATTGTTCAATCATGAGGTTGGCAAAAGCTACCTATCTGGAACAGCGACTTCGGCTTCAGCTGTTGAGTTCATCAAGTTCCGGAGGACCTGTGCTGACTTCTTTCTGAACATTGAATGCCCACGGCAGGGCTTTCATTTGGAGAACCTTCAGCAAATCAAGGCCCACCTTGAAACTCACGAGGTGTACCGTTCAACTGTGACAGGCTCTGAACATATGCAGGGAGCCGTGGAGAACAAATGGCAATCGTCATTGGTGGTTTCCAGTCAAAAGGCGCTGAGACTGATGGAGGACTGCCATTATTTGATTTTAACTGGTCATGCAATTTCGAACTTACCGCAATCAAACACTTCACCACGACATAAAATAATATTGAAATATAATGAAATACAAACTGACATTTCCAGGACTTGTTGTTTGGAACATGCCTCAGTGGCGCATTGCTGACGGCTTTGAAGAAGAACGTGACAAAGCCCAACCCTCTTGAGATCAATGACATCGAGACGTTTCAGGTGAGGTTCGCGGACTGTGTTAGGCAGAAGGACCAGGAGTTGGCTGAATCAAAGGCTCTCATGGCAGTTGACGCCCCGGTGGCTGAGGAGGAGAGTGAAAGCACTAAGCTGGCAAAGGGGCTTATCAAACCAGAGCCTTCAAAGTACACAAGGGGGTCTGAGGAACATTTCACTGCGACGGCCGCACAGTTTCTCAACATATATGTGGGGCTAATGCCACAGCCAGAGACGGATGCAGCCTTTGTCAAAATGATCCAGGAAAGCTGTTTGGGGCCGAGCAATGTTAAGGGAGTTCCGGGCAAGAATGCTGTGCTTATATATTGTGACAGCCAGCTGATTGGGGAAAGCTTGAAAAGACCATCAACCCGACTACCACCCATTGAAGACAACCTGCTGCACACCTTGATTGGAAATGCCTTGAAGGCACGTGGGTCAACTCCAATCGGGAAGGGCAACACACAGGTTGACTGCCCCATTGAGGGGGACATTGTCATTGTCAATGATGGTGGGCGAGGCAATGATCTTTGCTTGGCACCGTTCCGATCTGCCAAGACCCGGGGAACTCGAGGTGTGAATGGTTACCTGGAAATTTTTGATCTCAACGTGGTGATCAGCCAGGATTCGATCAAGTCCAAAAAGAAACGGAACAGAGGATCAGTGAACCAAATCCAGAGGTTGTCTTTTATCACCCGAGAATGTCTGGACCGGATGGTCCCAGAAAGGAAGCACGACAAGTTCACTGGGTCGAACAGAGGCAACGTCCTTGCTTTTGTTGGGCTGGCATCTTCTGCTCAAACCTGGCACACAACCGTTGAGGACAAGAAGGTGGCTTGGATTAAATTTGATTTGTCATACTTAAAAAAACTTTTATACTTTTATGTCATACTTTATTTGAGACCTATTTCAGGAAATCTTCAAGAACAAGATCTTTGGCACCTCCGGCGGTGGTGAACCTGATGATGACAACAACGAGGAACCGGAGGCGGCGGAGCAGGAGGAATTGGCTCGGAAAGACACTGATGTGGAGCCTTGCTTCTACCACTTTTTGCCCAAGAATTTGTTTGACACAATTTTGTCGTCATGGAGCATATCGGCTGTCCTAGACTTGACGCCGGGGCAGGGAGAGTTGGCCAAAAGTGCCATTGAGAAGAGGTTGCCTTACTATGGAGTATGCTTGAGTGAGCGGCATTCAGTGGCCTTGAATCAGGAGACTCGGCTCAGTTGCAGGAAAGCAAAAATAATCAACAAACTAAACGATTAAACCTGATGGCATTCTCTGGCCATGCCCGGCACAACCCTGCAGCCACTGCTGGGTCATGCTGGGCTGGCATGATGAAAGCCGTAGTATTATTAAACAAACAAGTTTAAATATTCAACAATAGTTTTTTGGTGTTGATTGTGTGGAGGAGCTCATTTCCTACATCAAGACGGCCATGTCAACGGAAGGGAACCCGCTGTATTCCCCAGAATGGGGCAAGTTGGGACAGGACCGCATTGTCGTTGAATGCTATAATTATCCTGATGAAAAGTTTACACTTGACTTCAATCACTTTCGAACAATTAATCTATGAATTGTTCCTGACAAGGCCATGAAGAAGAAGCGCAAAGCTGATGAAGGTGACGACGGCAGCGATGGTGAGAAGATCGGTGAAGCCAAGCCCAAAAAGCCTAAGACGAAGAAGACTAAGAAGGAGGGTGACGAAAACGCCACCCCCACCGTCAAGAAAGTTAAGCAGGTGGAATTGTGCAGCGATGAGGACTCTGAGAGCCGTGAGAAGTGACCTCTGAGACAGCGATGGGTTTTCACTTTGAGAGCCATTAAATCCAATTTGTCAGAGACTGACATTTGGTGTGGCCCAAAGACTTTCAAAGACCTCGTGGGGTGCGGGGAGGTTAAAAACAAGAGCTGGCTTGAAAGTTGCTCCAAGTCTCAAATCGTTGTAATGTCATTGCTGCCAACTTGAAACTTGTTGCCTGGCAGGAGATATTTGGTGGCCGATGATGACTGGACCACTCAAGCGGCGTTGCGATAGCAAAATGGGAGGATCGGTGAGAAGTCATTATTCTGAAAAATTTGTGTGTGGAATATTGTTAAAATAAAGAAGTTGAGCGCACACAATTTCTTTTGCTTTGCTGTAGCTATTTGCAGATCAAAATGGAGGATTTATCCTATGAAACTGCGGATGTTGGCCGCGTTGCAGCCAAATCCAAGGCTGAGCCTGCACGACCTAAAGGACTTGCAAAGCAGGTGGCAAAGACTAACATGGCAGGGCCGATGGTTAAGAAGAGCATTGCAAAGACGAAGAAAGAACCCAAGCAAGCACCGATGAAAAAGCCGGTGAAATGCAGTGTCGACCAGGAAAAGCTGGCTGAGGAACTCTTCAAGGAGATAGAAAATTTAGCTGAGGCTGCAGCTTCTGCACCGCCAAAGAGGTGGAAACCAGGACGAAGCATCCGCCTTGGTTCTGATTGCGCTGGATTGGGCTCTGACTATGTAAGTTTGACGGTTATCTTGGATGACAGCATTCAAGTCAAGACAAAATTTGTGGCGGAAATGGATGAGAACAAGCTTCAGTGGCTCAGAGCCATAGCATCACATCTGGGCAACGATACCCCAGATATTGTCTACAAGAATGTGCTGGAGCGGGACAATGACACTGCACCAGACTTGGACATATTTGTATCTGGAGCCCCCTGCCCCCCATTCTCATCGGCAGGGACAGGGGGGGGAATGGCTGACAGCCGGGGGTGGGTACTCCTCCACTCAGTGAAGTATGTCTTGCAAAAGAAGCCGCCTGTTTTTGTGCTAGAAAATGTCAAAGGACTGATATCGGACAAGCGCAAATGGATTCTGAAGAGGATCTCAAAGTGCCTGAGCAAAGCTGGGTACAAGTGCTACTGTTCATTGCTCAACACTGAGGAGCATGGAATTCCGCAGAGCCGACCTCGAGTCTACCTGGTGGCACTTTTGAAAAATTGCATAGCCCGGCCGTTTCAATTTCCGGACCCAGTGAACTACCAATCATCACTGAAGAGATTTCTTGCCAAAGACCATGGCGCCAAGAAGGCTACGAAGCTGAGTGAGGTTGCAGTAAAGAATGTGAAGCGAGCGATGCTAGTCTGATAATTTGATCCGATTAACATTTTTTCATTCAACAAGCTTACTACTGTCTCCTTTGACCTCTACCAAGGAAGAAACTGCTTAAGGAGAAGGGCATCGACATCAGTGACGATGCAGGTGACGAGGTTGTCGTGGATGCGATGGCCAGCGATGCATTCTTCCACATGACATGTGGCAAGAGTCCCTGCATTACCAAAGCACGAGGAGGCCAACAAGGCTTCTATCTGATGAAGTCTGGCCGCTTCATGAGCTTGTATGAGATGGCTGGGCTTCAGGGGTGGCGCAAGGATTGGGTCGAGGTCATGTTGCAGGCAAATGATTCAGTGACTGAAATGGGGAAGGCAATTGGGGATGGGATGTCGCTGAACATTTTGCAGCGAGTCCTGCCCCGAGCCCTGTACAGTGTTAACATCTTGCAGGAATTGCCCTTGGATATTTGGGCTGAGCCGACTCCGTCCGGAAGCCTTCCGTCGGCTGCATATGCCCGAATTCCCAAATTCAAGAAGAAGAAGAAGGTAGCTTAGGTCAGTCAGGCGCTGTGAAAAATGCCGCTAACGTTTTTGGGAATGAGCAAAAACTTGAAACACATCATCTCAAAACTACAGATGCATTATGAAAAGTAAAGCCATGCCCGGCACAATCCACGCACCACTGCTAGGTCATGCCGGGCATGGCAACTACACTCACAGTCAAAGCCCGACAAGAAAAGCATTGGTTCGTTTCTTCACAGTCCTGTCATGGAGCTGCTTGGAACCTCTGTGGCTGAAGGCTCAAGGACTCAGAGGCTGATTCACTTTAACGGGGGAAATATTTTTGCAATGACATTTTACTGACACTCATCATTTTTCAACATCCTTTTTACTTGACTTAGTATTTGTGGGGCTTGCATCCTGCTGCTGCCCAGCATGTCAAGGAGAAGCTGCTTTGTAAACGTTTTGGAACCCACTCAGGTTGAACAAACACATCATGTTCATTATTGCTGTCAACATGTGTGAGCATGTTCTCGCATTGTCACCTTAATCCTGAGGACCTGCGTGATACTCCAGCCAAAGAAGGCGATTATGATACAGAAACAATGGATCGATAAGATCTTTCATCAAGACCCTACGAAAAGGAAGAGCTGGGAAGTGAGGTCCTGGAACACACATATGAGAGGCACCTTCGCAATCGGACAAACGAAGGCCAATTTGCTTGTGGGGCAGGTTGAGCTGCTTGGCACTGTGCCGGTGGGGGTCCGGTCTCCAAATGGCCAATGGCAGCCAAACAGCAACTCTGAAGAGGATCGACGCAACTTCATCTTCAACCCTGCCAATGAAGACAAGGTGGGTTTCAATGAGTCTTCTTGCCCTATGTTCTTGAAGGAGAAGGGAAAGCTGTGGGCTTGGATCTTTGGCTCCGCTGAGAAGTACCCTGAGCCCCTGCCATGGGCACGAAGCAGCGGGGCAGTTACTTTTGTGAATATCTACAAGGCGGACAAGCGGCAAAGCAAAGTGACCAAGGACAAATTCGATAAGGGCGCTCGCAAGAAGGGCAAACACTGCAACTGACGACGTTTGCTGTACAAAACCTGGGAACTTTGAAAACTATCATGATGGGCGAAATGTTAAAAGAGTGACTTTGTGTTGTTTCTGAGTGGATTCATGTTGATTCCATGACACTGACTGTGTCATAATTTGGCAAGCTAAAAAATGTGTTGAAGTCATGTGATGGTTGACCGTAGCTCATTTAGTTTTTGAGCTCAAAACGCTTGCCATGACGGATGATGATGTTGACACGCTGGACGCCAGCTTGGGCCGAGCAAGACCACAAACTTGCCAAGACATTCGTCAGATGGGAGTCTGGAGAGATGTGAAGAAATTGCAAGACCGCTTGAAGCTTAGTACTCAGTTACTTCAGCAGTTGAACTTGCAAAAAACTTGCCAAAGACTTTGCCACATGGTGTTTGAAGTTGTGTGGGTTGCCATGTGTTGCCTAGGACGACAAGTGCTTATGGAATTGTTCCAGAAGCTGGGGGATCCAAAACTGGGAAGACTACTGCAAAACGTGGATGACATCCTGACGGCAAGAGACTTGACGGAGCAGGCGGGCAAACACTCAAGATTCAAACCATCTCAAGAATTTCATCTCAAGTTAAAAAATATTAGGTGAAACACTTGTTTGGTTGAGGCCTGTGAGAAGAAAGTCGTGTGCCAGCTGAGTCGCAAAATGTCAAAGCTTAGTGTTTCTACTAAGTCAGCCTTGTCTTATTTGAGACGGCTTGGGCCACTAAAGATTGAAGATCTTGGTGCCTGTTAAATTAGTAATTCGTGCAAACTGCTATGATGTGTGGAGTGTGGGGAGAAATGAACATGCTGGAGAGATTGGGATTTGAAATGATAGCTATTATTTATATGACAAGTTGCTTTGAAGACATATTTCTCACGTGTCTGAACTCTTAGTGCTGTTGCGGTGCATGAGCCTTTGAATTAACAGTGTGCACGGCTCAGAGTGAAAACCGGATGATGGCAATGGCAGCCTGCAGTGTTTCCACTGCCTACATATCGTGTGATGACCTGAATGCGCTGATGGATGAGTTCAAGAATGGCATGACAGATTACTATGACAACTTGGATTTTGCCATGGAAAACGCCAGGGAAATGATCTATTTCATTACACCCTTCTACAGTGACTCGCCAAAATATGCAGAACGTTTGGCTACGTGCCATGCTGTGCTGACGGCTGTGAGGTGCGCAGGTGCAACAAAATTGGAAGAAGACTGGCCATACACACTGACACAGCCCCCACTTGCAAAGCCGTGGCCGATGGAGTTGAGAGAGATGCTCTCTCTCACCCCGCAAATGACAACCAACAGCTCATGTCGTTGTGATCTGAGTCGGCGACTGGGTGAGTTAAATGCGGCGTACGACTGGCTGCAAAAAGCCCTTCCGTTCACAAAGTCGACCCCATTTTACGATGACTTTTGGTTGTCAATGTGCTGCCTTCATGACATGGATGCACGCATTCTAAAACGAATGTCCAACTAAATTACAGGCCTGACGAGGAATGAAGAAAAAGATCGGCTGAATCAAGAGCTGTTTTCAATTGAGTTGTACAAACTCTAAATGTCATCAATGTCATTGTCAGTCATTGAGAGTCTGCTTTTAACATTTAAAAAGGGAACACTCTGTTTGAACATGCTGTGATGTGACTGTGATGTGACTGGTTCATATCTTTTAAAAGCATAGCATCAAATTTTCTACAATCTCAACTCTTTGGCCCACTGGTGCAATTTTTGTATTTGCATTTTTTAAATACAAACATGTTATTTTTTAAATGTAAATAAACTTGTAGAAATAACAGTTTATTATAATTAAGAAATCTTGACACTTCAATACGGCTGATAATATGACTTCAGTCAAAGCACTGACAAGGCACCGGTTTGACAAAGTATGAATGCCTTGGAACATTAAACAGCAGC
>CAXAMN010022481.1:0-24344 GCA_963970005.1 Durusdinium trenchii | reverse complement strand
TATAATTCTTGATAATTGTAATGCACTCTGGCACTGGTCGCCCCCCCAAAAAGATTATCCCCTCCTGACTTGGGTGGACTTTTTTTGAGGGATAGACCCCCTTGTTAGGTTGCTGGCAGGCTGGCACACAGATATAGTCCAGGCACTGACGCCCTGGATTTGATCCACTCAGTACGGCCCCCTACACCTCTCTCTCTCTCTAAATCCCGGCTCCCATGCACTCTACCCCAGCTCGAGCCGCAGGAGCACCGGCGTCGGCACGTCCATCCGCGGGGACGGCGCGGCCCTCCAGGCAGGCCTCCGCGCGGGGGTCGATCCAACGCGGTGGTCCGCCGTGACAGCCGTGACACGTGTTCCAACGTTCCAACACCTGAGGAGGTATGTTGAATTGTTCGTCATCAACTCGCCTCAAATTCTGGAGGTTTTGGAAGATGAACATATCTGGCAACCAAGAGGTGGCAATGCTGCTTTTGGGGCAATAGTATTTTCATTAGTGCATGTCTCTCACACAAGCTAAAAAGGCAAGCAATGAGTCCAGTCCATCATTGCTACACCCTCATGTAAGAACACACCCCCGTATCCAGAGCTAGGGACATGAATCGGTTCATTGGTTCACCCTTCTGCTGCCCATCTCACTGTCGAGATTGGTCACCTCCAAGCGGTTTCAACAGAGTTCTGAGTAATGAATGAGCCCACGCAGAGGCATGAGTCATGAGTCCTACAAGTCCGGCACCTGAGTCCTATCAGTCCGGCTCAGCGGCTTCTGCACCTTGGAGTCCAATATATCCCAATACCTTCCAGTGATCTTCACGAATCGACCTCACTACCCCACCTGCCCGTCCTGCCCTGGCATGCTTGGATGTCAAATGAGTCATGACCGGACTCAAGAGTCCGAGTGGATGGAGTCTCGAAGATCTGGAAGGGTGATGAGGAGCCGTTTCATCTCAAAAAGGGGACCTCCGCAAATACAAAAGGGACGCCCACACCAAAAGGAATCACCATCATACCGAAGAACTTCAGCACCAAGCGTACCTCACTCATGACGCTCCCACGGTTGACCCCCGAGGCCCAGGTCGGTTGGACGGATGGATGCGCCAAGTGACTCGGACGTGGAGACCTCGGACCTCAAACGACGCGCGGATCGACACGGCTCGACGTGGCCAGTGGAACCCCCCCAGTGCTCCGGGGTGCCCCGGTGGTTGCCTGGATTTCGGGGCCATTCATGGACCGTAATCCGTGGTGCTGGTGTGTATGTGTATATATATATATATGTATATATATGTCTCTCTCTCTCTCTCTCTCACGAGTCGTCACCTATAATACCGATATATTTAGATATGGTATAACCATGTATAACCTCTCTCGGAACTTCAGGGGCCACAAATGGAGTCCAGAGGTTCGTTCAATGTGACCGACCTGTTTGGGAGCCCCTGACAGGCCTGTGTTGTCCACCTCAAACCTGGGAGATCACCTTGAAGACCCCGCGTGCGGCACAATCAATGGATCTTCTCCATGGATGTTCTCCATGGATTCTCGATGAACGCGTGTGATGCCCAACGGCCAACCGTCGCCACCTGAGTCCCCAGCAGCGCCGGCGTCACCTGCCCCCGCAGGCGCAGCACCTCCCGCGCCACGTCGCGGCGCGTCTTGGCCGCGAGCTCCGAATCGCCTGGGGACGGCCGAGACACGACGAGTTTGGGACTGGAAGAGTGACATGGATGGCTCGTAAATGAGGTCAATGTATTATAACACATACCATAACAGTAACCTCTAGACCTCTAACTATGATTCCATCCATCAATGGTCCAGGCATATGAAGACCTGGTTCATCCACACGCCATCTGCCTAGACATTTCCACCTACTCGGTGCGTGTTTCCTGCTCCACGGCTCTGCCCGGCCCCTTCTGTTTCCAAGCCAAGCCACGTAGGTCGTCCACATACCGTTGCCTGTCGAGAGGACCGTCCGGCCAACGGATGCAGAAACGACCGGGAGCGACGGAGGCGGAAAGATCGGAAGACCATAGGCCGGGTGAAATATCGCACGAGTGTCTCTACCCACCTTTTGCTAGATAGCTCATGGGTAGCTGGCACGAATTTCCAAGAGATCGACCTTCGACTCATTGGGTGCTGGACATGCTTCGGCCATCATCCACCAACACAACTGGGCCTTTGCTTCCAGGTCTCGTCCACCATCACTTGCCGGGCATTTTGCTCTTGCCGCCGACGGCCCGCCAGCTCGTCCTCCGACACAGAACCGCGCTGGGTCGGTGCATGTATGAGTCCCGCGTCGAGGCCACACGGCTTCGCGTCCTCCTCGCGCTGCCGCTGCGCCCGCTGCTGCTGCAGCCAGTTGTGGGGATCTTCCTCCTCACGAAGCCAGAGCTCCTCGGAGGCGGATGGGCTCGTTCGAGGACGATTGCAATTTGGATCTGGATGTTTTCAGATCAAATGTTCAGGGGGGGTTTGTGCAGCCTTTACACATTTCAATAGGCTAAGAGCAATTGGGTCATTGCATTGCGGATAAGGAGAAGAACAAGTACATATAAATCTGCGGTAGATACGTTGGAGACCGCACCTTGCATGAGAGAAAAGGGATCTTCTGAGATACTGCTTTTGGGGAGACCCAGTGCTTGAGCATGCTTACCATCCCATCTGCCTATCTGCAAGCAACGACCCGTCCGCCCCTGGCCTAAGCATCTCCAACATGATCGTTTCCGAAGCAACCTTCTAGAAAAACATCCCACAACCATCCAAAATGATCCAAAACATCCCAAAACACGTGAAACTCCATGGCCTTTTTGTCTCATCAAGCAGTTCCATCTCGTTCCACCTTCCCATCTTTCAGTGAACGGTCCAGCTCCTTCTCCCCGCAGACTTCTCCAAGGCACCAGCTCCTGCTGCCGCTGCAGCTCCCGCTGCAGCCGCTCCTCGTACTCCGCGGCCACGTGCCCCGCGTCCACGTGCCCCGCGCGCGGAACCGCCCGAACCGGAGCCGCCGTCTCCGTGGTGCCCACGCGCGGGGCCTGGCGATGGGACGGGATGGACCGTGGTTGTGCGGGTCAATAGGTTGAAGATTTCCAGACATGGAGTGGTCTGGGTTGGGTGAGCCTTTTTTGGACCCTATAGGCCCTAACTTCTTATGGAAACACACCAATGACAGACCCTTCGTGATTGCCAGCTCTAACCCCACAAATCCGCTGCCGCATCCCCCCTGAAATACTGTCCTCACCTTGGCGGACACCACCTCATCCACCAACTCCTCGTCGGCAACTCGTCGATCGCCTTCCCGTGCGGAGCGCTCCTCGGCGCGGCGGGCTAAACGCGCTCTCAAGGAGAGGGTTCGGGGATAGTCTATAGTCTATAGGGTCCTTCAACCTCTGTTGGAATATCAACATCATCTATCGCGTCACTTGTCCCATCGCCCAACACCAAGGGGCTGCACCTCCTGGGACGCTTTCGGCGATGACTTCAGTTTCTTAGCCGAAAGCTATGTGAGATTGCGCTCTCACCGAAGCAGCCAGGGCACCAGCTTCTCCTGGTAGTACCGGTGCTGCTGCACTTCCTGCCTAGGTGCAGAAAGCAGATTCAGACCCCAGACACAGAGAGATCAACAGGCAAGACCTCTGCTGAAGAATGCAGCGTTCAATCACTTTTGAGAATGGAATAGGTCTGAATAGGTCATCCTCCCGTTGGCCACAGATTCTTCCCATGCAGAGTTCTCTTGCACGATCTGACTAACAGCCGAATGAGAAGATGAAAACATCCGCAGGTCGAAGTCTCCTGTGGTGGTTCTGTGAAGGGGATCGTCTCAAGAAGGCCGCCGATCCAAAAAAGAGCACCATCAGGACAAAGCCCACCCAGAAACCGTCACTTCTTTGGTCATTCACTGCGATCCTGTCAGTCTTGAAAGCAGGTTCCCCTACCTACCTGTCGTGTCGCGAAGGATTCGCGGGACACCGGGAAACCAACTCGCGTCCCTGTCATGAAAATCAAGCCTCCCACGTGTTGGAGACCACACACATTTCTAAGATCAGGCCCAGATCAGGCGATTAGGCCCAGAACCTGGGATCAGCTGGGTGTCCAAGGCAGGCCGAGATCACCGGCGCCTTGCTGGTCCGGCGGTCCGCCGGTCCGGTTGGGCCTCCCGGGCTGCCGACGGCTGGTCTCGATCACCTCCGATCGGCGGGTCTGCTGCTCTTGGCAATCCCTGCGGCCAGCGCGGAGGGCGGCGGCTCAAGCGGTGGCGCTCCAGGTGGCACCCGAAGCAGCCCGAAGCGCCAGAGAGAGGTTCTCATGGTGTTTCAGGGGGAGGTTGAGGTGAGGGAACTTTCAAGTGGATGGTGGTTGCTTCACACAGGATGACCCAGGAGCGCCGGACCATCGAAGCTCGGGCTTGAACTGGAGGGCCTCTTTTCGTGGGTTTTCTCTGCCGACTCTGCCAGGAATGCTTTCACACCCCTTCTTGGAAGAGCCTTTTGCAGAACGCTGCACCTTGGAACCATCCCAAACCACCCCAGGACCGACTGCCAGGACTTCGACCTGACGACCTGACCGACGCTTCGCCCGAACCATCAGTTCCACCCCCTGGGCGCTCCGACATGGCCGTGCGCGCCCGCGCCTGGCGCGAGGAGGACGAGGCGTTTGAGGATGCCCTCCCTGACTGACTGAGCCCTCCGACTGAACACATCACATGGAAAACGGAACAAACGGCCTTTGGGGAAGACATAGGTTCCTCTACCAACATGGTGGTTTTCCACTTGTGATGTGTAGAAAGAAGGAACATGTCACTGATCCTGCAGGTTGCAACCAGTTGCTTCGTCTCCAGAAGCTGAGTCGCAACTTGCCACTTGCTCTGATCGAAGATGAAATCACATGTCACGAATCCTGCATGTGGCGACCCTCACAAGCAACCATCAACGCTCAAGAACTGGAAGTTCTGACCTGAACCACTGCTCCAGATGAGGGTATGGGCCAAGGGAAGCTACGATGTGTGATTTATAGATCATACACCAATTTACCGGAACAACTCTGGCACCGACTTATCACCAAACCAACCTACGAATAACAGGCAACCATCTAACATGTCAAGTCTATAACATCATCTAGCCCATCTGGAAGCTACAGCCCTAGACTTCCAAGACCATTAAAACAATGGTTGACCTGGTTTTGGTAGTGCAAAATCTTTAGTTGATTCGGTAAAGCCTATTAAATTAATGGTGGTTGGAAGCCTAGGGATAGGACCATCCACCATTGCCGAGACACCCTGCTTACATCCTTTTTGCCATGCATCAAGTCAGCGGCAGACGTCCAGCACACCGCAGAAGGCGCCCCAGCTCGGGCGCCACAAAGTAACCGCCCGAGCACTGAGCCGCCGCGACGCTGGGCCGTCCGCGCGCGGGCGAATTGGAGCGCGCGAGCCCTCGGGGGCCCTAGGACCTAGGACCCGGTGGCCGGGCGTGGCGCCGTGCCCGCGGTGGTGGAGGCACCTGCATCCTCGGCGCCGGCCTCTTGGATTAGCTCAGAGATTGACTTCTCCAGGTCATCAATGCGGGCGCCCATGTCGTCAATGCCTGGGAAAGTGAGGGGTGAAAAGTGATGAAGTCCTAATGACTGAAGCCCCTCTTGATCCTCTACAACTGTGAGGAAGGGAAACCTGCCCACACCAGACAGTAGAGTCCTTCCACCAACCACCGCTCACGACCGTTCATTCAAGCAGAATGCAAAACCTTGCCTCCCCTGTCACTTTGCTAGAGCAAGATTGAATCAAGCAACTGAAGCCAGCTTCTTCAAAAAGACGTTTTTGGAGTCCGTGTTTGTGACTTTTTAGATGCCTATTAGGGGATCAAGTTCGGTCGCTTGGCAGAACCAGGAGAAAGACACCTGCCACCAACCTCAACAGCACCGACAGCACCGTTTGGTTCGCCCCGACAGCACCTGGACCGACAGCACCCCCCCAGCAGGGTCCCTTCTCTGAGCTTCGGTTGATGATGGAGTCGGACATGGTCTGGAAACGGCCCTGCATCTCCTGGGACGAGGGGCGACGCAGGGCCGAAGGAAGGATTCGGCTGGTTTGTAGCCTTCCAGCCAAGGATTTCACCATTGCTTTATATAATAGACATTGCTTTACCAAGGATTTCACAATACAAAACACGACAAAACCAGGCTCAACCATGTCTTTAATTGTCTTGGAAGGCTATACAGGGGGTTGGGCGATGACATTGGACGATGAATCATGGGCTGGAACTCTGGTGCCACACGATCTCATGCTGTAGCTCCCTCTTACTCAATGATCTCAAGGGCGTGTTCCAGCTTCTGGGATGAGTCTTGGGATCTCAAACATTTGAAGGAAACATGCGTGGTTTTTCACTCCAGATTCCTTGAGCCACGCGCGTGGAAGGCTCATAATTACATGCGCGGAAAGAATACGCGCGTAAGACATTCGCGCGTAAGACATTCGCCTTCAACAAGTTCTGCACAAACAGGGTCAGGTCTTGGTTCTGGTCATCCTGCCCCTCCATGATGCCACAAGTCCCTTCTGGCAACCGCGCGCGCGAGTTTGTCGAGCACGCAGCAGCTGCGGGTGCACGAAAGTGAATCACTCTAGGTTTCAAGCATATAAATGGCACAATCCCCAAAAAGTCCTTGATAAAGACCCCTAGAGTCCTAGAGTTACCCTCCCAACCACCCCCCCAAAAAAAGAAGAGGAAAGAAACATCTAGGAGTTGGTGCCATCTACTCATGAAACCACTTGGCAAAACGCTTGGCCCTGAACCCTTTCCATCCGAACGGCGCCGAAGGCGAACGGTTCGCTGAAGGAGTGAAGCTGAAGGGTGCATCAGACGAACTGGCGCTTCGTCCCGGGTCGGACCTGGGACCCGGGACGCGGTGGGACCTCTTTCCATGGGCTATTCATTGACACCGTCGAAGGTGAGAAGGAGGCGCTCCTGTTATAGGTTTTAAGTTGAGAAGGAGGAACGGAAGTGAGAGGATACTGTGCTCTTTCCACCACCATCTGCAAGAGAACTACTGCAGACCTTCTGAGCTCGCTCTGGCCTTTTGGCTGGCCAGGAGTGTTCACCCAAACGGCCCCAGACGCAGCACACAGCACACACACCACGCAGCAAGGGCAGTTGTGCCGTGCCTTGGCCCTCAACTGACGGGCTCTGAGTTCCTCGGGGCTGTGGTCACTGGAGGGAAGCCCCCGCGAGCGCCCTTGGAGCCCTCGGAGCCCTGGTGGTGGTGGAGCTGACACCCACAGGGTGGAGCTGGATTTGCTGATGTCCCTGTTGGGAACCGACCTCTATATATCTCGAGTTAGCTCACGGAGGTTCACACGGTGTTGGTTCATCCCCGAATCCACCAAACCGAGTGACCTATAGTAAAGGGCCATCAACGGTTTGGAGCGCTGCGGATGCGAAAGCTCCATGGATGGATGATGGATGTGCCTTTTTCCTTTCCGTGCTGCCCCCGTTTCGGTCGGCTCCAAACAAATCCCCCAATTCTCCGACTCTCTTGGAAGCAAGGGTCACCAGTGAAGGGAAACAGAAGCGCAGGAGAAACCGTCTCGGTGTCGCAGCAAGCTGAAGCAAACACCTCACCGACCGGTCACCTACTCACCCACTCACGGCACAAAAGAGTCTGACCCGCCCAGTGGCTGCCGGCAGTGCCGGGGACTTCGTCTGCTCCTGGACGAGTGGCTACTCGTCGGTGTGTTGGGACCTCCACACGGTGTGGTCCCCAAAGCTCCGGCGGAACGATCAAAACAGGAGCCACTTTGTTCTGAAGGGGGTTCAGGCCCAAACACTCCATGGATTCCATATATATGCCTACATTGACCCCCCAAACCACCCCAATGTAGGTATATATACATGGAGTGTCTGGGAGGGTTCCAACTCCCTCGAGAAGACCTGCGCGAAGATATGACGCGTGCGAAATGATCCGAAGACCTCAAGGCGGTCCTTCAAGTTGGTACCCTCAAAGGGGTGGTGATTCAGGTACCTTCCACATCCTTGGACCACCGAGCACCACCAGTTTTTGGCACCCCTGATACATGGAACGGTCCGTGGGCCACTGGAACGATCCGTCCATGTTTACCTGGCGGGAAGGAGCCACCGACGCGTTCAAGTTCATGGGAAGGAGTCATCTTGGCTCAAAGCCCCTGCCACAGGCTCTGTTGGCGACCCCGCGACAGTGGACCCAGCATCATCTCCCTGACTGGTGGCCGCAAGAAAAGTGGATGATCAACCAGTTGAGCTTCCAAACTCTGCACCCAACTCCACAACAGCAGAATGCTCTGACCCCCTAAATGGATTCTTTTTGTGCTCCACGACTGGCTGAGTTTTCCCAGTCCTCTCGAGCGCCCATGCGGCTGATGGTGCGGCTTTGAGCTTCTGGGTCCTTGCAAGGCAAGGAGAATCGTTCACCACCTCCTCAGAAGCATCATATCACCACTTAATCCATATGACCACTTATGAACTTATTGCTCATATTTGCTTCCCAACGACTTCCAGAAGTTCTCCCCCTTCAACTCCCTCCCTCCGCTCCACGCATCCCGCCTCGCCCATCGGGCCCAACGCCCTGGGCCGACGTCCCTGCACCGAACGGGCGCGGGAGCCCGGGAAGTCCCGGCGCGGCCTGGGCGCGGCCGAGCCCGGCGGCGGAGCCCGGGTGGGAAAGACCTTCCTTCCGACGGCGCGACGTCTCGAAGGATTTGTCGGGTTTGAGGTTGGTGGGCCTGGGTTTGGCAGCTCGGAAAGTGCCTTTTTTCCGCACCCCCTAGGCGGTGCGTAGAAGGCAATGCGTGGTCTTCAGGGTGGGTCAGGTCTCCCAGCTGGTGACAACGCCTGGTCCAGTCAGGTCAGAGATCCAAGCTCGGAGTCCGTGGCGTCCGCAAGCGCCCCGGCTCAGTGCTCGGAGTCCGTGGCGTGTGCACCATGGCCATGCCTGCAAATGAGACGTGCATGGCGCAGACAGAAGTGGTGGCGGAGCATCGAGGTCCAAAGAATGATTTCAGGCCTTTCTGGGCACCAATGTAACCTCCAGAAGTTGAGGTCTGAATCCTTTCTGCATCTGGGATCCTTTTCATACTGGTCTTGGGTGAGATCGTCTTTTTTGGCTTAGCCCAAATCTAAGCTGAAAGGTGGCGCGATGTTCCCCCTCGTGGTGTCGGTCATTTGCATCAACCACGGCATGATCGCAAGACTGGTTAGACGCTTGCCTGCAAGCTCTGGGGAGGTCAGCCGGCTACAGCGCGCGCTTCCCACACCTGGTTTTGGGCATCAAGGAGGGCTCCGAGCAAGGCAGCCTGGCCTCTCATCCTTCCTAAGGCCGCAAGAAAAACTGTAAACTGCTTGTGAGCTTGGATCCCTGAACAATTAGATCGCTATGGAAAACTGTGAAAGGAAAACGACCACACAACTCACAAACCACCACCCAGCATCAAACCAACCATCTTCCAGGACGCCCCTTTCCTATCTTTCATAGATAGTGATTGGGGACACTCCATGAACCAGCCCTGGTGCGTCCTGGTTGAGCCCCAACTATTCTGGGTCGCCCCCGACTGGGCCAGTGTGGTGCGCTCCGCGGCGGCCCCATACCTGCCCAGGTCTCGACCGAATCTACCCTCGACGGGACTTGGGTCCCAATCGGCCGCACGGACTCACCGCACGTCTTGGTGGCTTCGGGTGACCAAAACTATGGGAAAACTATGGGTGTCTTGGTGTTTTGTTGGGAAAACTCTGGGTTTTGGGGGTGGTGACCATCCCGCTTGCAGGGTGTCCTGCAGATCTTCCCTTTTTCACAAATTCAGTGATTGGTGGATCAGTAGAGCTGAAGGGAGACGAGAGGCACCGAGATCCGATCGGGTGATGCTTCCCTGGAAGGACCCCACCGCACAGTAATGGCAGGCCTGGTGGCATCAGCCACACAGCGGCCGAGGGGAGGCAAAGAAGAAACGAGTTCTACATAATATAGTACATGTATGCTGTATGCTCCTTTCACAATTTTGGACCGGGGATTGCTTTTTCTGTTCTTCCGACTGTCACCAGGCCTTAATGACTAAGGTTGACACATGACCAGCACCCCTCCAACAGGTCTCCTCTACTAGAGGGTCGAGCCTTAACAGGTCTAAATGGCTGACTTGTCTCGCGTGCTGGTAGGTTTGACACAGGGTGTGACTTCGTGTTGCCTGCAAGCCCACGTCCAAACTGGGCCAAGCTGTTGACGCCTCCTCTCACGTCCGTTCTCGGCCTGCTTTGTAGCCGTCGCCCGGGGTGTAGTTGGTCCGCTCGCTGGCCTGGGCAGTGGAGGACCTTGCTGCCTTGAAACTGCTAATGAACAATGGAAAGACTCCCCAACCTCCTATTTTCCGGACATCAATTTCCCAGAACATCTCGAAGGACTTCGGGTCAGTTAACCCTCAGTGATGCAGACTATTTCAAGCTCCTGCATCTTCGGATGCCATCCTCTTTCGACACACGGCGCGCACGGCAGGAGCCCCTGGCCGGTCGAGCCGTGGCAGCACTCTCTGCGGCAGACCGGGTGGCCTCCCGGGTAGCGAGCTCCTCAGGGCGTGGGGGGGGAAGTCGAGGTGGCTCGGGTGAATGGTAGAGGAGCCACATATCTCGGACATGAGAGGTATATGTGTATCACGTGTATCGCATAAAAATATATATATATTATATATCAGAGGCATATGTAAGAAAATGTGTTTCATATGTTTCATGCATTCAGGTGTACGGTATATCTATCCATCTATCTATCTATCCATCTAATCTAGTCTAATCTAATCTAATCTATCCTATCCTATCCTATCCTATCCTATCTATCTATCTATCATATCTCCACTCTTGGCGAGGTGTGCCCTAGTAGCAATGATCCACACAAAAAAGCACTGCCGGACTCTTTCCACACAAAACTGCGGCGTTTCCCACCTAAAACGGGTCCAAATCCACACGATTCTTGGACCCCTTGGGCCTTTCCACAATTCAAGGTACCTTGGGCCCATCAATTACCTAGCGCAACTGAACCACCATCTCCAACCACCAGCCACGCGCTCCGCCCCCCGCCGCGCTTGCGTGGCAAGCCACCTGCTCTTGGTGCAGCTTGTGACGGACCACGTTGCGCAGCGTCCGCCCACCTGAGGAGAAGTCTGCGCAGCGAATCGGACCTCAAGTTGGACATCATTCAAACCACCTGGGGTACTTGTTCCTGATGAAATAGCACATGGCCGTCCTTCTGTTGGGCACACACTCCCCACTCCCTCAAAGAATCCTGCGAGGTGGACCCATGGACCCACGGTGTGGACCGTGCCCTGCTCGTGCCCGGGGCGTGCCGGCGCGTTCGTTCGGAACCGGCCGGGCCAGGGCGTCCCACTCAGGGGTCGGGAGGCGCCCGTGTTGGAGCCTCGGCGTGCCCGGCGCAGCGATGCCATGGGGTCAGAGGGAGGGCGGAAGTCCGTCCACCAAGTCCATCTACCCCTGGACACCTGGCGTTTCTCAACGATGCCGATGCCCATGGACCCAGTGTTTCCGGTGTCCCACCAGCGCAAGATCCTCCGGACCGGGCGCGGGCGTGCGGAGGTCGGTCCCGGACCCGGTGAAAGCACCAGCTCTGGAAGCCGCGAGGCCTGGCGCTTCGCCCGAGACCCGATGGTCACGCCGAGGGGCGGGTCACGGGGCGGGCGCAGTCGGGTGGGTTGCGCGGGAAAGACTCCGAACAGGTCGACCACGGAAGGTTGCAACAAAGCCCTAGGGCTCCAAGTACCTTCTAAGAAGGTGTTTGGGGTGGGTTAAGAGGGGTCCAGTCGTACCTTCTGAGGAGGTACGACTGGAGCCCTAGGGTAAGGCTTCCCAGACCAAAAGAACGGCAAAGGTCACCGTGCAAACCATTCGACCACAAAAACTCCCACGTCCATGACAGGTGAGCTGCGAGTGCGGCAGTCTGCTATTGGTCCAACCTGGATTACCCTGCTCTTTGGCCACCGACCTCCGGCAATCATGGCGGGGCGACACCCCCGTAGAGCCACCCAACAAAGGCCTCATAGTCCACCTCAGGTCTTTCCAAGAACCATGTCAAAGGCAGTGAAAGGCAGTGGACACCCCTCGGGTGACATCGCACACCGAATGACCTCTACTACTGCTGTTGATTCATCGTTCGTTCCCCCCAAATAAATAGCTCTTACAAATATTATATCTATCCTTTTCATTATGCTTTAATTCATATAGTTCATTCATTTATATTAATCATTATTTTTGGATAATATTCTTGTATCCTCCTCTTTTATTTATTCTGGCGTATCCGGCCACCTATATTTTTATAAAAGATAAGTAATAATATATAAAGCACCATTAAATAAAAAGAGATCACTAATAATTTAATGGTGCGCCAATGGCTATCTCCAGACGACTATAGGTCTTTAAATCAACCGTCAGCATTTATGGCCGGCCTCCACTTCTTTCTGGCTGGGGCTCCGGCTCAAGGGGCCTCCACCCACCACACGCGTCGTCCACCAACCGCCTGGTCTTCACCGGCGCGCGTCGTCTCGCCGCTCCCAGCGAGCGCCCCCACGTTCTCATGAGGGTCTGTGATGTGATCCAGGTGCTCGGTCAGCCTCGGGGGAGCGACAGGCGAGCTCGGGCAGCAGGGGAGCTGGTCGCCCGTGGTGAACTCTTAAAGACCGATTTGGATGAGAAGGGTCCACGCTCCTGCGCTGTTTTCATGGCCAACCCTCCTTAGGCTGGATCTGTGTGTTTGATGAAGTCCATCTCCAATAAAGGATCAATCATGATCGATGTCAGACCATGTCCCACCACCTCCATCCCATCATATATCCCATCTATTAGTCCGGCCTTGCCACCCTCCCCAACCACCCTCCAAGCGACGCGCCGATGACCCACCGGGCGGCTGTCGCGCTTCGGCGGACGTGAGCTCCCGGGACACCGAGAGGTGGATCAAGGCCTCAAGGGCGAAGGCGCGGACGTGAGCTCCCCCAGAAGATCAGAAGATCGCAGAGAAGCAGAAGGCCCCTTTCTTTGCTTTGAGGCCTGCCCCCCCCCCCAGAAATCGAAACAATGCACCCCAGGATCTCCGAAGTCTAGACCTCGAAGTTACATCTATGTGACAATGTGCCTTTTGGACCATGTCCTTTCGTGGGGGCGTGAGCTCCGACCTCGATCCTTTCCATCCCACGGTCACCCTCGGTGAGTCACGCCTCACCCCCCGCGCCTCCAAGAAGGTCCGGTCAATCCGCCCGGTCCTCGAAAGCGGTTGACACATGCGGAATCCATGAAAAATTGCATGGAAAGGCGAAAAAACGAAAGGGAAAAAAAAACACATCACCCTTTTCGATGACGGTAGATTCCATCCTGGTCCCACTTCCATCAAGGGTGGGCCCACTCACAGAATAGGCCCATTTCCATCAAGGATGAGCCCTCTGTCAAGGTGGGCCCACTTCCATCAAGGTGGGGCCCTTACTCCTTCGGCTTCTTCTCCTCCGCCCACCGCCCCGACTCCCTGCGTCTCCGGTCTCCTCTTCGAGTCGAAGTCGCGGAAGGCCGCGGTCAGCCGCGCCTCCGTCGGTGTGCATCGTCCGGTAGCTGGAAGGGACGCCGTTGGAGGAGGGTGTCTGGGCGAAATGGGTCACCAGGAAACACCATGGAAAGACAAGCTTGGAGACATAGCAGTTGTCACACTAATGAGAACCTGCGCATTTTCACCAAATGTTCACTGGCTTCACAGTCCAGCGACAAAGGCTGATCGCCGGTTTGGGGACTCAAATGGTGTCTTTGTTTCAGTTCTGGCAAAAAACCAGTGGCCTACGACCCAAGGTGCCCCAATCCATCTGGATTGATCGACCTGGAAAGTCTTGAAGGAGAATTACTCTTAAAAATAAACACCTGCCATGGCCACGATCCAGAACACATCCCTCCTTCAGCACTTGCAGGACAGGTTCCTACAAATCCTCGATCTCATCAAATACCACCAGGGAGGGTGGGAGGGGCCCCTACCACCCATCCAACGCACCAACCACCTGCCAAGGCCCGGGCGCCCCTCCGCGAGCCATTCGCCTGAGAACGCTCATCCAAATGAAGCGGGCGGAGAACCCTGAACCTGGTGGTGGTGGTGGTGGTGGTGGTGAAGTCTCCCCCCCAACCGAAAAAGAACAACCTTTTCTGCGAAAAGAACTCATCTCCCTTCGATGTCTCACCACCCTGGCACGATCGAAAGAGGTCTCGAGCCTCGAACCTTTTCAAGCTCCTGGGGTCTCCAAGCACCGTGAACGAGACCTACCCAAAAAGCCCGCTGCAAGGGGAGTCACGTGCCCTGACTCTATGTCTAAGCCGAGAACACGGCCCATCAGGAAGTCCCGTATGCACACCACGTTCCGCGCCCCGATCCGCCACCCCCGGTCCCTACCACCTGGGCATTGATGGCAGCCATCGCTCATGGGTGTGAAACGTGCACAGCACAGGCCTTTTGCATGGAATTTGATGTATTTGCTTGCAGAGTGGGGATCGTTCGACCTCTGACCACTTGACCGCAGCTTGAAATGGGCCACTGCGGGTGCTTGGGTGCTTCCTCGGTGTGAACGCAACGCCACGAGCTGTCTGAAGGTTTTCAAGAGCTCTGGGCCTTGAAATCTGCTTCATCCCGGGTGCCTCATGATCCAAACATCTGGCTGCGGTGGAAGAACCCCTCACCTCCGCGAACTCCATTTCCGCCGTTTGGGCCTTCGCAGGCACCGTCAGACATACACCTCCCAAAAGAACAATCAAGTCCTTACTCCGGCCACATGCTCAAGGCCTTGAAGAGGGAAAGCTGAATCAAGTTGTTCATTGAAGGTGTTTCCCATGTGAACACCTTGGTGCTTTGAGAAACACTCCACTCTCCCAACTTCCATGATTTCGACCCCGGTGCCGCCGCCCCGACCCCTCGTTTGGAAGGTCGAAAAACGGTCGGGTCTTGACGTGCGGACGGGGTCGGTCGACGGGTTGACGGGTGCCAGGTAGGTCTATTTCTGGAATTATGTTTGGGTGCTCAACCAGGGTCCCCCGTTGTTGGACCCACGGCCATATCTTCGTTCGCCACTCGAAAAGCGACATCCAACTGGAGGAGACCACGGAGCGCTGAAAAAACACCCGTCAGAAGACAGAAGACGCGGTGGACATCGCGGTGTCTCTGGGGCAGAAGTCCCTTGACCTGGACCAAGCATAACCGCCATCAAAGCAACACTGGAGTCGACTCGTGTTAACTCCGTAGACTCTGGAGTCGACTGGGTGGCCTTCATTAGTCGTGGGGGATGAGACAAAATCCTGCGCCTTCAATCGGTCAGCGCCACGAGAGGCCACAAGCTATGTGGCCACGAGCTGGTCCATCAACCCCCTTCTCTGCGCCGATTCGAGAGGTTTGGGCGCATTTTTGGTCCGCGCCAATTCAACACCTCACCTCACCTGATCAAGACTGGGAGTGATATGCACCGCAGAGGCACGGCGGAGCCCACGTCGCTAATCCGGGCCCTTCCGAGAGAAAAAGCCAATGACGTCAAATGGCGCCCACCTCCGGCGGGAAATGTGAGACTGTTGACATGAGATGCCGTTGCGGGCTGATTCTCTGGTACCTTCTTGCGTTCTCCAAGGAATTTGGCAGGCCACACCGCACCTCCGCACTGGTGCGCTGGCCTCCCAGGCAAGACCACCTCTCCCGCCCACTGACGCAATGCCGGTCAGCCCTTGGGCCTTTTGCTCACCAACTCAAATGGCAAAAAGGATGTGTATATATATATACACACACACACATATATATATATGTATGTATGTATGTATGTATGTGTATATATATATATATACATATACAAGGCAAAAACTGACCGGGTCAGCGTCCGCACACATTCATTGTGTGAGCAAGTCACTTGCAGACAACGCTGGATGAGAGCATTCTTGGCCACAGTTACGGGCAGACTCTTTGATGCTGAAGGCACAGCCAAGTCCAATCAACGACACATGTTCCACCCACAACAACAAGAGCCAAGTCCAATCAACGACACATGTTCCACCCACAACAACAAGTCAAGTTTCATGAGATTCTAGTGACCGGCCTTAGACCATACCTTGTCGCAACATACGGGAACTCGAGCGCCCATATGGCAGTCTGGCGCTATTGAAGCTCACTGTGACCAACAATTGCGCAGTCTTTCAATTGGTTACTACTGCTCGGATGCCTCGCGGTTGCTTGGCAATGTCATCAATTACCTCGGCCAGTCTGACCTGGTGGTTGGTCACAGCGAGGACGAAAAAGGCTGAAAAGTTGAGGCCACCTCCGCAATCGCTACTTCACTCCGTCATCTCGACAAAGTGATCGAGCCACAGAGTGTTTAGTAAGAGTGTCCAGGCATCAGGCACTCAGGGTTACCACCAGCAAAGGCCCGAAATTAGACAGTGAAGAATTGCAAATAGGCAAGCAAACATAAAACCAAGGCATTCGTTTGTCGGGCAACCCTTCGACCTGGCAAACCATCAAGCATGTCCGCTCTGCCCGATTTTGGATAAGGCTATATACAGCTAGGATCTGGCACTCGTAAATAAGATCATTGAAGTACGACCAGGCACGGTTTCCAAGGAAGCATCTGGCTAACTAGTCATTCACCCATAGCCAGGAGCAGCCTGCCCCATGTTCAACATGTTCAGCATGTTCAAGTCATAACAACATACCACAACATTGATGAGCCACTGGCTACCGGCCTTTGACCATACTTCTGCCATGGATGGTGTGAAACTAAAGCGGACAGTCTGGGGTCTTTCTTGCTTGAAACTTTTCTGACATTGAAGATATGGTCAAATCTTCAAACCCCTACTCCTTCCTGGCCTCCTGGTCTCCTTCCTGGTCTCCCTACTCGACTCCTTCCTGGCCTCCTGCCTTCTAAGAAGGACCCCCTTCTGACATGAACCAATCCTCTCCCACCGACCCATGCCGGTCGGCCTGGCGACGATCCTGTGGGGGACACACGACAGTCTGGACTACACTTTGAGACAAAAACAAAAGTCTATGGCCCTATGGCAGTCTGGGATGTTTCAGATTCTTGGCCAGTCTGGAAGTGTCAAATCGTTTGCAACTCACCGAGCCTGGAACAGGGGGCAGAACGGGTCTGGGAGGGGTTCGGAAGGGAGCTTAGAAGTTCGTTCTAGTTCTTTTTGATGGTTGCCTGGGTCTGGATGCCCCAGGAGGAAAGACATAGCGTCATCATGATCATCCAGCCCATGAAAAGTGCCTAGTCGGACATTTGGCTCACAGCCAGCACTCAAAACGTTCAACTGACTTCCTTGGTTTCCCTTGAGGGAAATAACAATCCCCAAAAATGGTTGCAGTAAAATGCAGTAAAGGTTGTCCACTGACTGGGTGGTAGGTTGATGATTTGGGCCCTCCTTCACTCACTCCACTCAGTCCGCTCACTCCACTCAGTCTCCACTCAATCAACTGCCTATTCGCCTCTCACTGAGGATTCATCAAGCAACAAGTTTGTCACACACAAAACGCGTTCTACATCTGACTTAGAAGCTTCCGCCCGCCAGCTCTGAGTCAGAGGTCCCAGATCATCGTTTTGAGCCTTACGAACGTATCAGTCCCGACGTCTGCCAGGCTGCGCACAGCATGAGATGAGGTGACGGTCCACACGGTCCACCCGCCCTGCAAGGGTTGGAACTCCTGGCCTTGTGTTCCGAGTGCATGCCATGTTTTGAAGTATTCCAGCAACCCAGTCAGCAATAGAAACGTGAAGACTAGCAGAGTAGCAGACTAGCAGAGCAAACTGACACAAGGCAAAGGTTGAGCGGGTCAAGTGTCATCTAGAGCGTCTGATTGCCTCGTGTGGTTGCATGTCGCTATGGTGAAGCAACCACAAGCATGTGCAAGCTTGCCACTTGCAGACAACGCTGGATGAGGGCATTCTTGGCCACAGTTACGGGCAGACTCTTTGATGCTGAAGGCACAGCCAAGTCCAATCAACGACACATGTTCCACCCACAACAACAAGAGCCAAGTCCAATCAACGACACATGTTCCACCCACAACAACAAGTCAAGTTTCATGAGATTCTACTGACCGGCCTTAGACCATACCTTGTCGCAACATACGGGAACTCGAGCGCCCATATGGAAGTCTGGCGCTATTGAAGCTCACTGTGACCAACAATTGCGCAGTCTTTCAATTGGTTACTACTGCTCGGATGCCTTGCGGTTGCTTGGCAATGTCATCAATTACCTCGGCCAGGCTGACCTGGTGGTCACAGCGAGGACGAAAAAGGCTGAAAAGTTCGGCCACCTCCGCAATCGCTACTTCACTCCGTCATTTCGACAAAGTGATCGAGCCACAGAGTGTTTAGTAAGAGTGTCCAAGCATCAGGCACTCAGGGTTACCACCAGCAAAGGCCCGGAAATGAATTGCAAAAAGGCAAGCTAACATAAAACCAAGGCATTCGTTGGGCAACCCTTCGACCTGGCAAACCATCAAGCATGTCCACTCTGCCTGATTTTGGATAAGGCTATATACAGCTAGGATCTGGCACTCGTAAATAAGATCATTGAAGTACGACCAGGCACGGTTTCCAAGGAAGTATCTGGCTAACTAGTCATTCACCCATAGCCAGGAGCAGCCTGCCCCATGTTCAACTTGTTCAGCATGTTCAAGTCATAACAACATACCACAACATTGATGAGCCACTGGCTACCGGCCTTTGACCATACTTCTGCCATGGATGGTGTGAAACTAAAGCGGACAGTCTGGGGTCTTTCTTGCTTGAAACTTTTCTGACATTGAAGATATGGTCAAATCTTCAAACCCCTACTCCTTCCTGGCCTCCTGGTCTCCTTCCTGGTCTCCCTACTCGACTCCTTCCTGGCCTCCTGCCTTCTAAGAAGGACCCCCTTCTCACATGAACCCTTGGAATCCCCACCTGGCGGGCCCACGCCACAAGGTCAGGGCATCACACCGGCGGGTCGCCACGGTCCCGGTTCCCCGGTCACGGCTTCACACGGAGATCACCTGAGATGTTGGAATGACCATGCAACATCAAAAGAAAGCAACCAACAACATATACATATATACATAAAACAACCAACAACATATATATATATACATATATATATATACAATTATATACATATAATATAGCCTTTTCTGCAATAGTATATCCAATAAGGCAACTCAGGAAGGTGCAAAGTGTTGGTAAGGACTCTTGGGACAATGAATTTCTACGAACGGGTTGTTCACCAGGCTACTCTCTATAGTCGCTTAGCTCTTCACGTGGGATTTGGGGCTAGCCGGACAGGAAAGAAAATCGGCAAGCTCGCCAGGCCACTGCAAGCTCGCCGGAGCCACATTTGTCAAAGCGAATGAAGGACGCCTTGTTGAGGTAGCCTTGAATCACCCTGCCAGCCTGAACGCGTTCCGCGGCGCGTTCCGGCGATCAACTCCGAGCCCGAGCACGGCGGTTTCAGCACCACAGCTTTAGCAGGTTCAACCCCCAGAAGCACATTGGGTCCCAATGAGAAAATGCATATCCAAAGTAGATGGAGGACGGTAAACCCAAAATCGATACCGGCAACCATATCGTGGGCAGTGACCCTGGGGAAGATCAAGTGGACCCTCCAAATTGGGGCATCAAAATAGATCAGAAAATGAATCCTTTTCGTGGCCTCTTTCCATCAACGATCACCGACTCTCTCTGTCTCCTCTCTCACTTCAGCGAAACATGGCTGGAATAAATCCAAGGTCGTGACCGCAGTTATCCAGTTGAGGGTGAACATGTTGCCGGAACATTCCGTTGGATATGGAAAGGATACCGTGTGCCACCCACATCCCCATGAACCACAGAAATTCCTGAAACATCCCGTCATGTGTACTGTTCAGGCAAGGGCTAGGAGCGTCCAAGCTCCCACACAACAAGCGGGCGGGACAAAAGCAAGAGTCGGTGGAACCAAAAACAAAACCGAAAAATCCCTTGAAATGGACAATGCCAATGCAGCATTCCGCCGATATCGCCCCCCACTGTCACATGAATGACGGCCACGCGGCATAGGGATGTCGCTGCGCTTCCTGCTGCAAAGCCTCTTGCATGGCGTCGAAGTTGCTGCCCGCAAAGCATTGCAAAATGCGCTCCTGGAGAAGAACAAATCCAAGGAGAAACCACCGGCCGGTTTCGGAAAAACCCACCAAAACGGTGTCGTACCTGGTTTTTCTTCGATTTCACGGGTTCGTCCACTGCTTCACGGGTTCCGTTCCTCACGGGCCGTCCAGGTTCGACTGACACCCTTCCTCCGTCCACGGCGGCCAGGCTTCGAACATGCGTGATGGCGGGTTTTAAAAGAGATGGAAAAATGGAATACAAGATTGAAACCGAAAGCCTTGGTGTGAAAAAGGTGGACCATTTAAAAGAACCAAGTCATGATCAACCAAGAGTGATTGTAGTGATGATCATTGTCTCATTGTCATTGTCCCATTCGTCCTCCGTCTTTTCCAGGTCCGCCCCTCCACCCATCCGCGGGGGGACGTGTGCCACGGCCGGGAGCCCTTTCCTTCATGTGCTGGCGTCGTGCCTTGCGGGGTCGAGTGATGCTGTCCTGGAGGTCCGGAGGCTCGCAGTCAGCGCAGAAGGACGAAGTGTGTTGGTGGAAAGGAGGAGCAACTGAAACTGACTAGACTATATAATATATATATATATACCTAAGCTCAAACATGTGGAAACTCTTGCACCAAACTTGAGGCCAGAAAGGGGGTGACTTGAAACAACTTAAAAAGAAAAATAATGAACAAACAGAAACAAGGCATGGCGTTACTGCCAGTTGGTCAAGCGGTTCAGTAGGGACCTGTTCCCCACCAAGATCTTCCTTTTTTTCCGTCGTTGGTTGCTCCAGGCTTTTCACCGGTCACCCCCTTGCCTCGACGTCACCGGTGCCCTCGGTCCTCGCTGTGTGGGAGATGAGAAAAACGGCACCCATCGCCCTTCGCGCAGCCGCGCAGCGACGAGACGAAGACCTCGGCGAGGGTCGATCGCCAGTCGTCGAGAACCCGACGTGGAGCCGAACACCCCGGGTACGGCGTTTTTCACCCGAGACACGACTAATGGGACTACCATAGGACTGCCGCACCATTGACCCTCCAAAACCATCCCAACTGAATCCAACTGATCGGCATATATGGCACACATGGAGTGTGTGGGTATTGTTTTAAGGCTCCTCGCGGGAAGGAAACCAGGACATACAAACACAGTAGCGACCAGCATGGGACCTGGCTTGAGATGAGGACACTTGTCACTAGTTTGTGCTGCCTACCACTGCATGATGCGTTTGGAAAATCACCTGTACCAGCACGCACAAGATTCCGAGTGTCATGATTCCTCATATTTATACCTCCAATCCAAGGGGCGCACGGCTCAGCGTTGCCAGGTGTCACAACTTCCATGAGTTTCAAGTTTTGACGTTAAAGCCTGCAACGTTGTTCCAACTTCCTGAGCCCAAAAACAGTCAGATGATGCACGTCCGCAACCAGCTCGACCAAGGTCACACCCATGCGGTACCTTCACCGCAGCTTTGCGGCTAATTTTTCGGAGGCCAAACAGAGATCCTCGGCCAAAGCATGGCAAGTGCACCTTAAACCTGCACCCAAGTACTTATCCGGCTTTATTTTTGATCCTTGGTTTGAGATGTTTGAGATGTGCCTTCTTCTTCCTTCAAACTCCTGCGCGTTTCCCACTGCAAGCATGTCTTTTTGGTCGGGACTTGTCTGATCTGGTGCACCCTGGGTGGGTGAACCCTGGGTGTTGTGTAGCAGGGAATTAGCTTGTAGGCTTTAGATATCTTTAGATGCTAGTGGTCTTGCTCTTCCCCTTGGCCCTATCACTCCCGGCGGAACCGTCGGTGGAAAGACCGGTGGAGCCGCCTGGTGAAAGCTCGGATCGCTCCGGGAATCCTCACCAAGATGGGGATGGGGTCGAAAAAACCTGGAGCCGGAATAGCCAGCATGTCGGATCTGACGTGCCGCAAACACGAACACAACACAGATTTTCGTGGACGAAATGGTCCAAAGTCAACCAATATACCAATGGAACTCTCCGGAGCTAGGCACATCAGCGGCGGAGCAGCTCCGGAGCAGCAAGGCACCAAGGGGCGGTAAAAGGCACCAAGGGGCGGTAACGGTGCCTTGCTGAAGTGTGGAGGCTTGCCGTGTGGAACTTCGAAGCGGCCAAAACCGGGAATGGAAGGCGAAAGCTAAAACATGAGAACCGTTTTGGACATCGAGGGCGGTTTATCGGATGCTCGGCGTCTGTGTGATCTGGATCTGTCCCATCCAACACGCGCTCCCATAGGCTTGAACGGGCATCACTTTTCCGCATGGCGTGGACGCATCATTCATGTCTCGATCGCATGGCTCTGCATGGAGTTTTTGCGGCAAGGCGCGGAAGGTGACGCCCCCGCGGAATGTACATCGGCAGCCTTCCCTGGAGAGGTTTTCGACCCGACCAGTGTGTATGCAAACTGGATCTCTTGTACCCCAGCCGGATGAGTTCCCGGCACCTTGCAGTCGTGCGCCTTCGTCCAAGACATCCCAAGACCGACCCGACCCGACCCGACCCGTTTGACCAGGCGCAACGACTAGAGGTGCTGAAAACACATCGGTTTTCACCAAAACAGATAGATGTGGTGTCTTTTTCCCCCATTGGGGACAGAACTGGGACTAATATATGTGGTGTATAGAAGGCCCCCCATTGGGGGTATACGGATTTTACAGCTATGACTCATATGTGTGGCTTCGTGGTGCCGCTTTTTTTCGAACTTTTGCGAAGCTTCCAGTCAAACGCCTGTTCTTCAACTCAAGTGACAACTCTGGGGCTATATTTGGAGAATAGGACAATAGGAAGTTCGTCTCAAACTCTCAAACCTGCCAGATTGAAAGCACCCTGCCACCGAAAAGAACATCGGATGCTGGCCCTAAATCATACTCTGTGATGATGTAAGGCCCACCACCCACTGGAACATGAAGCTGAGGCTAACCCAATCCGATTTTCCAAAACCATTCTCTAAATGTCACCACGGATTCGAGAAAGCCTCCTCGTTCGGTAGACCGAGGTTCTTCGTCCGCTGCCTTTGGAACCTTCAAATTTCGGCACGCCTCGACCCAGGAAAGGACCACCGCGGGGATCGGTGCGACTGGTATCCACCAAACTCGCTCAAGCGCGAGAAGAGGCGCCCAGGGAGCAAAGGGAAAGGTGCTACGGAGGCGGATAGACTTGGTGAATGAAACCCTGCATCCACCGAAAGAAAAAAGACCAAAAGAGCTGGCTTTCTTGAACGGCTTGTGTTGAAGTTCTCACCGGATGCTTTGCCAGAATCTGGCACATACCAGCCGAAGGGCCGCAGGACAGAGGAAGACATCAAAACATCTCCACTCTTCGGACTATCCTGCTGCATCTCCATTCGATGAATTCAAGCTGTACTCTGCTCCCCCCCAGCTCTGCACCCAAGACGGAACGTGGGACGAGGCCAAGATTGGCCTCCACTACAAAATGCCTTGAAGGAATCTGTAGCATGGTCCGATGCTGCTGCGCACAACTCCAAGGATGGTGCCGCAGCGATCTGGAAGAAGGTAGAAACCAACGGTGTTCCTTCTCGTTGATGATCTTACTAGTCTTGTCCCAACCACTTGTCAGGAATCACCGAGCTATGTCAGACATGGCCTGATAACTTCTCTGGTGCGACTTGGGGGAAAAGCGTGGTCGCCGCATGAACTGCAGCGCTCTGACTGAGACTCTTTGTCCCAATCCACGCACATTGGCTAGCCAGCACTGCAGCAATGTGGGTGAACAGGCCTACTAATCCATTAGGAAGAGCGTTGTGAACTTGGAGGGTTTCTTTCACGTCTCTGTGTCTTCAGTCTTGTGTGTGTGAGTACAAAAGTAGTATATATATAATCTTTAGTTGTTAAAAAACACCTGAGAAGGGAAGGGAAGAAAGCCAGCCCCAGTAGGGACTGAGGAGCCGATAGCATATTTTTGTTGTCATAGGGTGAGGAAGTCGATCCTGCATTTTTGAATCCGTCACACGAGCTCGTGACAGTTTTTGCCGTGAGGATATTGTCGGCGCAGCTGAGGTCTTTGCAGCTATCTTTACAGCTCACCCCGTCCATGTTTGCTGGGGAAGAAGCATACACACCACTAGACCGACTGCCTGGCCACTTTGTGATGCTGATGGTGCACTCTTCAACCTTTTTTGGCATAACTCGCATCACCAAGGCCCTTGCAAAAAAAAATTCTTCTTGCTACATCACTCTCAGTCACTTGCTCAGAAAAAGGCGCTTTT
>CAXAMN010022480.1:11057-24395 GCA_963970005.1 Durusdinium trenchii | reverse complement strand
TTTTTTGGCTCAAGGTGCAAAGCGCACGAAGCCTGACAGCCTCGACTGTGTGGCGAAAAGTCAAGCGGTGTTCTCGAGCCGACACGTCGTTTTCGCAGTTGGGGGCTGTTCTGGGAATCTCGGTGTCAAAGACCCCAGGATAAGCAGTCGAGGCCTCAGGCTCACTGCTGAGATGGCAAAGCAAGTCCGAGGATACGAAGGGACCTTGCTAGAAGCTATCGAGGCAGGTGTGGTGCCGCGGCCTGAAAGGTTGCGGTACAGGGAGTGGCTTGCTTGGCGGGCAGCGGAAGGACAAAGGCCTACGCGTCGCCGTGGGGATATCTCCGGAACCACTACAAACGGTGAAGAAGCGGAGCTGTGGCGCGAGGTCATGCGCGCGCTCCATGAGGAAGACCCAGGAGAAGCAAGTGAAGGAAATAGCGACAATCAGGAGGAGGAAGAGCTGCTGAGTGCGGACGACGGGACTGGAAGGGACCGTGCGGCCACCGGCGCCGGGAGATCGACAGAACATCCTGACAGGTTTGCGCTGGAGGATGGGAGAGCGACTCCTGCTTCTTCTACTGTCGGCAACGAAAGTGTGTTCAAGGCACCAGTTACTGCCGAAGCACTTGAGCACGCAATGGCACGGCCTTACGATGGGAATAAAGAAACAGCAAAGAAGTTTGCGCGAAGGGTTTACCGAATTGCAGATGTCCTGCAAGAAATGGGAGCTGAGGTGGACATGCTAGAAGTGGAGCTCAAGGTGGCTCGCGCCATTTTTTTCAGAAAAGGTTCAGGGCCAAACGCCTGAGGAACAGCTCGCCTCTCTCAAAGAGTTTTTCCGCGAGTTATTGTTGGAAGATCCACCTGAAGAGCAAGAAGGAGAGCATGAAGCCCGTTTAGAAGTCCTGTTGCATATGATTCAGGAGAGAGGCGGGAAACTCAGCAAAACCATGGGAAAGGTCTTCTCTTCAAATGAAGGGACGCCTGAAAAGAGCGGTCCGTCGAAGGTGTTGGACTACACTCCAGCGGGCAGGGGCCGCGGAGAAAGCTCTCCTGTGGGCTTAGGCCACGGAGATGGGTTTCGAAGCCCAGCTATCGAGAGGCCAGCCGCAGAAGTGGCGGATCTCAAGCGGCGCGTCGCCGAGCTGGAAGGAGACGCTCGGTCCGAGGCTAGTAGGGGTGTAGATGTGAGCGCTTTTGCTGAAGCCATCGAGAAACAGACGAAAGTCATGGCCGAAGCACTCGGAAAGAAACAGAAGCGCTCGACCATTCAAGTCAGCCCAAAAGTCCATTGGCCCACGTTGGATGATGAGTGCAGCGACTACCGGTCAGTCCAGGAGTTCTATGACTCTTTCGAAGCCACGATTGGGTTAGCAAATGATGGGGACGGGATGACTGACATGGAAAAGCTCACCACGTTGAAGGCGTGCTTGAAGCAGCACCGTTTGAAAACGTATGAGCTGATTTACCGCAAGAACCTCGGCTCGGGAATAGTCAAGGAAGATCCTGGCGAGGTGTACAGGCAAATCAAATCCAAACATTTGATGTTCTCCGAGACAGCGGAAGAGAAAGAGATTCGCGTCTTGGAAGAAGGTGATGCCCTTCAGAAAGGAAAACTCTCCGCCTTCCAGTGGGAAGTGCGATGGGAGTCTCACCTGGCGGATCGAGACAGCGTTGGGCTTGGTCTAAACGCGAAGGAAGCCTTGATCCAATATTTCAGGAAGATTGGGCCCGCGCTTTCCCGCGACGTAAGACGTGACAGACGTTTTCGGCCAGATGGGTCGGGGGGAAATGTGTTCCGCGCAGTTGCGACATGGGAGGAGGCTCATGAAGTCGTAAAGGAGATAGAGGAGACAAATGCAGGACAGAAGGCGCTAAACAATAGCACGTTTGCCGTCAAGCAGGTTGGAAAGGATGGCCAGAAGGGAGCAGATCAGATTCACGCGCAAGGCTCGGAGTCCTTAGCGGCTAAGGTGTGCTATGAAATGCGGGACAAGGGCACTTGCTCCCGCGGAAAGGATTGCAAGTTCTCCCACGACAAGGCAGTCGTGGACGAGGGAAGAAGGAAATGGGTGAAAGAAAAGAAGCAGCAAGAACGGCCTTCCGAAGAGCCAGTAGCCAAGTACGAAGGAGGCCGGAAAGGAGGAAAAGGAAAAGGTAGTGGCCGAAAAGGGGCGGATCAGGCAGGATCCAAGGGCGGGCAGGACGACCGTAAGTCCAAAGCGTGTAGATTCTTCAACACTGCCGGTGGCTGCTCAAGAGGATCCAAGTGCCCGTTTAGTCACGCCTTGCAAAAGGGGTCTGGAGGTCCTCCAGGAAAAGGCAATTCTGGTCCTCACCTTCAGCTCGCTAACCTCCCGGACCTCCGTGGTGTAGATGGAACTGGCAGAGGCATGGAACGCAGTAACCCTTTTGGTTGTTTTGAGCCTGTGGTGTGCAGTGGGAACGGCCGAAGCCAAGCGACCGAAAAGGTGCTGGCTACAGATCCCAAGGCCAAAGGCAAGAAAGGGAAGGCCGGGAAGCAAGGAAAAGGAAAAGGGAACAACAATGATCTGACAAGTCTGGATCAGCTCCCGCAGCGTTGGTGGACTGAGTCGCCAAACTGCAAAGGGGGGTACCAGTACCAGACAGAGGTCAAAGTGCTGGATAGGTATGTCGGATGCTTATTGGATGGCTGCGCAGGGTGTAATTCAATCACTGAGGAAGTAGTGATGGGAGCCATCCGAGCAGCTTTGCAGCAAGGGATCGGGCCGGACAGTGAAAAGTTTCCGGTGGCCCAATTAGAAAGATGGCCGCAAGAAGAAGTCGTGATGGGTTTGGCAAATGACGCCCCTATCAAGCTGAAGGGTGCGGTCGTGATGCGCGTTCAGATGCCTGACGTGAACGGCCAAAAGGTCGAAGAGATCCTCGTACGGGCAAAGGTAATCGGCAAAGGGTTGTCGACGTGGCAAGGCCTGATCCTCGGCGGCCGGGCGCTGGACGCGGTGGAGCGCGGCGGACTGGGTTTTAGGCCAGCAGCGTCGTGCCACGTGTTTGACGGCTTGGGAGTGAAATTACCTAGAAAGGAGGAGATGGAGCCGTTTCCAGACCGTGCCTATCCATTTGTCTCTATCCCAAAGACCCTGTTCGATCAGGCATGGGATCCGGACGAAGAAGGTGACGAGGTCAAGATGGAAGGCGAAGTGTTCGTCAGTGAAGAGGACCTCGTGATGGAGCCGATGACAGGGGACTGGATCAGAGTGACCAGTCAGGAAGGGACATCTAGGCGGCAAGTTTCCGAAGGAGACACCGTGATTCTGCCCTTCGAAGGAGCAAAGGCTGAAGTGGTGCCAGGGATCTGGGACCCGAAGCAAGCTGAAGGTCAGGTATACGTGGCTGCTCAGGACACAGAGATCGTCATCTCCAAAGGGGATCCACTCTGTGTAGCCGTTCGAGCTGGAATCGAGCAGGAAATCTGCCCGACTTGCCAGGTTGTGGAAGCAGCAGCCTGGATCTCAGGTCCAGAGTGTGAGGCGTGCAAGGGAATGCAAGTTCCTAGATGCAGGACAAATGGTCTTTGCAAGAGATGTGGAAGTCGCATGGTCGGAAGAGAGCAGAAACGTTGTGCTCGATGCAGACCGCAGCAGGCAAATGGCAAGCCGCAAGTGGTGCTGCTCCTAGCAGGCCTCATGGCGTTCTTGACGGCAGGGGTTGCGGCCGAAGGCGCGCCCGAAGCTGTAAGTAAAGGAGTGACATCTACATGGAAGCCGGCGCAAGAAACAGTTTTTCACATTGTAGAGACTCCAGGGGCTTTGGACCTCATGGCGGAGGAGAGTCCAACGGACGAGTACTATCGTCTCTTACGGGAGGATATGGAGAAAAGGTATCCGGAAGCCTCAATCCATCTGTTGGACCACCTTGAAGCCCTGGAGTCCTTCCTAGATCGGAGTATCGTCGCAGGGATGACGTTTGGCATAGACAAGGCAAGCGTCGCTGTTGTGGAAGGCGAGCTGCTAGGACATGTCGTCGGACGTTCTGGCGCCCGAAGCAACCCTGAGCGGACCAGGGCGGTCGCCGGGTTTCCGCCTCTGAAAGAGAAACTCCATATCCAACAATTTCTTGGATGCACAAATTTCTTGAGAAATTACATCCCTCCACAGTATGGTTATTGCGCAAAAGTGCTTGGCCAGTATATGAAGGGAACAGAGAAAATCCCAGAAAGCGGATTGGGCCCTGGAGATACTCTCGGGGACAAAGCAGTAAGAGCGATAAAACTGATGGCTCGGCGGTCGATCGAATTGGCCGTCCTGGACGAAGCAAGTGCGATCAGCCAGGAAAGACCATTAGAGCAGATAGCAGACAGCTCTGGGTATGCTATCGGGGGTTCTGCGCTGCAAATGCGGGCGGACCTGTCAGGCTTCAACGTTTTGGTCACCCATAGAAGCCTGGGCCCCCTTGTCTTTGGAAGGATACGCGCAGTTGGAGGTACGAAGAGCGGTGAAAAAGATCCTGGGGCCGATCCGGTCGATATGTTGGACAGATCACAGTAATTGGACAAGACAACAGACTGCCGAAAATGTAGAGCCTAAGCATCTCCGGTGGTTGAGTGAGATCCTGGCTGATGGTTCAGAACTCCGGAGTTTGTCCGGGAGAAGTGCGAAACTGGGAGATGGCTACTCGAGGAACCCGCCCGAGAGGGATCAGCTTCTGGAGCAAAGAAGCAAAGATCTGGAAGGACTGGTAGGTCAGTTCCGCGGATTCTCTTTGGAAGGGTATCTCGGGGAAGAGGCGAACGACATCTTACCTTGGTCGATCGGGGAAGGAGTTCTGCCGGAAGCAGAAAGCCCGGATAGCCAGAAGGTGGTGTCGACGATCGCCAGTTTCGTCACCAAATTCGGGAATGACAGAGAAATGCTCAGAAAGAACATGTGCGCAGCGGGAGTATCATCAGATCTCCGCGTGCTTTATGTCCCAGATTATGTATCGGGGGCAGCAAGGCTGAGACAGACGCAAGAGTTAAGTCGGAAGTTCCGGGCGACGTTTCCGGAATGTGAAGTCAAAGTCTCGCTCTCAGAAGGGCCGTTCGAAGACCCGGAAGGGCATGGCTGCCATTTTGAAAAGCAAGGGAAGCAGAAACTGTCAGGGCGAAAGCTGTCGAATGCTACTAGGGTCGACTTGTTGACCTCGGTAGCCACCTTGCTTAGGAATATCAGCCATTACAATCCCCATGTGATCGTGGCAGCAGGTCAGGGCGCCGTCATAGGATTGGCAGCGGCGTCCCCGGTAGTAGTGGAGACGGTGATGCTGTCCAGAAATATTCAGCAAGGAGAAGCCCACAAACTAGCGACTGCTTGGGCAAAAGTGAAAATCATTGCAGGAGTCAACCCGAGGATTAGCAAAGCAAATCCAGGTTGTGAGTTGCTCAAGGAAGCCTGCCCGGAGATGTTCAAGCCACATCCCCTGGAAAGTATTCCCCGACTAGGCCTCTTAGAAGGAGAAGTTCCGAGGAAAGAGGAAATCCGGGAATTCCTGGGAGCGGCAGGAGTAGTGCTGGTGGAGACGTGGGATTCGATCTTGTGGAAGGGATGGCTGGAAAAGCCTTCAAAAGATATTTGGGAGCATGGTGGGTTGTGTGCCTGCGGTCGGAGGACGCGGCTTTTCGGGCAGTGCATGGAGTGCATCGCCCAAGAGCATTCCGAAGATAAGCTTGCAAGGGCTTTGAAAGAGGAAGAAGAATGCGTCGAAGAAGACCAGGGAGCTAAACGAGAAGGGCTCATACAGAGTTTCAATCTCAAGGCAGAGATAGAGAGAGATGAAGACACGGGGTTGGAGAAGTTGACGAAAGGAGCAGAGGATTGGCTGGATCAGAGATACCGAGAAAGGGAAGCTGTGGCAGAAGAGGCCAGAGGAGCTTCAGGCTCTCGGCTCGGAGTAGGCCAAGACTTAAGGAACGCTTGGTTCAAAGATCAAAGAAGCGATCCCAAGCTGCTTCCAATCATCCAATCTTGTTGGAAGAAGAAGGAATCCAGATTCCGAATTGCAGATGATGGACTGCTGGAGAGACTCGTGCGTAATGTGGACGGAACAGGCGCTGAGAAATGGGTACCAGTAGTTCCTGAAGGGGAAGCGGCCCATATGATGACCTGGCGAGAGTTTTGCGCAAGACAGGTTCACGCGGGTGTTATGGGGGCACACAGGAGCGGAAGCAAGATGCTCACCCTGTTGCGACGTACCTGCTGGTGGGAAAACATGGAAGTAGACTTGGAAAAGTTCAGCGACAATTGCCTTACGTGCATACGGGGGCGAAAACGTCCGGCTAAGCAGCAGGCAGTGGCAGTGAAGCCTTCTTGGTTGGAGTGTTGGGAAGAAGTCGCGGTGGATTTCGAAGGCCCAATGCATCCAGAAGATGCAGCAGGTAACAGGTTCATCCTGTCCTATATGTGCTGCGCGTCGCATTCCATCATGCTGGAACCTTGCAAAGCTTTGACGCAGATGGAAGTGAGAAGGGCTTTTTCTAAGTTGATGTTCCGGAGCAGGACTATCCCAAAGGTGCTACGCTCAGATCGAGGCCAAGAATTCCAGAGTACCTTAATGAGAGAGTATTGTGCGAGATCCTGGGTTTGCGGCAAAAGTTCAGCGCACCCTTGAGGCCCTGCGAGCTGGGTGCTACGGAACGAATCCACCAGGAAACCCAGAAAGTGTTAGGTTTGATGGTGCACGATGTGTGCAAGGCGAGACCTCACGAATGGGGTGAGCTCTTAGGAGTGGTGGAGTTTGTGTTGGATACCACCCCTGGGCCGTCAGGGATTGCGCCTCGAGATTTTGAAAGAGGCTGGAGTATAGCGTGTCCTCTGGAACGAGAACTCTTAGGTCAATCAGTGTGGGAATTTGAGCCCGTAGAAGAGCATACAAAGAAACTGTTCAGGTCTTATCGGGAGATCCGTGTGAAGGTGCTGGGTTGGTATGCAGCCTCTTCTGCCAAAAGGGCGGAACGAGCCAACAGGTTCAGAAAGGTCAAGGTTGTGGAGATCGGAGACCTCGTGGTCTATCGCGACCCGCGCCTCCGATCTGGAGGGCGAACGCCTTGGCGCAAGCAACTTTCTGAACCCTATCGAGTCGTAGCGCAGAGAGGTAACCGTGTGGACCTGGAGTCACCGGTTGAGGGCGGCGTTCGTGGGGGTACGTCTTCTTCTGCGCGTCGCCTTCTTCGCGATGTGCACATGGAGGATTTGTTGCTCGTGCCACCGGACGCCCTAGAAGTGGAAGCAAAAGCAGCGTGCCAGTTTGAAACTGAGGACTCCCCCATGGCAGTCCGCTCACCCGGAATGATGTTAGAGGAACGCGGGCGAGCGACAGCTGCCGCGGAAGGCGTAGTGCCAGGGAGGGCGAATAAAAGAACAAGCCAAGGAAAGCTTGCGTCACTTCGTGTTGGGAGTTTGGTTGCGTACGCCGCCGATAGCATTCGGGCAAACGCGCCGGACAACAAGCACGTCAAACGGTGCAGAGTGGGGCAGGTACGAGACATTCACCCAGGGGTGCAGCAGCTACAAGTGCATAGGTACCAACCGTTTGCCGATGGCAGGTTGAGAGTGTTATGGAAGCCCATCTACTTGTCGGCTGGTACGAAAGAAGAGACTTTTGAAGCCTTGGGGAATGAGCCGCTGATCGAAGCAGTTTTCCTGCAGCGCGTGATCACCGAAGTGTTCCTGAACAGTGGCGTAGTGAATCATGCTTCAGCGCGGCGGATTGATGCCAGCGGCTATCGAATCGATGAGCGGAAGTCGCCATCTTTGGTTAAAGAAATGGAGCAACTCCATTGCGCTGCGGTCCAGCAGTCATGGGTGCAAGCCCATGCGACATTAGTGGCCGTAACTAGCCCTGAACGAACGTTGGAGCGACCAGAAAATGGCTACGGTATAGGCGGCCTAGAAGGAGGACCAGAGCTCGAGGCGTTGTTGGAGCAGAAGCACCAGGAGGCATCCAGGAAGTGGAAGGCATTTGCCTCAGCGAAGCAGTGGGACGAAGTACGGTCGGATATGAGTGCGTACCGATTCAGCGGAGAGGTCCCAGCTTCAGACCCGAGGCGTACGGAAGAGTATCGGAGTTCCGTCGTGTCTGGCCTGGGTTTTGCTCCCGACAAACGGGATTCAAAAGGCTGGTTGAATGACCAGGAGTTCGCCGCTTGCCGAGAGGTGCTCCACAGGAAGGCGGCAGCCTTTTGGGTCCCACAAACTTTGCGCACCACGGTGCGTCACGTTCAGCATGATACCATTCCAACGGGGCCGCCCGTGAAGACTCCGCCACATCGTTTGTCGCCAGAAGCTGCGGAATGGATAGACAAGAAGATAGAAGAGGAGGTGGCGCGAGGTCAGCTGGTTCGTGGGAACTCCCCATGGGGTAGCCCACCGTTTCCGACTAAGGACATGCCTTCGCATAAGCGGGCCAGAAAAAGAAGGATCGTGGTGGACTATAGGAGAGTCAACGCCCGAGTTCTTCGAAATTCATACTACAGCAGGAAAGCTTCCGAGGTAATCCTGGAAGCGGCAGGATCGGCATTCCTCAGCATGTTAGACGCCGTCACCGGGTTCAATCAGGTAGAGAACACCGAGAGGGCGAAGAGGGTCCTGGCGCTCGTTTCTCGAAGCGGCCAGTTCTTGCCAACGTGTTTGACCTTTGGCCCGCAGAATGGACCGGAAGATTTCGCGTATGTCGTGGATAGGATTTATGCTCCAGGCAAGCATCGCAGAATGCGCTTGATGAAAGAATGGCTGCCATATGTGGACGATCTGACCATCCGTTCCGGCAGGGTTCTAGATGGAGTCGTCTATCGCGACAAAGAAGTGACTGCTCGCGTCCGGCAGGCGATCGAACGATCTTCAGTGCAGGAGCAGCAGATCACGGAAGCTTTAGAAGCCTGCGGATTTCGCTCTCGCGGCCTGGGCGCAGAAAGCAGTCCAAGCCAACAACTGGTAGGCCCAAAGCGGCCGGTACAAAAGGAAGCGCAAAGAAAAGGCCAAAACAAAGAAGACGGTAAGACCGGCGAGTCAAGCGCTAGTAAGATGAGTTCCTTTGCGACCAAATAGGTGCGGGGAAGAGCAGGTACGACTTTCCCGACAAACAGGGAGGTGTAGAACCAGAGGTTTGCAAGGTTCCTCCCCCGGTGGCTCTTGTAGAACGAGTGTTGACGGTTGAGTGGGGTGTTAGGAGTTGGGGCAATCCTCAGGAAACCCGGGTTCCTAGTTGCAACAATCCCACTAACGTTTCCCGCAGCCATTTGCTGGTTCAACGGGCGGTGTCTAGCGAGGCCGTAGAGAGCTTGCTACAGACGCCCACCAGAGGCGATAGGAAGGGTAACAAGGCAGGGGACGAGCGACTACTGACCTGCGGGCGCACCCTGCCGCGGTCCGTGAGTATGGGCGGAGAAAAGGGCAAGGGCCGAGGAAAGTTCAAAGGCCTCTGGGATGTTTGGGCGGGGCAGTGGAATGTTGACGAAGTCAGCCGAAGGATCACGAAGCTGCTCCGGCATGGGAGAGACCTCTCAGAGCAAGAGAAGGTGCAGCAGATCAGCGCGGCTGGGTGGTCTGCCGCATCTTTCGTGCTGCGGTGCCTCAACATCATCCCAGATCAAACAACGGATGAGCTGTTAGTGAGAGCGGCAAAGGAGTCTGGAGGGCGTCTGGAGACCAACTGGACGTCATTGGGGCTCTACATCCGGGCGCGTCATAGCTGGAGTCTTCCCCACGTGAGGGAAGGATTACCCCTGGCGATTTTGGAGCAAGAGCCCTCTGTCTTGTTCCACGGAACCTCGCGTGCCGCCTGGCAAGGGATCTTGGGGTCTGGCGCTCTGGTCTCAGAGGCGACCCTGCACGGAGGTCATGGTAGAACCGGTGTGCACCTTGTTCGCCAACCAGAAGCGATCAAAAAGGGAAGTGAAGTGATGATCTGGATTCCCACCAGGTTGTTGGGTCGGATCGCCCTGAGAGCCCAGCATCCTGTCTTCGCGAACGAAAAGGCGATTTACTTCAGCTTCCCATTACCAGTTGGGGGTATGTGGAAAGTTACAGCCGTAGATACAAAGGAAGTAGTCTGGACAAATGACGCCATGACACCGAGCAGAGCAGACACGCCGCAAAGCACCCCTAGGGCAGCGGACCAAGTGGTCGCGCCTCAGGCAAGTAATGCAGGTTCAAGGGCCAGAGAAGAGAGCCCAGAATCTTATGAAGAAGGAGAGTCGTCGTATGACGAGGAAGATGAAAGCGAAGCAAAGAAGAAGCCAGGAGAGAGTTCCGCCGAAGGCTCAGAGGAGACGGCAGGTCCTGGAACCGCTGAGGCTACAGAAAAAGGGGGTGGAGAACGCCCGGGGCCGGCTTTTCCACTGCCGACAGAGCCTAAAGCAGGGCTGCCGAAAGTAGCTGCTGCGGACAGTGCCGGGACCAGTGCCGAAAAGGATTCGCCTCTGCAAGAGGACAGGCCACGGAGTTCGCAAGGAACAGCCGCGATACGGTATAAGGCTGCTCCGGCGTGTTTGAAGGCCACAGTCAAGCAAGAAGTCCTAGAGAGCGAGAGGCCTAGTGGTGCGGCGGCAGCGGAGTCAGTGACAGTGGAGAAGGGGGCCACCAAAGAAGGGAGCTTATCCCATGAAGTAGCGGAAGTAAAGGAGGAACCTGGAGCGGCTCAGAGCGTCCAGGAAGAGAGCGTGAATGAAGGACCTGGTGCGGCTCATTGCGCCCAGGAGGAGAGCACGGGTAAAGGAAATCCGAGCGAAGAAATTCGTGAAGGAGGGGACCAAGTCGAAGCCAGCAGTTCGAGAAAGACAAAGGAACTTGGGCCTTCCGCTGAGCAAGTCAAGAAGGAAGCGGAAATGACGGTCCCGGTCGGGCAGGATGGGGCAGTAGTCGAGCTGGAACAGAAGCCAGACTCTTCACCCGATTGGGGAACTTCTTCAGCTTCGGAGAGCAGTCAAAGATCCCGGAGTACCCGTCGGAAGCCCAGTCCGACTAGAGAAGCATCCAGCGGTCAGGATGACGCGGATGGATCAGCCCGTCAGGTGGTCTTGCAGGCGAGGCCAGCAGAGCCGGCAATGCCACCAGAAGGGGCAGCAGGAGTACGTAGCTCCACGGCGTCCCGTCGAGACGCCGTGCGGGCGCATATGGAAACGCGCGGATCAGTGACGTGCCCGAGGTGTGGCGAAGAGAATGCGCAGTGGAGAGTGAAGTGTTATAAATGCAACCTGGAGAGAGCGGACACAGGTGCAGTTAGGAGCGAGTTCGAAGCTCCATACCACCGCGGGCATAAGAAACGCGGGAAGAAAGGCTCAGCGCGCTCCTCACACACCTGGAGAGGCGGCTGGAGCTCGGATCGCCAAGGACAAGCCACTGCATCGAGCTCGGAGGACTGGCGACAAGGCTCATGGGCTTCGCAGGATTGGCAGAACGACGCCTGGGCGCCGGAACGCTGGCAAGGTGGCGAGTGGACGTCGCAAGACTGGGGAAGCGGATGGAAGAGAAAGTACGATCCGACGTCCGGAACGGACGAGAACCATCCGTACGCGCATGCCGGCAGGCGTGGGCAGTTGGCCTAGGGGCGACGCTCCTGTTGGAAGTGGCGTGGTCAGGCGTGAGAGTCGCCCGGCAGACAGGGGAGAGCGCTGCGGCCATAGTGCGCGCGCTCGAAGGAGCTGTCGTGGCGGTTGTAGAAGCCGCCGGAGTACAGGCAGAAGCGACCGTTTCCAAGGTGTTCGAATGGATGGCCTTGATCTTGGCCTTGTGGGCTGTCTGGGCTTTGGGTAGATGGTGGAAGCACCAAGAAATGATGATGGCCGGGTTTAGCGCTGGGAAGAAGCGTGGGAAGAGAAACACCGATGCCGGAAAGAAGGGTGAACCCGAAGGGCAAGAGTTGTCGCCCCTAAGTGCACGAAGTGCCGCTTCACCTCTGCCCGCACCAAATTTTCGAACACTTCGCGCGAAGGCTAGGCTTGAGGAAGAAGGAAGAAGAACGAGATCGTTTCCGGCTCTCCCGCCTTCCACCACGACCCCAGTGCAGACGACAGGTAAGAGAAGAAGAAATCAGAGACTGGCTGGAGTTGAAACTCCTTCGATGAGCCCGGTCGGGAAAGAAAAGACCACCAAAGATCCAGCGGCCCAGTCGAGGGCGCGGACTGATGACCGTTCGGTGGTGCCAGAGAAGCCGATAGGGGCAGGACCAATCCGAACAATCGAGCTGCTGCGAAGTGCTACCGAGGCGCAAGAGTGCGCAGTACAAGTGCTGACCTCTTGTGCGGCCGAGAGCGCCAAGAAGGAAGTCATGGTTCGGCTCACGGCGTACGCCATCGACCGGCCGGAGTTGTTCGGAGCGCTAAAAGTAGCGCAAGATAGAGGATGCGACGTCGAGGTGTATGTTGATAAGTCGCAGACCGGACGAACCACAGAGCAGAAAAGGTTGGTGCACCAGGCAAGGTCCCAAGGCTTGAAGATCTTCATTGCAAATGGGGAAAGCCTGGGGCCGCACTATGCGGCAGCAGGGCGGACGCGTTACAACTTCTGTGGAGCATTGCATGGAAAGACCCTAATGGTCAAGAAAGGTGACCAACTGGAGCTCATTATCGGCTCCATGAACTGGACCACTGCTAGCCGGGGAAACCATGAGATTGGACTTCATTTGACATTAGGTCAGGAAGATCCGCTAGCCATAGGATTCCAAGAATGGGTCAGTAACGTGAAGCAGTTCGCTTGCGATTTCCAGGCAGCAGTAGCATCAGACGCGTACGCAGAAAAGAGCCTCGGAGCGGCCAGGAACTGAAGGCGCCCGAGTGGCAGGAATCCCAGCGGTCCGAGTGACGCGGGACGTGATGGTGGGAAAAGCAGGCAGGAGGGCGAATGTGAAACAGGAGTTCTCCTAGGTGCCTGCTCTTCCTGGTGTTAGGTAGGTTGAGGCTAGGCTGAAAGAGCCCGCCTTTTGGTTTTTTGGCTCAAGGTGCAAAGCGCACGAAGCCTGACAGCCTCGACTGTGTGGCGAAAAGTCAAGCGGTGTTCTCGAGCCGACACGTCGCTTTCGCAAGTGGTGGTGGTAGTGGTAGTGGTAGTGGTTGTGGTAGTAGTAGTAGTCGTAGTCGTAGTAGTAGTAGTAGTAGTAGCGGTGGTAGTAGTAGTAGTGGTAGTAGCAGTAGTAGTAATAGCAGGGGTAGTAGTAGTGGTGGTAGTAGTGGTAGTAGTAGTCGTGGAAGTAGTTGTGGTAGTAGTAGTAGTAGTGGTGGTAGTAGTAGTAGTGGTAGTAGTGGTAGTAGTAGTGGTAGTCGTGGTAGTAGTAAAAGCAGCAGTAGTAGTAGTGGTAATAGTAGTAGTAGAAGTGGTGGTGGTAGTAGTAGTACTAGTAGTAGTA
>CAXAMN010022480.1:0-10957 GCA_963970005.1 Durusdinium trenchii | reverse complement strand
GTGGTAGTAGTGGTAGTAGTAGTAGTGGTTGTGGTAGTAGTTAGTAGTTTGTAGTTAGTAGTTAGTAGTAGTTAGTAGTAGTTAGTAGTCCGTAGTAGTAGTAGTGGTAGTAGTAGTGGTCGTCGTGGTAGAGAAAGTAGTCTTCGTAGTAGTAGTAGTAGTAGTAGTAGTGGTAGTAGTAGTTGTAGTAGTAGTAGTAGTGGTAGTGGTAGTGGTAGTGGTTAGTTGTGGTAGTAGTAGGTGGTAGTCCTAGTAGTAGTAGTGGTAGTAGTAGTAGTAGTAGTCGTAGTAGGAGTAGTAGTAGTAGTAGGAGTAGCGGTAGTGGTAGTGGTAGTGGTAGTGGTAGTCGTAGCAGTAGCAGTAGTAGTGGTAGCAGTAGTAGTAGTGGTAGTAGTAGTAGTCGTCGTCGTAGTGGTAGTGGTAGCCTGGAGAATCGTTCCAGGGTCAAATCCCCACGATTTGGCCGTATCATAGGTAAATCCCCCCGGTTTTTCCATGCAGTGGCCCTTTTTTTTTGGCACCAAAAAGTGTATCGCAGCCTTTCAGAAGGCAAATTTGCTCAGATGAGGTGCGGAACTGGCTGTCAGGTCTTTTTGTGGCCACATAAAGCAATTGCAGTTGGAAACACCTCCGCTACCACAGATTGTGCGCAGGTACATCAGAGTGATCAGCTCCGATATCCTCCCAAACTCACGAGCAGCGTCGTTGGCAGTAGACTCATGAGTGGGCTACTGCACTTGCGTTACAAGATCCCCTAGGTGCTGTGCAATTTGTCAGCAAGAATGAATAGCGGAGAAGGTAGGGTCGATCCCTAGGAACAGGTGATGACAAACACACACGCGCACAAAACTTGACTTAAAGGGCCAAGCGATAACCTGGGACAATTCAGCACAGGTTTGGTTTGCCCGAGGACGCCTACAATATCTGAACCATCGTGAGGGAATGCATTGAAGACAAAACAAAGAAAATGCCGAAGCACTGAACAAACTTTTCCTTTTCAGCTCTGCGCAAAATCACGGAGTTTGAACAACGTCGCCAGCCACATTCGCCGTAGAGTGTTCAGCGCTCCCGTTGCTCGGTGCGTTTGACGCCCAAGTCTCATGCAATGCTTTACCCAATCTTCATCCATCCATGTTGTGTAATTCACAGGAAGCCTTCTTGTGGATTTCGCCGAAAGGAAACTGTGGTGTGTCATATGGACTTTTGGTCGGCAGTGGAACAATTTGCAGGGGTACCTGCTCCAATCACCAGACGCCAGCACCAAGTATAAGCGAATCACCGCCTCACCCATTACAGAGATTTGCTCTGCTTGCTTTTCATTGAGCACCACCACACCCTCTTTCCGAAGTGCATGCATGTACGCAAAAAGTTTGTCACACACATACACCAATGTTCGCATAAGGTCGTTCCGTTCAGCTTGCTCAGCGCTCTCTTTGGACCGGGATTCTTCCATGAAAACAGCCAGCCACTGAATGACTACACCACTCACGAAAGCTTTCGCCTTCAGCTCCACATTCTCACCACCCTTCCAATGGAGTTTGGACCTTGCGAAGAAAAAGTGTTTGCCCACATAATGGCCTCTTGCTTTGCAATGGGCCTTGAACAGCCGGGAAGCACTGTGGAGTCTGCTATCTATGTTCCTTCCCTGGAAACACTGCTGTTTGACAAGAATATACATCGCAGACGATGCCAGGCTTCGAGCCATTCCCAAATAGTAACTGTGCAGCAAGTCTACCTGCGCAAATTGAAGCTTGAATCCTGGAAGGGCCACGATGGATGGAGCCGCCCCTTCTGGCCACGGATCTTTCGTGTATTCCGTGGAGCGCCAAGCAGCTGACTCACTCACATCTGTCCACGGTTGGGAAAGAGTAGTAGTTGCCAAACATATCCAGCATATCTCAGAGGAATTGTAATGCCTTTCTAAAGACATTGCCTGCCGGATAAATTTCCAATCCCCTTTCAAGCTTGTGCACCAAACGCGCAAGACAGAATCACCAGTGCAGATCCCCTGTGACAGAGTTTTGAAACTGTTACAAATGACAGCCAAAATGGATTGGATTGTCACATTGACTGGTCCCTCCACATGGTAACGAGATTTGTCAATGCAGACCATCATGAAGCGACTGGCCCGTGAATCACTCATCAACTTTGGGTCCAGACACTCCGCCATGAAGTGCAAACACAGCCAGGTTTCCTGAAGGTAGTTGCCTTCATCACCATAGAGTGTCACAGCTGCATGGTCATCATTTGGGTACTGATTCACCAAATCATACCCAATGCTTGCCCAGAATTCTGCCGGCGCTTTGCCCAGAGCAAATCTGTAGCCAGACTGGATGAACGATCTCACCTTCGGCTTGTTTGCACGCTGGTGGAAAACATCACACATACATTGCGACAAGAACAAAACCTGCAAGCGCTAAGAGAAAGACTATGTGATGGGGCAAGACAAAAGGCCACTCTTTCAGCTCCACCACTTGGGTTTCCGGATCTTTGATCACAATCTGATGGTAAGTCACTGGCGGTGCCAGTGGGAACATCTTCCTGGTCTCAATATGCATCTCATTGGTCCTGCAAAAGGTTCACGCTGGGAAACCTGCAGTACTGAATCCTTTAAAAAACTGTGTGATAGACACCCCAGTCCTCACACCGAAAAGCGAGCTTCCATACACTTGACCAGGCCGTTTGGCCCCCTTCCAAGTTTGAGCACCTTCGCCAACATCTCGTAAAATCCTGGCTGAAACTGAACCCCCCCAAACCATCTTACAGCAGCACAAAAAACCAGTCCTCTCATCCAATGCATTCCGAACATGGGCAATACCTGGAATCACGAGTGAACAGTCAAAGAAAAAACAATTGGCCCAGCCAGGCGCAACACTGATGCAAAATGAACTGCTTCACCGTGCGCAAGACCAATGCAGAAAAATAACATTTTTCTCAGAGCACTGCGTGCAGCGAGCACACTTGTTACAAGAATCGAACCGACATGGTTCAGCAATGTCAGCTTAGCCCCTGGCCTTCGTTGTTTGCATAGCTGCAGAAAAATATTTTGGAAACCACCGCTGCATGTCACATCTATAGACACTTTACAGAGAACAGTTGTATATAGTATAGGCTTATAGGGCACAGCTAGCTCAGTATATGCCATCTAATGAACTGAAGAGTAAGCCAAAATTTCACACGCATTGCGTGCGCAAACTCAGGAGAATCCATCAGGCAGTTGCCTGCTTGGCGTAGCCCCTGGCTGTGTATGGCCGCAAAAAAACTAGACAACCTTGAAGCATTGAAGGACACCAAATTTCAATCCCAAGGTTGGAAACAAGTCCGGATCGCTTTTTCAACTCTTTGTGATATGCTCGGACCTGTGCTTTCAAGAGTCGCACAGCAGAGACCTGGGCAGATTGGCCACTATTTTCATAAAGTCTCTGAATTGTGAAATTGCCTTCTCAACAATCACCTTGAACTCCGCATCAAAGGTGTTGGAATCCACCATGTGGGCACACCTGACAGGTACTGTGTAGACCTGGGAAAATCTAAATGGTACATCCCCCACCTCTGCCAGCAAAAATCCAAATCATCGCTGGCGCTAGCCAATTTGTCAGCGTGCTGCGCATCGCTTCCCATGTCCAATTTCAAATTGGAAATCGCATTCATCTCCTTCTTAAGTTCAACACCTTGACAATTTAGGCAGGGAAACTAACAAAACATTGGTTTTTCACAGATGCACTTCTTACCAGGCAAACAGAGGCAGTTTGAGGGCTACACGGACCAGCTGCACTCGATCCTCGACGTTCTTACCCTCAAGTTTCAAGCCTAGGGCGCCAGCCGCCCCCTTTGCCTTTGCCTTCACGCGTGCCTTTGCTTTGGGGCCAGCGACAGTGGCAGGATCTCCTCCTCACACGCGCATACATGGTGAGTCACAGAAACATGGGTTCCAACAGACAAAGCATCATTCCACAACAAAAGCAAGAAGTCCTGCAGGGTTGCCACCTGCAGGCGGCGCTGAGTTCTGAAGGAAATTGAGCACCTCTGGGGTTGGAATTGACGATGGGGTTCCAGACAGCTCAGACATAGGAGCGTTGCCCATCAGCTCAGCAACCTGTGAAGCGTGAGCCGCGCCAGTAACCTGCGCTGCTGTGGTCCGGCAGGTCTCTCTCGTGCGCCTGCGTTTCACCACCACCCAGTAGCGAGTAAGGGCCGGGTTCGTTGGGCAATCTTCATCCTTGGTGCCTGCTTGCCTCTGCACAGTGGCCCGGATCTTCTCCCTTAGATACTCTTGGAAAACCACAGGACCGTTGCCCTAGCTCAGCAAAGGTGGACAAACAAGTGTCAGGACATGTCAACTGAAAAAGTTCAAGTTTCTCTGGGATGCCCTCCCTCCGCATTTGCTCCGTCAACTGTTCCTCTTCAGCTCCTTCCCGATCCTGGTGCTCCAACGAAAAGAAGCGACGCTTCGATCTTGTCCGCGTTTTCACCGTGACTGATCCACTCTTTAAGCAACTTGTTCTTGTCGCTCAAGCTTTTGTTCCACATCTTTCCCATCTCCACCAAATGAGTGTTTCGCTGAGACTTCATGAAACGAGCAAGCCGTTTGTATTCATTTGGGTGCGTGACGGAGTTGACCGAACCACCCGCGCCAACATTGACAGCCACAGAAGGAGTCTGACCCGGGGAAAGCGGCATCGTTGGCATGAACTGAGCGACACCTGCAGGAACAAGCTCCTGTGAGCCTTGGCGAACATAGTCCGGATCTGTGTCTGCGATTTCCATTTCATCCACCACAGCCTCCACTGGCTGTGTCTCAGCTTCCTCCATACAAGCAGCACAGCGAGTTGGGCGTGCTTTGGGTTTGCCTGCAGCTTGTAGCTGCTGCAACACATTGTCTGGCGGCGACTTAGACTGCCTGGGCAATATTGATGGCCAAAATATCTGGATGGGCATGGGATTCTAAAATTCTAAGGCCTGGACACACTGGAAGTCGGAGAGGCGACTCTGGCTTGGTCTTCCAAAAGAGCAGCCGCTTGCTGCAAAGTCTCAAGGGAACCGGTCCTTCTCAATCAAAGAATGGCACCAAACAAAACACAACCACACAGCAAAGCTCCTCTCAACACTTGGCTGACTTGGGATAGCAGGCTTTTCACGTTGGTCCTACAGGAGATGAAATACAGCTCAGCAAAAAGCAGAATCCAGAAACACCTCACCAGTCCCAGGGCCATCCACCATCGCATTCACAGGCCTTGTCAAGCAAAAAGGTCATGTGACTGACAGTCACGAGATTTAAAAATGTGAGCGCCCCGCTCAACCGGCATTGTTTCCTTCTTCTTTTGCAAGGTCGCCTGGCAAAAAAACACCAAACCCGTGTATACGTGCCGGTGTCACCCACCTGGTCTCGATCATATTGCTCTTTGGCTGCTGCAGCAAAGACAGAAAAATGGATTGGCGGTGGGTCCACTTCATCATCAGCAATGTAAAAGACCCTCTCAATAAGGTCATGGTCCCAGCCCAATGTCTCCTGCAATTCCCTCTCAGTCGGAGGACGGTCGAGTGATTGTTGCAAACGCTTCAGTCGCGCAAGCTGCAACTTTCCCAGGTTCCGCACTTCACTCTCCGACATGGCCATGGTTCAACCAAGTTCGCAAAACAGAGCTGAAAGGGCTTGAAATGTCAAAAATGACCACAACTCTCTGGCCAATGAGGTGGGCAAAAAATGGGCGGGGGATTTACCCACGACTACCGGGGATTTACCTCCTTTTACCGGGGATTTACCTATGATTCGCCCACCTCGTTTTTTTTTGGGTACGCGAGACTTCCTGACATGCCAAGAACACACTCAGCATTGCAAAAACAGCGCAGTTGGTTTTCAAGCAGCATTTTCCTTTCAACTGCAACATGTTAGCGCTGCAGCCACTTCAAAGCAACATCTCTGAGAATTTCCCACCGGCCCCTTGGCTGGAAGGAAGAAGAAGCAAGCAAGTATTCCATCAGTTGGCACACGCCGGCCTCAGAAATTGGCGAGCTTTTGATCAAGAAACCATGAGCACCACATTTGTGACGCATGACACCACATCCAGAAGGCTCCTGGCATCATCCCAGCGATCAGCCAAACGCCAATCAATTTCCTATAGCGCATTGCAGGTATGTGTGTTTCTCATGTTTGAAAAGTGTCGGATACAAACCGTGTACAATCCTACCCTCTCACCTCGAAAAGTTCCAGGTCAGTTTTTGTAAGGTCCACAGAGCATTCCTCTTTTGGTGCCATGGGCAGTTCCTGCAACGGACAGCACGCGCGTACACACAACATGAAACACATCGCACACCTTCCAGTCATTCCCACCAGCGCACGCTGCAGTAAACAGGGTGGCCAAGTGATCAGCAAAGCTCTTTGCATATGCCCTCAGCGCACTCTACAGAAGCTCCACTCTAGGACCCAAAAGAAAAAGACACGTATATACACAAAAAACATCGAAAGCGCATGCAAGGCGCTGACTTTTCTTCAGATTGTTTTTGTCCCCAGTCCAACTGGTTGTACCATCATCTTTCTTGACTCGTTTCACAAGTGGTTCGTTTGTAGACATCTTGGCCCTGGTCGCAGCTGGCAAGCTACCAGCCGCAAGATGCAGCCGGGTCAGAAGTGTTTCATCGTTCGAGTATAACCACTGCGGTTTGGGACTCTCCAAGGAGAAAACACCATGCAGGATCGTGGTGCGCCAAACCTGCACAGAAGCATACATAAGTTGAAAGTGTCTCGTTTTTTCCACGCCTTGAAGCTGTTGAACAGCCACGCTAGACGAGGGTGCATCTCAGCCTTAGAGCCTTGCGGTTGTTCAAGCAAGACTCGCAAGCCTCTGCAAAGGGCAAGGCAAATAACCAAGACTGTTCTGCAACACGCAAGATTGCCAAAGGCAACCGAAGGGTATCCGTGATTTCCAAGTGGAAATAGAATGCTCCGCTGATGGGTGCCCATGTTCCTGGGTCTTTGCAAGCCCAATGAAAATGAACAGTTTACTGCATTTGAGCCATTCAAACTACAGTCAAAACGCTGTCCATGCACGGGTTGCAGTAGCTCCCACAAGGAAGCCCAATCATCAGCAAGCCTCCAGCTCGTATACGGCGAACTTCCTGCAACACAGACCTGAACCAAAGCAAAAAAAGAAACAAGGAGTCAGAGCATACGACTTCCAAGGGCCACACAAGAAGCCACCAGAAGTTGTGATATCCAAAGTTGGACTCACTTCTTTATCAAAGGATGTGCCTTTGAAGCCAGCCTCAAAAAATTGAGTTTTTGAGAAAAAGGTCAAGCACACAAAGACACACCTCACGACATAGGGACCCCTGCAGTCCGAAGCGATTCACTGACTCTTCCAACGCCACTGAATAGTTCAAGAAAATCTCTATCCTGCAGCCCACCCAAAATAGCAACTGCAGGTTTTGAACATCACGCAAGCTAATCTCCTCCGGAGCGTCGCAAAATTTCTCATTGTGCACGAGAAGAAGAAGAACTAGAATCAAAGCCGGGGGGAGCCCCCAGCTACGCATCTCTGCAACTACCATGGCCTAAATTGAGAAACCTGTCCAAAAAGCTGATGGCCCACAAAAAAACTCAGCAAGCCTGCAACTGTGTTCCCACTTGCACAGCACAGCTTCACCACATTCAGTGCGCAACACTCCTTGGGAATGTTTTCCAACCGCTCCACGACTCACCCCAACGCCCACCCAAGTTTGGGTGAAAACCCCGAGATCTAACGCTGCAGGTTTTCCCACAGCCACACAACTGTGCAGGCAAAACAGGAAGGGTACCGGTTGTCTTAAACTTCCAGAAAATGTTTCCTCATGGACCTATGAAGACCACACAGTTGCTACAGAAAACCCAAAATACAGATTGAAAGCCATTTCACACGATGAACCGACGCTTCTTCAACTCGGGCTCAGTCAGCGTTGAAAGCAGGTCAGCGCGGAGAGCACTGAGCATCCACAGGTCACTGCATTCCTTCCCACTGAGCCCAGATCTCTCACGGACCGCACTGGTGAAGGATCTTTTGGCCTTCGTGAATGTTGTTGGGGAGTATGCCTTCCCCAATCTCTCCATGGACCATTGCCTCAACGTCCTTTTCAATCTGAGCCACTTCAGCTGGAGATACTTTCACTTGTTTTTTCTTTGAAGCCTTGCTCTGTTTTGGTTTTGTCTTTTTCGCGTTTTGCTTTCCACTAGCCTTGCTACCCTCCAATGGTTCACCAGCCTCCTGCTCCTCAGCCTTTTCCTCATCCATATCCACCCCATGAATGGCAAAGGGCCGGACACATGGAGCCTCTCGCAGAGCCTTCAGAGCCTCAACAAAAACAAACATCGCTTCAGCACACCATAGCCCGCCCTACCCTCAAATTGAAAAATCAATACACAATTGTTTAAATTACAGAAGGGTAACCCACGGTGGCATCTCCATCCGAGCAGAGGCAACGGTAGAGTCCGGACTTGGGCTTAAGCTGGGCTTGGAAGTGGGTGTAGCAGTACTAACCGACGCAGAAACTTCCTGACTTTCCTCAACCTCAAGGCTTTCCAAAGCCTCTTCCAAGCCTTGGAACCCTCGGAAGGTCTTCTGGACAAGCTCCACTGAGCTTGCTAAGGTGGCTGAGGGTGAAGGCAAAGGAGAATTTGCAGGAGGGGAGATCGGCGCTTCTTCACTAGACAAAACCACAGCTTCGTTGACACGCTTCTTCAGGCTATCTAGTGTTTTGCATTTGCTGGCCAAAGGTGACTCCTTCCACACTTTTTTGAAGGCTACCACTAGGTTTTTTGCAGCGTAAGCCATCTTACCTGCCCATTCCTCCACCACCTCACCGGACACCCCGGTGGCTGGAGTGAGCCCTACCAAAGCAGCCCAATGAAGGATACCATCTCTGATTGCATGTTCTGCGGTTCGGTCATGTGGACTTGTAGTGACCACACCATAAATCACCTGCACTGCTTGAAAATAGACATCTAAATTGTTCTAAGTGATTCCTGCCTTCACGTTGAGCGCCAGGTCTTTCTGTGTCACAATGCCCTTCCAAAACTTAGTGCAGTGCGCTTGCACGAAGTTCCAGGTCACCTCAAAACACAGGTCACAAAACCAAGAATACTATTAAGGAATTGCCCATACATCAGTGAGGCTCCAGCTGGCACACCCTCGGCTTGCCAAGCCAAAGCGTATCGCTCACTCAAACCAGGATCGCGAATCATGAATTTAGCAAGTCTGGGCATATCGTCAGTATGTGAAACACAGCTTCGTTCAGTGCCAAATGCCTGCGTGATGATAGACAGGAAAGCCACATGCACCACAGCTTACCCACAAATTTCCCATCACAGCAAACAGCAAAGCAGGGCACTGCTTGAGGCACCATCTGTGCGCGCCGCGTGGCGCCATGGTTTGTACTTAGTCCATGGCATCTCCAGGGGCCAAGAAGCCACTGCAGAATCAAAAAATGCAGAAAAAACAAACCTGGAAAAATCACACGCGCAAATGATTGCAGCGCAAACACCTTGAAGTGACTGTGGCCAAATTAGGCCAGGTACATGATTCCACCTGCTTTTCCACCTTAACGCCAAGCTCAGGGTTGGCTGCGTGTTGTGCACTGTTCTGGCACGCGTGCACAGGCGAACGCACAAAACTTTGACTGCGCCTGCCACAGCCTGTGTGGGCAAGAAAACGGTTCACAAGGCGTCACCAGAAGAACCTGACCAAGGGAATCAGATTAAGGCTCTGCGGAACAACAATCAAAGCAGTTGACAGGCAATCCTTTGAATTCCATCCTTTTTCAAGGAATTTGGTGTATTGAAAGTGTTTACAATCCAGCCTTCGGCAGCGCAAGAAATAGTTCAGCAGGCTCCAAGCCTGCAGCCGTGCAGTGCCATGCTCTGTCGAAAGCTTGGCCAAACCAGCCACGCAGGAATTTACCTATGTTTTGGTGGTTTTTACCCATGTTTGCTGGGTATTTACCTATGTTTCGCCCGTCTCATCCGAAACAAGGTTTCCACATGATTGTTGGGTGTTCTGTCTATCTGTATAATATCCATCTATCTATCATTCTCACTATCAATTTATTATATGCTATGCAACATACACACACATATATAATATATATATATATAACTCTACGCCTGGAAGTAAAACACAGAACTCGAAGCAGCTGCCTGCAACATGGCGCCAGTGCCCTAGGGCTTCACTGCACCACAACCTCCTGGAGATTGGGTGCGACCAGGCACTCCCACACACGCACATTGCTGAAGCCCCGAGTCCTGTGAGATCTCATGGGCACCATCGTCGATGGTCGAGGGCATCTTCCTGTGCACGACTTCTTGGTCCCAGCTGAAAAGTACTGGACCGCACGACATATTGAGCTCACGTGCAAGCAAGCCTTCCTCACAAAAAAATCTCATCGCGCAACCGAAGCCACAGGGCCTCTTTCGACTGAACGGAAGCACATTCAATTCTAAATGCATTTCTTCTGGATACGCCAGAAAACATCGTCAAGTTAAACAATGTGCTTCTCTGCTCGTCTGCCTCGCCGACAAATGATCCATCCATGCCAATTCATGGCGCAACCCCCGGACTAAAGTGAAAAAAGTCAGGCATGTGGCTCTGGTTCTGTGGTGAAATCGTCGAGTGTAGTGGAGTCGCATAGTCGAACACCCCTTGCACTAGGGATTTACCTATTATTTGGGGTGTTTTTGCTGGGGATTTACCTATGTTTCGCCCGTCTCAGCCTGCCCGGAGAATTGTGTGCGCATGGTTGTCTATGTCGCCTGTGAAACGGGGTTTTGATCGCCTGAGTAGTGAACAAAGCAGGAAGACACCCTTAAAAAAATAAACATATCATCACACATCGCACCAGCAAAGTTCACAGCGCCATTCAAGACTAGTCAAAAAAGTATTGAACCGCACAAATGAGTCGAAACCTCCGAGTTACGATTATTTTCTTTTTT
>CAXAMN010022479.1:0-24432 GCA_963970005.1 Durusdinium trenchii | reverse complement strand
AAGGTCAGGGATCGGGTCTTGCCTGCACCAAAGACTCCCGCTACTGCAAGGGTAGATCTGCCAGATCTGAGGGCAAGCGCGAGGCTGGCAGCCATCGACACTATGCGCCCGTTGTCATGTCGGGCGGCAGTGCCTAGTGCCACAGCGAAGCCGGCAGCTTGGGGACAGTGTTGCATCGTGCTGCCAGAGGTCAGTAGCTGGAAGAGAGCATGCAGACTCTGCAGTAGGACTACTGTGCACTCTAACTGATACGGAATGGGTACTTGGCCGGGAATTCCCAGCACAGTGGGCTTATGCTCTGCCGCTAAGCTGGCCATTTGCAAAAGATGATCTGCAGTGACGGTGTCACCTGCTTCCGCGATGTCCAGAACTCGGATCCGCGTTGCTCTAGATTCCAACACGCAGAGGCTGGGCGGGAAAGCCCATGGAGCAGAGCACGCCAGGCCAGTCTCAGCTGACGTGGGCAACGGCGCAAAATCTTCCGGGAACGGCACGAGGGCGACGTCCCAGTGCCTAGGGCTGCTCAAGCGACGTAGCTTTTCACTGGGCGCCTCATCTCCTTTGCGTTTCCGCGAAGGAGTCGCAAAGGCTAGCAAGAGTGCTAAGACTGAATAGCACTTGCCGTGCTCCTCCAGCACTAGTCGATAAGCCTTCCCCGCCTGTGAACCCATATGAACTGTGCTTGAGGGGCTGCTAGCAAGTTGCTCATAATTACAGCTTTGGAAGTGTGCAGGGCAGAAGATGGCCGACTGTGACCCCGCCGGAAAGGCTATACGATATTCATGCATCCCTTGTAACCCCGTAGCTGTCGGAGTGACATCCACAACTAAGCCAAACTTGCGGACAGTGGGACTGCTCCACAGCTCTTTCTTTGTAGCAGCCTCCTCGACAAATGTGAGTTGCGGGAGGAACAGGGCTAGGATGACGAAAACCTCTCGGAATGGGATTGGTGCTAGCAGGTCTCGGGCCATTTCTGTCAGCCATTGAGCACACGCACTTTGATTACCTCTGCCAACCCGAAAGTTTTTGAGCAGCAGCGCCTGCGCTTCTTCCATGGAGGCAATTGGCTGTCCTGCTACACAGCTCTGTAGTAGCACCAGCAATTCCTGGTCAGGACAATGGAGATTGGACACCAACAAACTGATAGCTCCTTCCCAATCCTCGCTCGTCATGGCCGTTTCGAATCGAATCCAGGAGGCAAGTCGCATCGGAGCGGCAATTCGATCGCGGCGAGGAATAACATCCGGGTGTGTGAGCTTCAGTGTGGTGAGGCTAATTTTGCCCGTAGGGAGTTGGCACTGGAGCCAGTGCCAGTAACAGTGCTTGTGCTTGCCCATCCATCTTGCAGAGTCTGTTACATACGTGATGTGCAAGGATTGTTGCAACATGTCGAGCTCGTTCTCTGTCGGCTTCCAGTCACACAAGCAATCTTCAGCAGCATGGACAAGATAGTAGTTGTGCCTGTCAGGCTCTGCAGTGGCAACGAGTGCCGCTAAGACACTCTTCGGCATTGCAATGGCGCCTAGGCGCGCTGTGATCTGACTGGCTGGCCAGAGGCAACGAATTGCTAAGGCAATCACTGCTCCCGTGTAGCTGCCAGCACTAAAACCATTTACAGTAAAATGGGTGGGATCTGCTTGTTCAGTCGGCCGCAGACACCCCAGCCCTGGCAAGTAGGCAAGGAGTCGTAGTGGCTGCAGCGAGAGCAGTTTCCACCACAGGCCACTGAGGAAGGCTTCGTGCGGCAACCGTCGGTGAGCAGGGAGAAGCCTCGCTGCTTTCAGCACTAGTTGCGTGCGTTGATAAAGTATGGCTGCCTTGCCATACCCAAGGTCTTCCCATTTTTGGCACGGGTTCTGTATGAGCGCAAAGAGGGTGGCAACTTCATGCACTCCGGTCGACCAGCCATAAGCAACCCCCCACTCCTGATCTTTGAGGACATCTGCTGGGGAAAGTGACGGCCCATAGACTTGACCTTCTCCCACGGGAGGGCACATGCAATGAAAGTGCGGGGGGACTTCACCTTCAAGGGCACCTCCCCCCAGCCCTCCACAGTTGATTTGGAATACCGACGGCAGTGGTGGGAAGTTGTGTCCCATCCAATATCCGTTGAGTTGGGCGACCATCCATAGGACTGTGACCCAGACGAATTCATCCTGCTGGTGGTGAGAGATGGCTTCGAAGACTTGCGGTGCGATACCTTCCAAGGGCATGAATGAGCCTCGAAGGTGACACAACAAATCGTGATTGGCTTGAAGAAATCGCTCTTTTTCTCCAGGGACAAGGCACTTGGGTTGTGCCAGCGCAGCTCGCAATTGCTCATACGGACTTGCTTCTATGTCCTTGTGGACTGCTACTACCCCTCTTAGCTTAGCGACTTGACTCCAAGGAACAAAGAGGGAAGGAGATAGCTGTTGCGGACAGGGAGTGCTTGATCTAGAGCCAGGTGCTTGACTGCCCTGCTTCGAGTCACCTTCAATTGCTTTAGTGAGTCGGTCCGCTCTTTTGGCAGAGTTGTCGGACGAGGGTGTGGAGACTGACTCCACCTCTGCGTCTCCATCCTCTGCAGGAAGACAGCTAAGGCTGTCCACCTGCCTTTGTTCCGGAAAAAGCTCTGTCGCTTGTTTACGAATTGCTCGCCACTTTACCAGCAGGCAGAAGCGCAATGCACTGTTTCCAGTTACCCCAGAGGAGTAGCCTGTAAACTTGCAACCACCGACAGGTTTCCAAGTCTCAACGGCCCATGCAGGGGGTAGGTTGGGCATACCGAGGATAGCCATCGGCAGCGTTTCCCAACCCTGCTGCTCCAGTTCGCGTAGAGCTGTCTGCGCTCCAATTTTGGCCTTGCCAAAGGCATGAAATATGGCAGGTCGCATTCGGTTGCGCGGCAATGCACTGGCCTGGAAAAGGTGTTCTCCTGGCAGCGACGCAACTGTGCGTGGCCCTGTTAGCATCGGGAGCACTGATAGCATGCCCTGTTCGAAAGTGGCTCGTGCCCAGCTGGTAACCCAGGGGGTTCGCTCTCTTCCTTCTGGGGTGAGCGCCCTGGGATGGGATTGCCGTGGCCACTTGATTGGACTTCCTGGACTAGACTCCTCCGGGCTAGGGACAGGCATGGGCCAAAAGTGCTTACACATGTAAAGACCGTATAAGGACCAAACCATGCAGAGGTCAAGGGCGGACTGCATCGCTATCCCAACAAAGGGGGTAAACAAGGTGCCGCTCATGACAGTGTCGCTCGGATTGACAGGTGATCTGGCTCTTGAAACGAGAGCAAGTCGACCCGCCTGAAGGCTCTTTGCCAGGGTCTGGGCAGACGTGTCATGTTCCAACGGACTGTGCTTGTTGCGATTGCCGATCGATACGACCAAACCTGCATTATACTCTAAGTGCGCTTCTGTAAAAAGCAGCATGCCTATCCCAGCACTAGGGCTAGATTCGGAGCGTGCGTGCCCTATGAGGTCAGCCCATCGGTGCTGCTGATGTGCTAGCTGCAGTAGGTCTTGCACCTCGAAGAGCGTAACTGGCACACAGTCATTATCAATGAGTGCAAAGTGCTGTGCAGGGTACAGGAAACGCGCTGCCTCTAGGACAAAGACCCCTGCCCAATAGTATGGAACTTTATGAAGGCCAGTAGTAGCATTAGCACAGATCCACAGTATGTCAGTCCTCTCGTCTTGGGGACCCACCAGACTTCTGCGTGAGGCCCACCAGGCAGCGAAAGCCGGCCAATATGGGACAGCAGCAGGTGTTCGATTGTCCACAATTAGGTAAATCATGTGATTGTTCACGATCAGGTCTCGGTGTGAGATGAGTGTCTGAATGATGGCAGTAGTATCAGGCAGCTCTCCCTCTGTTTCGAGAGCAGCATACCCCTCGTCCTTTTTGGACGGCTGCGCACGAACGTCAGTCAGACCAAGTGTAGGCCGAGCAGAGTCAAGACCGAAAGGACTGCTAAGAGTATCTTTCATAGTCAGTGCTGCATAAGCTTCATCCTGGGACTGCGCCACACTATCTCCCGTGCCCCTGGCAAAGCAGGCTTGGCCATCCATGGTCAACCAGTCTGCATGGTCACGTGTGAAGACAAAGGGAGCATGGACTCTATTCTCTGTGGTGTCCGTTAGGTCCAGTGAATTACTGTCTTCCATCCACGGGTCATGTGACATTCTATAGCCCCCGCCAACTAAGGTTGGCAGGTGCCCCGGCGGCGAAAGCACACGAAAAGGCAAGACGAATGAAGTCAGCTAAGGCTGACCTCACTCCTGCATGCAGGGCACTACTACCTGCTGTGAGCCAAACGTTGCAGCAAAGTGCTTTCATGAAAGATCAACTGTATTAGGCATAGTGCCAGGGACACCTGTTCAACCTATACTGCCATGGAGGGAGACTCACAGTTGTGTCAGGGGCATATCAGGGGCCCTGCCACTACTGATCGTGGTCATCCGCATGTGGGTGTAATAGAGAAAATAACCATGCTACGTAAACCAGGCCACACAGCTGGGTATGTAGGTCAGTCAGGGGGGTGAGTAGCGCACCCTGCACATCTTGAGGCAAAGAGTCCACTGTTTGTTCAATTTCCTGTACCAATGCATGCAGACTTTGCACTCTTGCATGCAGGGCTGATTCGATCTGGTGATGCGTACGGTCTGTGTGACGCTGTGGGGGCGGTTGCGCAGCTGGTTGCATGTCTACTCGAAGGACATGCTGTTGTTGTCTGTCGGTAGTGGACCAGAAGCCTACTCGCCTAGGAAGGGAGGCTGAAAAGGGGCGTGTCTGCAGAAAGATGTCAAAGGGGTCTGCGTTCTCAGAAATGGGCCTAGCGCTCACTGCTTCAGCCAGCACATTGAGGAGGTGGCTTTCGTGGTGCTGTATGTGTAAAATCATCCTGCGGAGTCGAGTTCGCTTTGTGCCATACGTTGTGGCTCCCCTGGTGTTGATTGCAATACAGCCCTGATGATAAAGCGGGATAATGGCCCCTTCAACAGTTGCCCGGAGCTTTAGCAGAGCTGGCGGAAATTCAAACCCTTCTGCCCATTCTGGGAAGGGGGTATGTACGTTTTCTTTGACTGCATCAACCGGGAAGAAATGAAGTAAGTAGCACCGCTCTCTCCTCCCCCGATAGACGAAGGTTACAATGAGGTCTAAGACCCCATATCGAATGTCCTGATGGTCTAGTTCAAAACGAACAAAATCAGTGACATCAACGTAGGTACCATCATCTGCCAGGAACAAAGGTTCTGGGTGCGCCTGCATGGCTAGTTCGACTTGCAGTTCGTCTTTACCCTGATGTGCGCAGGCTAGGTCGAGAGTCGAGTCGGCTGATGTGATTCAAGAGAAGAGCTGTCAAGCTATTCTGTCAATCTATTTCTCTCACTCTGAGCCAAAAGTCTGCGGAGACAAATGGAGACAATTATGGGGGCCCATGGAAGAGTGGGGAAGGGGAGCAAGCAGTCTCGTCTCAGGTTCACTGGACAGGGCACTTCTTTGGGTGCGCAAATGCACGCGGCGGTGGTAGATGCTCTTGCGTGCCGTCTTCCGCAACACGGTAATGAACATTTCCTTGTGTAATGCACTGCTGTGCCGGGAGTCTACTGCTTGTGGCCTGTCGGGGAGGCCAATCACTGGCCGGCGCTAGGGTTGGCGGCTTCGCCATTCCCCCCGGGGGAGTAGGTGGGGGATCTGCAGAAGCAGTAGCGCCTCCTCGCTCCACTGTGTCAGGGAGTTGCGCGGCTTGCGAGAGTACCGCAAGCAGCTTTTCGTGAGTGGGATCAGCAGGTGTAACCTGCATGGGAGGATGAGCAGGCTTCTCGGGTTGTATGCGACCAGCTGTTTTCCGCTTAGGCGAAGCCTCCTCCTTTACAGGGGGACTACTGCGCTCCTTTGTCAGCAGACCTGCTTTGACTGGGGCTATAGTAGCCGGATCAAGCATGTGCCCTCCCTGTGGAAATAGGGGGCGCTGTTCTGCAAGTGTAAGGAGAAGAGCATCGAAAAACTCCGCCAGTGGTAGCCTTATGCGCAAGACAACCTCAACTTGAGGGCGACCATCTGGGCCCTGAGTGAGGGAGCATTGATGAGGGCCAACAATGAAAGGGAGGGCCATGGGCAACAACAGCTACTGTCTGTTTTGACCAGGCTGGGCAGAGGCGCGCGGTCACTGTTCTACTTCGAGCCTGAACAGCAGCAGGCTCTTTTAGCCTCATGCGGTGAGCTTGAGAAACACAACTACCGGAGAAAGAACTGTGGCCCGTAGCTTGCTACGTAGGTAAAGGGGCCCGTGATGCGAGCTAGTGTGCTAGCTAGTCGGTCAGCCACAACTTAGTTACCTAGGTTGGTCTGGTTAACTCTGGAAGCCCTTCATGTGGTAGCACTCTGCGTCTCTCTCAGGGCGGTAAGTATCATGTCCATTTCGCTAGCTAATGCCCAGCACGCATTGGCCCCTGGCTGTACATTGCAATGCTGTCGGCGTGCATGTATGTTTTGAAGGGTGCGTTGGATGTCGCACGCTAGCACTCGCACTGTACTGGCACGGGTGATGAGTTCTCTACTAAGTCGCGCGTATGGCACATCCTGACCAGCACTCACATCCTGTTCCGTAAGAGCCTGCAATGCGTAAACACCTAGCTGGGCAGGGGGGCGCACTGTGTCGGCCTGTGGCAAATTTGCACCTCCAAATGTTCGAGTTGTCTGCTCTTGGACGGGGGTGGGGCGACTTTGCGGCAACAACCAGGGCGGAATTGGTGGTGTCGGACGAGGTGGGGCGTCAGGTACAGCTGGCAAGGCATAGAGCTGTGAGAAGGGGAAAGAGGCTACAACCTCCCCCGGTTCTGGTGGTCTGGCCTGCCCTCGCGCTACCACCCATCCATTGGGAGATATACATTCTGTTTGTTGAAGAATGCGATAAACAATTGCCCTTTGTAGGGCACTCCTGCCATGCAGGAGGACACCATCATTTGTGATGTGTGGTGAATCTTCGAAGGGAAAAAGGACCTGCCCACTAGGAAGTACAAAGGTGGAGCTGCGCAGTTCAGGTGGAACAGCAACTAATTGCATTTCCAATATTCGAGGGCATGTACCATCCTCGATTGGAGTCCTTGGGAAGCCAGCAACAGCCAGTCGTAGCGGGAGCTGCCTTTGGGCTAGCTTGATGTTGATCTGGACAAAGTATACTTCCACGTCAGGGTGTTTATAGATCTGGCGAGCAAGGGGAGTGAGGTCCAATCCCCCCGGCCCTACGTTCATTCGGAAGACACTGCCTACAGACTATGTGCTCCTTTCCTCGAGGATCAGGACTAAGGTCCTAACCCTCTCACGCGGGCTGCAGTGTTCTGCTGTGTAGGACAGGGATTGTAGGAGCAATCCCCTTGCCATTCGTTGGTGAAGGCTGTCTGATGTATCGCAGCGGTTTGAGCCCAGATAGCGGAATCAGAGCAAAACCTTTGTACCAGTCACACAAAACTGACAAGCACATAACAAAATAAAAGACAATGAGCAATACAAGCAGCCAGTAGGAAGGAGATCTAGTGGCTGCATTTCCTCCCATGACAATTTTGACTAGGAAGAAACACGCGCTGCCAAAGATAGCGACGGGAAATTACTCAAACAGGGGGCTGCTTGCCTTGTTGGCTCACAGCACGAATTATCATGTGCGTTGCCGCTTAGCATGTTGCGCTTTAATTCTTTTTGCTAGCCGCTGTTCGAGTGCTTCTTGTTGTGTTGGGCGCGCGCCAGTAAAGGTGCGTTTCCTGTGTATGCGCACGACTTCAGGGAGGGGTCCCTGCGAGGAGGCATGGGAGTGCGAACCGATGACAGGGGCCGCAGAAGCATATTCAGACAGCAACTGGGCAAACTTGGGTTGCAGAGAGTCACATCGCATCAGTGGCGGCTCGGTAGGGTCAAAGCCAAAGGTCTGGCAGAGATGGTTATTGAGGGCCTCGAGCATGCCATTCTCCGGTCGAGGGGCAACCCAAAAGCCATCATGCAACCAGATGGCCGAGACGAAACCTACCCGCGGTTGCAAGAAGGAGTAAGCAGCCCATGCAACCTGCTGCTCCAGGACCTCGAAATAGTGGAAGGGTGCACCTCGACCTGTCCTTTCTGGCCCAGAGGGGCACCATGAGGGAGGATGATGCATGGCATAGCGGCTAGCAGCGAAAACTTCCCGCGCAAAGCTCACCAGGTGATGTGACGGTTCCATTTGAATGCGTTTGTTAAGATATTCGATAGCTTCCTGTGGAGTGGCGCTGTTAATGATGACTAGTGGCCATGTCTTGACCAGGAGGCTAATGTCAGTTTCGGCAATCTGTGCCCTAAGAATTCTTGTGAGATAGCTTCTCATTTGCGTAATTGGCAGTAGTGATAAATGAACCTCAGCTGTCCTGCATTGCCGCCTCATGAGCTCATAGTGTGCTCCACTCATGTCTATCTCCCAATGTGAGTTGCCAAAGAGAAGCAGCCGAACCTGACGCGGCAGGCGTTGCGCGGCATTGCCGACTGAATAAAATCGACCGCCCATGGAGTCAACCGTGGGCTTATACCCTACGTTGAGGCGATGAGAGGACGATACTGCCAAGGCAATGTAGTCCATTGCAACCCATTTGTAATGTGGGTGCCTTCGGAGTAGTGCATGCATTTCCTGGGGAGTGGGAGAAGGGCACTCTGTGAGAACGAAGGCAGGGGCTTGCATTGGATCTCCCTGTTGAATAATGAAGCCCAGGGCTTGCACCAAGTGAAACGGTGGGAGCGCTACATGATGCAAGGGAACAAGCGGGTTGTTATCCGCCTTCCGAGCTGCAGCACTAGCCTGCCCTGCAAAGTAATCTGCTAGCCGGTTGCACTCCCTTGGCAGATAAACCAAGCGAAACAAACAAGGCGCCCGGGCAAGCAAGTGCTGGCATTGTTCTAAAATGGCAACAACCGCAGGTTTTTTAATTCTACCTTTGTATTGCAGGTAGTTGATTATTGGCAAGATGTCACCTTGCACTACAACACTGTCAATGGGGATGCCTTTGGACATGCAGGAGACATAATACTCAAATGCAAGGTTTATGGCAGCCCTACAGGCATGTGCTTCTGCTACTACATTATCAGAGCAAGAAAGTAAGGGGATGGAAAGCCACTGGACAAGGGAGGTGGAAGACGGCGTTACATGCAGTAGGCTGACTCCTGCTCCTCCAGTTTGCGTGTGCTTGTGCGCAGAGCCATCAAATTGTACCAAGCAACCTTGCCATTCTTGCGGTTCACCTAGCAGGAGGATAGTATTTGCAGACAGATCGTCCATGGCTTGCAAACGCAAGTGCGTGACCCCGCAGTGGCATGAAAAGGGGACGAGGCATGCGGTTGCTGTGGGAAAGGGAAGCTTTCGGTGTTGTGAAAGGAGCAAACGGAGGCGGTGATCCTGCTTAGCAAAAGTAGCAATCGTATCCCCTTTGGCAAAGGGCTGAGTCGTTGCAAGTCCCTTAGGCGGGAGCAAGGCCGCTTCAAGTAAAACCGCAGGGAAACGCTGCGTTCGAATCTTAGTGGAGTCAGTACACGCAGTACTGCTCGGTTGCGGTGGAGCACGGAAGTGGTTAAGCAGCGTACTAGGTAGCGAAGAATAGATACGCTGCCAGAGGTCAATCACGTGATGTGAAATACTGCAGTGACGCACACACGCAATGTTCGGTCGGAGTCCGCCATACTCAGTAACCAGCCGCCTCAGGTGGAAGAGCGTGTAGCAAAGTGCTACTCCTATGCTACGGGACGGCACCATCCGCCAATTGATCTCTGGTGCAGGAGCAGCCCACAGAGCGAGCCAGGTGAGGTGTACAACCGGACAGAAGGATAACCAATGATCGATAGAGTTGTAACCACCCTGACAAAGCACACAAGGAACATAGGAGTTATTCGCGCGACAGCCGACTGAGGATAGTAGTCGAGAAAATGCTGGGGGCAGTTGCTTGGGCTCAGGCACGAGAATTTGATGAAAATGGAGAAAACTCTTGCTTTCTTCAGGGAGGGTGGTCAAGGTAATATCCACTGGAGTAGCAGGCAGAAGGCAGGTCGGACAGAGTGCTCCATATCCTTGTCCGCATGGAAAGCATCGTGTATGGTTGTGACACCAAACGCAAGGTTGACTGCGACTGAGCTTGCCTCTGAGGGGCAGCCAAAAGTCAGCATCTTCTCCTAGAGCCCATCGTAAAACAGCATAGCGCGGCACTGCCCCTACCTGAGTGGTAGGTAGATCCGCTAGCCAGCCCAAAAACAGGATGGAGGGCCCCATGGCGCAACCATTCTTGCTTATTCGTGCAGCCAAGTGCCTATGTGAGGCTGCAAGCAACCTGTCAATGGCGAGTTGTTTGAAGAGCTGCTTGAATCCACTCGCCCTCTGCGTTGGAGTATTGTTTTGTTTTAAGAGAGCTAAGAGGCGCTGTATGTCTTCAGCCGGAAGCTGCTGCTGCCAATACTTCCAACATTGTTGGATTTGTATAGCGTACGAACCTTCTTGATCTTCTGCAAGGGACCTATGTCCTTGCCGTAAGTAGCATCCAAAGAGGGAGACTGCCTGCATGATGGTTGGGTCAAGCAGTGGGCCTATGCGTAACCACCTGCAGAGTCCAACCAATAGGTGTTGCGGGAACCAATGTCGCTGTAGCAAAAATTCTGCCATTGCGTGGTACAGCGGTTTGAGGAGCTTGGGTGAAAAGAAACGCTGTGTCTGCGAGTAGTAAAAGAGGCTCAGCGAGAAGGTGTTAAAGTAAATAATCTTCATATGGATGCTAAGGTTTGCCCGATTGGCAGCAGCAAGCCTCGTTCGGAATTTCACCAGCTGCTTTGACAGCAGAGTGGTAAGAGATAATTGCAACGGTAATTTGACCATGGTCTCATTGGTGAGTTGACATGTCCATCCTGTATGGATTGTGAGGCCAAGGTTAACTGTTGACGGCACTATGCACTGACCGCCTAGGCCTGCTTGGTCCAGGCAAAACAGTTGCTCAGCAGCGTAACTGACATTTGTGAGCAGTTGTGTTTTGGATCGGCACCGGCATGGACTAGCAGCCAATTGGCAAAGCATGGGGTGCCCTTCAGTTACCAGTCTGGGTATGGCCGCTGAGGCCATATGTATGCAGTGGTCACCGTGTCTAAGGACAAAGCGACGTGCATATCCGGGGACATGTTGCAGCGCAGCACTGCAAGTGGCTTGTCCTGATTCATGAATAGGAGTTACGTGACCCCAGACATCTTCAACTCTGTGCAGTATGTTTTCGTCAAGGGCTCTGCTGGAAAATCCGACTTGCCAACAGTGATGTGTGTCCATGACAATACCAGCAGACTTCCATTTTCTTATGTTCTGAAAAACCTCTCGGACCCAGTTCGGGTCTGTTTGCCGACCAACTATTGTAGTGTCATCAACATATCCTGCAACAACTAAAACTTGCGGAATTTGATTGAGAACGACAAAAATAGGATCCATGGCAAGGCAGAAGAAATATACTGATGTGGATCGCCCCATATCAACTCCAGAATGCACATTTCTCGCAGGTAGAAGCCGCCCTTGTACTTTGTGTCTGATTCTCCTACCAAACAACAGATAGCGTGCAAATTGGAGGGCCCAAGGGGAGCACTGTCGAATGCGTAAGATGTAAAGGATCCAATGTGCATTAATGCGCTCAAATGCTTTGGATAGATCAGCAAAGAGGGCAGAAGCTGGGGACGAGCCTTCCAGAGCTCCTTGCACTTCTAGCACTGCCCTTTGCGGCTCTCGAAAGGAGTTGAGCAAAGTTTGGGCAGGGTGGAAACTATGCCTGGTGACTCGAAACAGGATAGCAGCAACTGTGCCATCTTGCAGTCTGTCAAGCGTGTCAGGCATGCCTAAAGGCCGAAAAAAATCAGCCGTGGGCCCCTGTTTGGCTTTTGGGATCCATACTCCTACCTGGGTGGGTGGTGTTAGCGTACCAGCTAAAATGTGATGAAAGTCATCCTGGAGGATCGCAGCAGTTTGCTGCGGGAACGTCCGCCAAAGAGCATAAGGTAGCCCATCCGGGCCAGGGGCAGAATCCTTAGTAAGGAGGAGATGTTCAACATAGTCTTGCTCCGTGGGCTCCGGAATGACAGGCCACGGCACGACACACCGTCGGTAAGCCGAAAGCGTGTCTTGCCAATCTCGATCATACTTAACAGGGTGCGTAAACCAAAAGTCTCGAGTAGCAAGCATGGCTTCATCATACTCAAGGGCAGTACGACATTCTTGGCCATTATGTTGCAACAGTGGACCATGATAGAAGGTGCCCTTGGGGCACACAGTTTTGAGTCTATCCCAAAAGATTTTTTGCCTTCGAATTCGCTGAACTGGGTCTGTATTGTCAGTGCCAAAGGGCATCTGTGTGTTTGTTGCCGTTGCGACTTCAGCTGCTTGCAAAGCGGAAGCTATGACAGTAGCTGGAATCAGAAGGCATCCCTGCTGAGTTTGCCAGGACTGTAGTAGGTCAGTATCCGCACTCTGCTCATACAATAGGCGTAGTTCTTCCTGTCGTATGTGCAGGTGCGTTTGCTCTTTACCAAGAAGTTTGTATAGTCGCTTTAACGGAGCCAATTTTTTGAAGTGACAAGAGTGAGTCCTCCACCAACTCCAAACTATGGCACGACTGTGGTGTGATAACACTACACTAGCAGGCTTAGTCTCCTGCGCTAGCGAGATTTTTCGTTTGAGAGCAAGTAGGGAAGCTTGTCTTGCAACTGCTTGCAGACTTTCCGATGCGATTGTTGGATCAAGAAAAACTTGAGTCGGTATTGTGTGATGCTTTTCAGACTGTGGATGTGGTCGAAGTCGCGGTTTCATCTTTAGCCTGAGCAACAAAGCTTTGTGATGGCAAGTATCAATCCGGTACCTGCCATAAATGCAAGCAAATAGTTGCGTTGCGTCAAGGAAGAGACTAGGTACTAAAAATCTATCAAGCGAGGATTCCTGGTCTTGGTACTTGTAAGTAGGAAGTGCAGGGTCAACATCAGTGAGCCCAGCCTGCACTAGGAAGTCATCCCACGTGTGAAAATGATTTTGATCGCACCGATTAAAGTCTCCTCCTACAAAGACTGGATAATCAGTCAATGCAATAATGGTTTGTAGAGTGTTGAATACGAATGCCTTAGGGCTGCTCGGAGGTATATAGATCGAGACAAGCCATATAGTGCAAGCTTGGTATTCAACGCGGGCAGCAACTGCGTAATGCTGAACCAAAATACGTTCTTCTAGGACCTTCCATCCTGGAGGAAACAGGATCGCAACTCCAGCTTGCTCACCCGGATTGTGTTTGGCTAAAGTAGCAACTACTTTGATGTCAGGCCACGTGTGGGATAAGTATTGGAGGTTGGCTTGATCCCATTTTGTTTCCTGTAATAATACAGGGGCCTTTTTCAACATAGCTTTGACTATCCAAGTCTTGTGCACATTGGTGGGAAGTCCAGGAGACCAGCTGTTGAGATTCCAAGAGTGAATTCCTTTTACAGAGACTGGCAAATTACTCGGTCTCTGCTCCCGGAATTGTAGAATTTTGTGGCAGAGTTGCCAGAACCTCGTGGGGATGTGGCGTAGGGATTGTACTTCATTTGGAAGGATAAACGAAGTGTCGTCGACAGTCGCGGATGGGTCTGTGACTATACAGTCAGTGAACTTGCCAATATTGACTCGTAAAGAGAGGAGAGCATCAGACAAGTTAACATTGTCGTCAAAGCCACACACATTAAGGAGGTCCTGAATCATGATCTGCCGGTATGGCAGACAGGGGTGGATAAAATGTATAAGGAAGTGGAGGGAAGAAACATGCGTAATAGATGCATTTGTTTGTTGGTTGATGTGCCAATATGCTGCTTTGAGGCCTGTTGAGAGGGTACGCTGCACTAATCGGAGAGATTTAATGGGTAGATGACATAATCGCGTCATTCAGCGTGTAGCAGTGCCTTAGCACTGTGATAAATCTTTGCTGAAATCTCTCCTCGCGTGCAGGCGTACCAAACTGATTTTAGCGTCATAAGCTGACAATCATCAATACAAGCCTCAGTTGGGACGCAAGCAGCGGCATGTTTTGCTACACTGATTTCTGGGAGAACTGGATGCTGGTTGTGTGGTGTGGGCGTCAGGGAGATCAGTCTTTCACTATTGCTGGCTTCAGGGGTTTCCAATTGATGGATGAGCAGCAGACAGTAGTTGGGCAATTTATCTGCTTGCCAGATAGCTTCTTGGAGTTGTGGGTGGGCTGCCCGTGCGCTTTCAGGACAGATGCTAAGGCACCAATCCTGAAGTAACCCCCCAATAAAAACGACAGGAAAGTTCCCTAACGCAAGGTGACAAACGTTTGCAAAGGGTTCCTTGCATACATTATTCTCTGCTGCTAGCAAAAGGTGGGAGAGTCGCCACAAAGCACATCCTGGCTCAACGAAACCATGCGTCCATGGTTTTTCGGTGATTGTACATATGCGTTCTTGTTGGATTGCAAAGGCGCATATGCATTCTGTTCCAACTCCCTGGGGTTTTGTTTGGAAACCAAACATGGAGCGATACCAGGGGGACGATTGCAAAGGCTGTTGAATACGCACAGGGTCTCCACCATGCTTGAAGAGCAGAATCTCAAGCGTGTCTTGGAGTCGCAATAAATACAGGTTTGCAGCTCTGCTGGGGCCAAGATATCTCACATGGATCGGCTGATGGGCAAGCCAGCAAACAATGAAACCTGTGTCAGCGATTTTGATTGTACTAAGAAGTTGACGAAGAAAGAGAACAATTCTGTGATAGGTACAATGATGCAGTAGTTCTTGCTGATAAACCTTCAGGGCATCACTGTCTGCAGAGAGAGTGCATAAGGCTTGTACAATTTCTTCATTGAAGAAAATCCACTGCGGCACCGCTGCTTGCTCTGCATAGTCAAGGAGGTTTAAATCAGTAAGAAACTTGATCAGAGGCTCTTTGCCTAGGATGTCAAAACGCTTCTCTCGTCTTTGCTTGTTACTGTTGTCAATAGCTTCTTTGGTGAGATAGTGTGGCAGCTTTTGCGTGACTATAGGTTGAGCAATTGGTGGTTTCTTGACTGGTGACATAACTAAGTTCCGATAGTTGATGTGTCGGTAAGGTTCTGGCACAATTGTAATTTGGGTGTTTCTGCCCGACATCTTGAGGTTGTTTTCAATGGTTTGTCGAAAGGAGATATAACCTTGTCTAACGTCATCCGGGGAAGCCACCCCAAAGAAACATTCAGTTTTGCCTTGGATCCATGCTCGAACATGATCAGGCGTGCCAATAGCAAGGCTGATAAGCTTAGGATGGAAGGAGTTGCCAACGAATGAGCGAATTGTGTGCGAATGCAGGACATGTTTAAGACGCGAAATAGTGGCAAAGTTGCGACTAAGCCCTGAGACTTGCAAAACCTCGGTATCGGTTAAGAAACGGAAGGGAACTCTTATACTGCTGTTGTGAAATAAGGGGAGGACATCACGAAGCACAGCATCTTTCTCTGGATTAGATGAGGTTTTGTTGTAGAAACAACTCAAGAAGCGCCTCCATGCCGGATAATAAATCGCAGGGGTAAAATCGCTCCATTGGAAGGCAGGAACCGAACTATCAGTGAACATGTTTGCTATTACAGCAAACCGTTCATGTGTGTGCCAGTACGATGTTCTCCACAGTAACGCTGCAGGATGGTAACTGGTCCAGCTGTAACGAAGTGCAGTGTCACTGAGGACTTCAAGGGGTCGCATGAAGGGTTTGATAAAAACATCACGGAACTTCCCTTTGTCATGGATGGACAGCGGTTTCCAGTCAGCCGGCCATTGTAAGTCTTCTTGGCACAAGACTTGAGAGTCAACCGTGTCGTGTAGGATATTGTTTTGGAAAAGAGACGGAGTCTTTTAGCTGGTGATATTTTAGAAGTACACCACGTCATCTTGTCCCGTGTAATGTGTGCTAGGCCAAGGCAGGCTCTAATGAAGGTAAAGTGATCATAATGCATAGAACCTGCATTTTCAATGAGAAAACGAATGTGTGTCTTAGGGAGGACTGTGCCAAGTAGGTATAGTGCGAGATGCATCGTAAAGAAAAGGACGCTATCGGGGCCACAAATGCCTAAGCGTCCATGTTCCTGACCCGCATAGGTGAGGTCAGTGCAGGGACTGCCTCCAATAACAAAAACATGACAACTGTCACTCAAAGTGACAAACTCTCTTAAGATTCTTGCTCCATCATCAAAGAGAATGTCAACATCATTCGCATAGAGGAAGATACCTCCTTTGAGGCTATGTATCCACTGCACATTGACGGAGATTCCATGCTTTTCTGCAACCAGATATCTGAGCGTTTCATCCCTTTCACACAGCACACAGACTTTGGGGCGATAGCCAAACTTCTCAATCAGGATGTCTAATGACGACCCGCAACCATCAAACATACTCAGAACAGCGTATGGTGGATTGGATTCACAACTCTGCATGGGTTGATCAATTGGAGAGGCAGGCGATGCAGAGTGATCCGCTTGTGAAGACTGCGACAAGGATGTTTCAACCACTTTAAGTTGCTCCGGAGGAATAGTTGCATCACCGGGTGGCGGTGGGCATAGCTTCTCCGGAATATAGGTAGCTTGGAGTTCGTTCATACTAATAGGAACAGGGCCAATAGTATCTGTTCGATTTCCAGCATCAATGGTCCTTTTGATAGCCTGTTTTCTTTTGGGTGCACTCACTTCTCGCTGCCCAAATTTGTTCTTAGCACGTTTGGAGTCTTTGCCACGCCCTATATTCAACATTCGCTTCGGAGGCCGCGTGTGGGACCATGTGCTCGAAATTGTCGCATGTCGATACAGGATACCGCAAATTCCGATGACCTGCTTTGATTTGTGAGACACTTAGTTGACTCAGTCCAGTAGCATTATCATACTTCAGCGTAGTGGAATTGGCATTTTCATGCTCTAGCACGTAAAAGTGCTCACAGGGTTGCTGTTCCCCATTTAGTGGGTCTGGACCCTGATGAATGACTAATGCAATACATTGCCAAATCTGCCCACTTGATTGGAAGGTATCTTTGTCAAGGAGCTTCTCGTAGTCAGTTGCAAGTGGCTGCCTCTCTCGTTGAAAGTGCAGCCACACCAGCCGGCAGGGCGAACAAGAGATGGTGGCCCAATTAAAGTTACTGGCGCATTCTTGACATTCTTGACCGGCATTTTTCCCATTATCACATCCAATGGGCAAAAGATGTTCTGACCATGGAAAGGCAGCTTCAAAGAAGGCAATGTGTAGCAGAAGTCCCGTCGGTAGACCAGTGACAATGAATGTAGCAACATTGTGCTCAGCAATTCTATGACAACTCAGACAGGTAAACGAGACCCTAGATCCGAGCAAATCATGAAAGGGAGGCGGAATGATCGCAACAATGGACTCATATGTTCTCAGCAGGTCCATATAAGTATCTTTGGGTAAAGTCGACATGGCCAATGCTAAGTGGTAGTGATCAAAATCATCATTCGGTAGATAGGATGCACAAGTCCATCCTTTGGCTACTGCAACCATTGCTCTGTGACCAATGTGATTTTCAAAGTTTACTTGTTTGTTCCAATTTGCCTTGGATACAATACGCAGTGCAGCCGTATAATAACAAGCAGTGGCATTGAGATCCTCATACAAGGAGACTGCTCGTTGAATATCTTCATCCTGAAAATCCATGTTTTGCAAGGAGACATCCTGGCTGATCATCTGCTGTATCTGTTGTGTATAGGATTGTCGACGTTTGTTTTGGAGAACTCCATTCATTGAGTTGCGGTTAGCATCACAATCGGAGGCATGTTGCGCATTGATTTCCCGTTTTACAAGACGATGACTAAGGCCATCACCTCGTTTGGGGGTAGGTTTTGTAGCAGGTTTCTTGACTGGCTGTTGGCGCATGTCACTTGCGCTTTTTCTTGTGGATGGCTTTCTATCTGTAATCACCTCAACAGCGTGTTTTGACTCAGTCGAGAGAGCACTATGGCCTGTTTCTTTCTTTGGATCGTCTTCTAATTGTTGTTGTAAATCTTGGTATACCTGTTCACAGAAAGAGTCTGTCGAAAGCTGTGAGGCTTCATTGTTCGATGTACTGTCTTTGAAGGAAAAGGGAACAATAACCTTTTCTTCAGGGAGCTCTTTAGGTTGGCGACTCTCGGTAGAGCATGATTGGGTTTGTTGCACTCCTTTTGGATATTCGGCACCATCTTGCTTTACCTCACTGTGAGGAAAGCGCAATGCAGAGCCTTCATCAACCTGCATTGATTGGTTTGCTGAAGAGGGGTCACATTGGATATTGGGAACGTATGCTTCGGTTGCCAGTTGACATGCAGGTGTTCCAGACTTTTGACGCAAGGGAGATGCTGGACTAACCTGACTTCCTCGATTTGCGGCTTGATGTTCATCACCATCTTTGAACAAAGAGTCAGAATTCTGTTCTGGAGTCAATCCTTCTTCATTGGATATAGACCCTGTTGCATCAATTTCAGTCTGTAAAGGACTGACTGCATCTTGATTGTGATCAGATGAAGATGGTATCGAACGTGCAGGCGATTGTTTGTTGTCACGACATTCAGTGAAAGTGGTATCTATTTGGGCATTTATGCTACATTGGGGGCTGTTGCCAGTAAAATTTGCCGACTGCTTTGTTGCAGCAGGCTTCGTATCATGTTTTTGGTGCGACAAGTGATTGTTGTACCAAATTGACAGGACACGGCCAACAGGTGCTTTCCCAAAGACATCATGAATGTCCATTTGACCCGGTAAGAAGAGAATAAGGTTCGCGCGGTCATAGACACTGAGCTCAAGTGCATTACTAAGGCACCGTGAGACCTTGCCTCTTTCAAAACGTGGTTGAAGTACTTGTAGCTTCTGACCAGGTTCGATTTGGCAGTGAATAATACTTTCATGCTCCGGCAAGGTAGTGATGACATCTTCTTTATGCAGCTGGATTGGTGGCTTTGTGGCAGTGCATTCGAGGAAAATAGTACGATGGTCAAGGAGATGCCTTTGTTTCATTAGAATATCAAGAAGGTAAGAGGCCTCTTTGATAGAGAGTTCAGCTTCAACAAAGCAAATGGGAACAATCTCATCAAGGAGATCAACAGCTACATCTCTCTTGCCAATTTCAAAGCTAAAAACTTGTAACTGTCCAAACCTTCTACGTGACATGCTGTTACCTGGCAGAGGGAAGAATCCACTAAGTCGAGCACCTTGACACAGTCCTTTATTGTGTGCACCAACGTGGTGATCAGTTTTGGTTTCTTTAACATAAATGTTGGAGGTCCTTTCAGTGGTATGGACATCAGGTTGCTGGTAGTGGACAATTCTTTTATTAGCCTTGTGGTCAATGAAAGTGCTAGGTATTCGTGGGAACAATGTAGGTGATGCATAAAAGGCAACAACTTTCTGCTGGCCTTTGTCTTGGACATGCACTACAGCAGGTCGGATCTGTATAGCTCCCAGGACTTTTTGTAGCTTCTTACTAAAATCGACATCGACGATCCCATCCTTCATCATAAGAGATCCATCATCCTCAATCTGAAAGGCTTCATGAGTGTCACTTCCTGTCGTACCAAAATCAACTGTCCAAAGGTTTTCATCGGTTCCCGCAGTGAAAGAACATTGCAGGCTACCTTCTTCTTTGCCAAAAGGAATCTTAATCTGTTCTTGGAAGGTTCTGAGCCTAAAGTTTTCAAGTTCAGTTCCTTCAGCATAGATGACCAAAAGCAGTCTTTTTTGGATATAGTATGGAATATTCATGTCAATCAAAATGCTCTGGAGTTGCCATCTTTCTTCTTGCGTGCAAGATCTGATATCTAAAAAGGTGACAGTGTGAAAGCAATAGAAAGCAGGAGCATCACTAGGTCGTACATTCCAAAAGAGTGGAATCACTCTTTGGAGGTCTTGCTGAGCGGAGGAGGCAACTTCTTGACTGAGACAAGCATAGATCAACACCAGGGAATCAGTCACTGTTTGAACTTCTGATTCAGCAATGCCAAAGGTGACACAGCATCGGTCCGTCGCACCAAGCTCTGTATGGAGAGGGGGGTCATGCGTGTAAACACGAAACCGAAAGACCCCAGGCACGGCAGTAATTGCAGCTTGGATCTGAGGCGTGAGGGACTTGCTGGAACACAGCCATGTTTCTGTATATTCCAGACTTGGCGAGAAGACTTCAAAGCTATTTACATTACGATTGGCATTGAGTGCAACAAAATATGTAGCTTTGGTAAAGGTGCGCGAGCCTCCATTTTGTGCAAATTCAAAGCTCTTGTATTTGCTGATTCGCTGTATGTGAGCTCGATGTCTTTTTAGCGAGGTGCAGACTCCAATCGTTAGATCAACACAAGTAGCACTCAAAGTGCACTCATGAAAAAGAAGCACATGTCGTAGTTGAGAGCCTGAGTGGTAGAGTTGCAAAATGATATCTTGCAATCGACTTTGTATTCCATAAATGACAATGTCTATTGGATGACTTCCTGAAGCGGCAGCACAAACATTATTGTACTCATCTTCTCCAACTATGAAAAGATTTCGGCTAAAACGGACTGTGTTGATCATGCTAGGGAAACGACAGAGAAAGAAGATACGAGGTGAAGCAGCTAAAGAAAGTCTGCTGAGCTGTGAGAAAATCCCTTTTGCCTCAAAAGAATCAAGGATATCATCATAAATAAATTGAGAAATCGTGCAAGAGACTTCTTTAGAAACCATCCTTGGAGACAAACAAAGCCTGCAACAAAGATCGAATGGTGTCTAAGGACACCCTTCGAGTGTGCTTGCGAGGAAAGACGGCCAAAACTGCAGTCAAATGGAGTCTAAGGACCCCACTCGAGATTGTACGGTGTCTAAGGACACCACACAATTGCAAACACAATGAGTATGCTCAAGAAAAAACCCTTTGAGCACAGACCAAGAAAACCTAACTACGCGCGCCGGCCCGGAGAAAACTTCTTCTCTTTAAGAAGTCGTCTTGAACCTCCTTGCTCAACGGCTTTTGCCGCGAGTTTGAGCCGAGATGCCTTGAGCCAAAGTGGCTACGGATCCCCCCATGACCGGCTCCGTTTCAGGGAGAGTACCAAGTCTGGATGAGTCGGCAAGTTATATGTGTGGCAGACCACTTTCATTTGCTGTTTGAGCCAAAAGCTTGAGCCAAAATGGCCACGGAAGTAAGTGCCTGTCGAGAAGAGAGGAGATTCGGAGCATGGTGATTTCTAGCCGTGAGGTCAGCCAGCCTGCCACTACGCCGCCTTTCTGCTTGGGCATTTCCTTGCTCAAAGTTTCCCACTGTTTGCAAGTCTGGTGCAGCGAATGGCAAACCGCCCGTATCCCTGTGCAAAGGTAAAAGTGGGTTCCTCTGCTGTTTCCTCATCCTCGGTTGCTTCTTCTGCAACTTCCAGGGGTTCGGCTGCTTCCACCGGCACCGGCTGCGCATATATCTGGGCACAGCTCCTTCTTCGCCCCAGTGACGTCTGAGTCTCCGACTCACTGAGAGTCAACTGGAGGGCATCCAGCATCTGCAAAGTTCCTCCACAGCGGGACCTCTATACGCAGCTTCAGTTGTAGGAGGGATGGAAACGAATGGATTGCCCCAAGCATGGGTCGAGAGCGCCGTGGTGCATGCTCTCTCCGCCCACAACGTGTCAGGCATTTGTCGGGCGCTCCTGATGGGTTGCAACCAGTTTGAGCAGAGCAGCCAACCCTCGTAGACTGCTATTTTTGTTATGCCGTTCTGTGAGCGCGAAGTGGTGCAAAAGGACATGTGAGCTAGTTGCCCTTCATGCCAGAAGGAAACTACCACGTCAAGTACCATAGTCGACATCACCAGCATCTGCAAGAGCAGGTGCGTCAGCGTGGCCGAGGAAACTCTGAGTTTTTTGGTGAGATGCCGCACATTCCAGCTCATCCGTTTGTGGTTGATTCAATTCGACAGAGCTGCTGACTCGTGCACTGAAGTCTCCTCGTCCTCGGTTGGGAGGGCTGTGGCTGCAGACAGTATGCAAGCTCAGAAGCTGCGTTGGGGAGCTTTCCGCTTCTTCCCTACTGCTGACCGAGACTAGACGGTTGTGGGTCTCGCACGCTGTTGATGCTGTCAGGCGATGGGAGGAGGCTCGGAGGTGCACCAGCACTGGGAACGCCCAGGAGGCATTCTGAGCCGAGGCGTGTCAGCGGCAGATTGCTCAGCCCAGATGCCTGCTCGTCGAGCCATTGGGCAACAAGGTTTCGAAAAGGCAGAAGTGAAGAGTGGCTGGAGGCAATCCGGCCCAGGAAATCAGTTGTATGGGTTATACTGCGAAAAGGGAATTTTCCTTTTTTTTTGCACGAGTGGAGGCGCTGTGTGTGCAGGTCATGCACAAGTCACCTTAGTCGAGTTAAGAAGGAGTTACTAGACAGGTTGCACAAAACACGAAAGGACCAAAGCAACCCAACACCCACCAAAAAACAACATAACAAAACCCAAAAAGAGTGCAACCTGTAGCGCAGCTCCGAGAGCCAAGAAGGCGTGAAGAAGGTGAGACAGGGGCGATGAATTCCGCAAAACGCTCAGTACTTCTTGTTCTTCATGAAGCGGAGCAAGGTGCAATCGAATCAGGGAAAAGGGAATTTTCCTTGGCTAGACTGGCACTGCAACTACTGACTTCCTTGGCAAGAATCAGTGCTGCTGACAGCCATGATGAGTCCCTGGCTCAAAGCTGCTTTACTCTGACTGCCACTCGATGCAGTGGCCATGTGGTCACGCTTTTGACGCTAGAACGAAGCCACATTTGATTGGGTCTTCATTCTCACCTGTCTCACCTCCGCACAGAGGAAACACTGTCGTCTTTGATGGGGAATCGGCCTTTTGGCCTTTGGTTTTGTTTTGGTTGTGGTTGTTTAGCTGTTTGTTTTTGGTTTGTTTTGCTGCGTTTTGGGTGTTTTCTTGTGTTTTATTCCCCATCATCATGACGTGTTTCCTTTCCTTGCAATGATGACCTGGGCACACCCCACATGCATCTGGGCGCGCCCAGTGCCACGTGGTATGTGGGAGCCAATCAGTTCTCTTGTGAGGCTGGGGACCTGAGCATTCCAAGCATCAAAGAGTGGCTTTTCGTGATAGACCACCATAAGCCGCGGCCGGAGCGCCTTATTGGGTCCGTTGACAGTGACTCCCTTATCGGTAACGGCTTGTACGAACGAAGCGACAGGCAGATCTCGAGTCTGGCGGTGGAGGCAAAGCGAATAAAAAGGCCTGCTGACGAAAGGTGCTGCGTTCCCTCCCGCAAGGGAGGTCATTATTGCACCCCCCTGGCTCTCAACCAAATGCCAAGTAGGGGTAAATCATCCATGAACAGGTGCCCTCAGAGAGACACCATCCTGTTACACGCAAGGTCCGTGTGAAACAGGTGAAACAAAAAACGGTCTACCCTAGCATGGTTCTTTGTACAGGATTGGCTGACTCCCACAGACGAGGAACTAAGGTTCTCCCCTGGGTGCCAATCGCCCAAAGACTGCTGGCGCGTGCCAAATCCGGCCGAGAGCTAAGGCTCACATCCGGGATGGCTCACTCACGGCGGACGAAAGGCGAAAGAGGCACCCACTTGACACGTTCAGTTCTTAGCCCTTGGTCAGTCATGGCCACCAATGGAGGCATCAGTGATTCTCCGATCACGTCCATCTCGACATTGGAAGTTGGCCACAAGATCTTGGTATGAACACAGGAAGCGTTAAGCATGACATGGCTCACCCTAACCATTGCATTACTTACACTTCCTGGAATTGACGATGCGTAGAGCGTGCAGTTCTTTGGGCTGAACCTGAGAAATGCTCCTCCTGGTTGTCTCAATTGGAGCACCACACTCTGTATATTTATCAATGCATTCGGTGGGTTTTGGATGGTACATCATGACACGGACTAATACATGCGTCCACAGCAGCGCAGCTTCGTCCATTCAGGCAGATCTGCACGCGTTGCACACTGCGCCAGGCAGGAACTCAGGTTCCCACCTGGAGTGCAGTATGCTTGGTTTGTACGTTGTTTGTCAAGACGAAATGCCTTATTGTTCTCTATCTACTTGGAATACAGGGAGTGACAAGCATGACATCGCCCCCCTAGCCTAAGCTTTGTACTACTTGCACATCCTGAATGTGCACAATAACATAAAACCAGAACAGAGACAAAAGGTTAAGATCTGATACGTGCTCTTGGAGAGAAGACTACCTTAGACGAACCCTTGTGCGAAAGGCTAGTTCGAAAGAACTGCCGAATCTTGTTAAGCGCAAACAAGGACAGACAAGGATGAGCCCTCTTGGCGTATCTGGCAAACTTAACTTCGTGCGGAAGGGCCAAGTAAAGACTTTGACGCGACGGGCTTGGAGCCCACCGGCGGCGAATGAATGGCCTCAAGGGCCTTTGACATGAGGGCGCACTCTCAACACTCGCATGCCTGGCCACAAAATCCTGGT
>CAXAMN010022478.1:11631-24433 GCA_963970005.1 Durusdinium trenchii | reverse complement strand
TCAGGACAATCGTTGCCTCGCAACTTCCGCAACAACCGGCCTCAGCAGGAATTTGTGACTTCACCTAGGATTGGAGGTTCGCAACTAGTTGTTAGGTACTTATCAGCCACGCCTTTGTGGTGGTGTCCGACGGCTGGCTGTGTTTATCACAAAAAGCGGCTACGCGCCTTTTCTCTCAACTTCGAGCCACTTGTAACGGGTTACATCTAAGGTGTCGTGAGCATGTACTCAAACTTGACACCCTGCCTCAGGACTTGCTAGTTCTTAGCTAGTCCTGCTACAAAAAAATGCATTTAGCCATCAGTGCCTTCATCTCTTGTATCTCGTGGCCTTCTCTTAGGCTCAACAACTCTGATGGCTGTGCTCTCAGGAGGTGGATCCCATGGACCATCGAACTCGCTGTCCTCCATCAGATTCTGCTGAATCCAGGCGTCCGGATCTTCACTCTCCTCGAGCCTTTCTGCAACACCATCTTTTGCACTCTCTTCCTCTTCACCTTCACACTCTGAATTCATGGCCAAATTGGCATCTGTGCCAGCCTCTGTCGCGTTCTCTTCAAAGAACTCATGTGTCCGGCCAGCTTCACACCACTTGTGGAAAACAATGGAAGCTGCCACGTAGGATCTTGGGTCATCCTCTTGGCACATCTTCACAAGATGGTATAGGTATGACCATGTTTTGCGACACTGGCTCAACTGAAAAATGGAATGTCTGTGCTTCAACCTCCAACAACCTCATATGTTCTTTCAATGACCTGCTCGCCTGAACAACTTCAGCTTCTGGTCCGCCGGTTGTCATCCTGAGCTCATCTCGCCATTGATGAAATTCTTCTGGTATTGCTGGAATACCGGCGCGCCCAAAACTCATCATCAACTCTCTTGAACCGGGCACACACCAGTAATCAACATCCAGCAACTCTTCAAGGTCTTTCTGACTCCATTCACGACCTCGTCGAATCAACTCATCTGCGACACTCTCTGGAACGTTCTCATGTGTATGGCTCTCAATGCGCCATCCACTTCCTGTCGCATGATCACGTCCAGTCGATGAGCTAGACAGGTTTGTAATTTCTCCTTCATGTGCGGCTTGACCTCCTTCTTCTACATCTTCAAATTGTTCTTCTTCTTCTTCACATTCCATCTGTACGTGGCCGTAGTGTCGAAGAAGCCCAGCCCATGAACTAGGACTACTATCATCTTCCATGAAATCACCTTCGGGCATATCTGATCCTCTCTTGCCCCATAGTGTTGCTTCATCAACTGCACCTGAACTTCCAGCACTGTTTTGCTGTGGTTCATGAACGTTTTCATAGCCACCCTGCTCATCATCTCCATACCATTCATATCCTTCATCTCCATGGTAAGGAGTGTTGGTGCTGGTGTGGTCAACGTATCCTGAAAATGGGTCGTTGTCTCCATGATTGTCATCATCATCATTACCATCTAAGGTCTCACTACTTGTGCTTCCTCTTGGGCGTCTTCTCCTTCGCTGTCTTGTCAACTCATTCTGCAAATCTTCTAAGGCGTCCTTGTACTTGAACAACTGTCTTCTCATGTGATTGATGTGACAGATGAACACGCTCAACATCACAACCAACACCACGATCAGACCTGTGAGAATTGCCAAGCCAAAGGCTTGATGCCTTACGGTCTCCTCAAATCCTCTTTCGCTCACGCAACTGCCTGCCTCTTCACCACATCCTTTCAAGAAACCTGCAGCTGCTAGCAAATGAATGATCCTTCTCACACTTGGCATGGTCTGTTCTCTGAAGGTATTGCTGCGCAATCCGATTAGCTGCTCAAGGAATTCTCTACGTTCTCTGCTCAAGCTCTTTGTGTTGAGGTCTGCAGGATTGTTCTGCGCGCTAATCCTTGCAACTTTGAACCATGGCTTCCTCATTGCACTCTGTCCCCATAGGATCCTCCTGCTCAAATGCTCAGCTCGTCCTGGACCCAATCTTTGAAAGAATGCTTGAGCTGAAGTAGAATCCATGTACAACTTCATCTCTACTTCGTCATTGCAACCAAGATCTTGTTTGCAGTTCAACAGGAATTGCAAACACCTTCTGCCAACAATCCCGTTGCTGCTAGCACTTCTGCCTCCATTCACGATAATGCTATGGAAGCTTGTGCCCTTGAATGCGAATGGATGCAATGCCCATTCAAAAAGATCAACCCAGCACTCGTCGACTTGCGACTCACCTTCGACGTCGCCCAATCAGAGTCTGAGAACAACTCAATGTTGAAAGATCTCTTGAGATGCTGACCCTCATTGGTCACATGATGCCATCTGCCAAACACGTTAGTCCTCAATGTCGTTCTCTCAAACCTCACGCGCACTCCTGTCCATTGAAGATAGGAAGCTAACTTCTTCAAGGCGTTCATCGAGTTCTTTGTGGGTTTGCCATGAACGATGAAAGCATTCGAACAGCAAACTGCACATCTGCTCTTTCTTGACTGATGTATAAGCATGACCCCCAATGCTGACCTAAAAGTCTTTGCCTCCTCTTTGGACAACATCTCTTCTTCCTTCACTGAATCTGGGCTGTACACGTCCAGTGTGGAGTGAGTGGGAACTGTCCTTGCACGTTTGTCCTGAAGCTTCAATAAACTCACCAGCTTTGGTATGTCTCAATCCCTTTACTGTCAAATCTGTCGCTTCAAGTAGTACAGAACACCTGGCTTCTCCACGCCGAACGGTCCTTCTGACTTGAGTGTCAGGATCTTCTCGAAGTGTTCTTTGAACTTCTGATGTTCACTTTCTGCTGCCACCAACACAATGTCATCGATGTGAACAGACAAGTATTGATTTCCGGCTTTGTGTCTGAGCAACGTGCCACCTTGGTAAGCTTCAAAACCATACTCCTCACACAACTTTGCAAAATGATTGTTCCATTCTAGCGCTGCTGCTCTTTGTCCCGGCAAGCACTTGCACAACCTCCAGTACAGCAATGTTGGATCCTGTACTGCTTCTCACACCCATTCTGGAACTTGCACAACAACAAAGTCACTTCGTGGCACTTGCAGGAAAGCATCACTCACGTCATAGACTGAAACCATAAGATTTTGCAAAATGGAAAGCGAAAACAACATCTTGATGTAGGCGAAAGGTGAGGTAGGAGCAAATGTGTCTGCTGTGCTGTTTGTTGTCCTAAACTCACGGGCCACTAATCTTGCTCTCCTTGTCCAGCAGTCATTGCGAAACCTCCAATCAAACACAACACGAGTGTCCAATTCTGTTGCCTCTCCAATCTTCTGATCCTCTGAAATGCTCTCCAACGCTTGCAGCTTGCCTAATCTGTCAAGCTCTGTGAACAATGCCTCTTTGTCCAACAATGCCAACTCCTCTGGTGTCACCGTTGGTGGTCCTTGGCCTTCACTCAGGAACCCTCTCTTCTGCTTGTCCTCTGCGGGAATCACGGCTCCTGAATCGTTCAGACTTATCCATTCCTCTTCATCTCCTCCATACTCTGTCGCACCACCAATCTCCTCTTCGTCCTCGTCGTACAGCTCAATGTCCTCAATCACACGACGAACAACTCCTTTTCTCTTTGGTTCATGACCTGTTTCGACTGTTGTTGATGCTGATGCTGTACTCTGCTCTGTTACTTTGCTCGTCTTTGGACTTGGTTCTGCAATCGGTGCATCTGGGTCAAATCTAACATGTTTGTGTTCTTGCTCAGTAGGTTGTGTTTCTGGCCTCTTTGTTCTTTGTGGTTCTGCTCTGGCCTTAGAAGCTCTAGATCCACTGGATATGGGATCTTCATGGCGTCTCTTGGGACTAGATGCCACAACCTCTGTTTCCTTCTCCTCATGTTCAACTCCTGTTGCTTCTGCTGCTGCCGATGTAGCTGCTGCTGTTGTTGTTGTTGCCGTCTTGTCTTCTTTGTTCATCTCGTCTGCCGTGGATGCCCTGCCTGTCCCAATATCCTTGTCACTCTCATCTGAATCTGGATGTTCTTTACATGCTTCACCACTGCGGCGGCATCCTCATCCACAATCCTTTTCTTCTTTTCCTTCAATGCGTCGGCTGAAACAGTGGGAACTGGCTGAGGTGTAGGTGGTTGCATAGGTCTTGAATCCACGTTTGTTCGAACTCCTCGCTTCAAATCCCACGGTCCAACTTTGGCGTTCAACAGCAAATATCCATCCCAGCATTCACCTGTCTTTCTCACTGCTTTGCTTCTGATGAGTGTCAACTAGGATGAGACCATGATCCATGCTGTCCTTGCCAAGCCAACATCCTTTTCGCCATTGGGACCTGAACTTCTTCTGTAATGGATCAAGGCCCCAAATCGTCTCTCCAAAACAACAGACTTTGCCACGGTATGGCCTTCCTCTCAAGCTTACGTGCGCTGTAAGGCCTGTTGGCGCCCGGGTATTACCTCTCGACTGCCTATTCATTCTCCCAAAAACCGAAGACAGCCGAAAGCCAAATGATCCGCGCCAGGTGCATGGAGTTAAGTCAATTTCGTGGTAACTGGCTGGCAATTTCCTGCAATCAGCTGTTGATGGATTGTTTGCTCAGCTACCAATGACACCTTTGGTCCATGATATGACATGCTTTTCAGTGATGACATCACTGGCCAATGATATGACATACTCACACGGTGGTGCGTGGTCTGGGGACACTCGAAGTATTACATACTGTATCATACTATCATACAAAAGAATCCATATTGGGGAACAAGTCTGTGTGTGTGCATCACTTGCATGTGAGGGCAAAGTTGACCCAGATTGAAAAGAGCGCCCAGTTGGCAATTCACAACATGAATTCCCAGTGTATTTTTTGTAACACATGTGATGCAAACACCCTCCTTGATGAACTTTTGTTCAGAACACTCAACGCACCAAACAAACCCCTTTGTCCGGATATCTTATATATGCTTGCATAATATAACGCTTGTAAAGTGCTGTGGGTGGTAAGGTCAATTTCACTGTCCCACAGTCAACTGTAGCACGCTAATCAAAATTGTTTTCCCTCACCCCAAGCTCACGTGTGTATCTCACACATAAGAAAAGACGGATTCATTTTTCAGAATCCATTACTTCTGGATGGCCTGACGGCCCGCTAGTACCTGGCTTCGCTCTTCTGATTCCATCCAAGCTGACTGCGCAGCCTTCATGCCACAACCTGGGTGATCTTGGAAGTATTTGCGAACCTTGGGTACAACCGAGAATTGTGTCCAAAACAAAGTGGGAAGGGAAAAATCAAATGCAAACTTTGTAGGAAAACTTGAACATGTTGTAACTGTTTTATAATAGCTGAAAAACGAAAGCCCAACGAGTCGCGTGCATGACGCTGTCCTTCTTGAAAGCGTCCTTTTCAGTGGCCTCAGTCTGCTGCATCTCCTTCACACTGGACGAAGAACCACCCTCATCAGCTGAAGACCCACGGACAACCTAGGTGCAACAAAACTGTGCCCAAGCTCATGTTGTTGCTGTCATCACAAATTTGTGGAAAACATTAAAACATGCATTCAACATCATGCCCTTTTTTGTGAACAGTCATCCAGTACATAAGGTGGACAAGTGGCAACTTCATCCACTGGTGCCTCATCAGGTTAAACATGAAAGTGTTTTCAGCAATTTTCATTTGTTTTCTTTCAAACATCACAAATGCAAGAACACACACAAAAAGTATATAAACTTAAACTAAGGGGCGGTAACAGGGTGTGCTTGAAGCATAAACTTTTGCAGTGATTCGCTCGCCTTGAATGTGCAAACTGGTGTTCGCTTGAAAGTCCTGCGATAGAGAACATGCTTGCTGCTGGTCCCGCTGCCGCTGCCTTGGTCGAACCTGCTGATGGTTCGGAGCTGGCCGATGATGTTCCAATGCTTTGGAGATGCTTTGACAGCAGACTGGAATTTGCCATTGAGGACATTGCTTGAAACGTGTCGGCAAAACAAAGCGTATCGGCAACTACTAAGTTCACTGGATAGAACCGAATGGACACAAACTTCTGTTTGCAAGCAATAACAAGGCCCATAAAGTCATGCAAAAGAATGAAAAAATCACCATACACAGATTTTGTTTTTCTCCTCTCATCAAAACGCTCAGTGTCAGAGACGGTCGCCACGCTTAGGCGATTTCATAGAGCATATCTGGTTCCATTCGGAACCCCGTACCCTTGACATACCACATAGGTTTTGCCGGTCCGAGTACCTTTTCTCGCGCGTAAAATCTCAGGCCTGAGATTCAGAACTGGTCCAAAAGTTCAAAAGGTGACAATGATTGACAATGTGTTTGTTTACCTTTGAACTTGAATGAACAAACAATGCCAAACAATGCAATAAAGCCAAACTACGCCACACCAGCTGCAAAAAATTGGACTGGTTGAGCATTTTGAAGCCCAGGTAGCCGGCCATGTTAGTTTGTTTGAGTGTTTTCAACTGAACAGGCGAAGGACGGTACACGCAGTATGACTGGTGCTCTACCTCGATAGCATCTGCGGATTCACCCCTTTTGACTGATGATGGACGATCAAGTTTGTGTCCTGTCAAAGTGAAGCCTGTGAGCCCCCGTTTCTCGAGAAGGACCACCAATTTGAACAAAGTCATAGGCAGGGAATCGGTAACACCTGATGTAGACGTCTCCTCCAGGATCACCTGAATATGTCTGTTTGCTGAGGTGCCCCAAAGCCATAAAACAGGGATTCAAAACAATATGAATAACACAACAAATGAGCACAAAATAAAATGTAACCAACTGGTTTAATATATTGCTTAAGCCGGGCCACCATTGTCGTTGGCATCTCCAAACGGAATTCCACTGCCTTGTTTTCATTCTTGGTGAGGAACATATTGCATTTTTGTCAACAACTCTACCTTGGCGCTGTCACTCAGCCATGATCCACCAGCATACATGAACACTGGAGCCGGGCTTGCTGAAGCCAAGCCAACCAGGTGAGTCTTCGCAGGGGAGGTCACAAAGCACTTGCCAGCAACATAGTGACACATGATGTTCTGGCCCCCGACATTCAGTGTGATTGTCGCTTCAGTCTCTGGGTGAGCTTTCTCAAAATCAGCCTTTGTCATGGCTGGTGGTGTTTCGCAATCTCCACTCGCCTCTTCCACTCGAGCCGTTGTTGCTGAGTTCTCCTGCCCCAAATCTACCTCACTAGCACTTGGTTGGACTTCACCCAGGTTGGAAGCTTGAGCTTGTCCAAATACAGCGTCAAAGTTCTTCAGTCAAATGCGCCAATCAGAGTCTCGGTTTCAGTCACAAGTTTGAGAGTTGGTATACATTAATCAAGCTTATATTGCTACATCACCCAAACAACAACAAAAACAACATGTGTTTGATAATCTCCATGCTGCTGCGAACAGGGTCACCCAACCACTTGTCTCTTGTCACAGCAGGAATGGTCAGCTGTCGTCCATCGGAGCTCATGGTACAAAGCCGCATTGAAGGGCACTCAGGAACTACTTGCATATCGGCGGATGAAATCTCTTTTTGAAATTTTGGTGTCATAGCTCCAACCAGCTTGCCACCCGCTTTCCACTCCTTCAAGGACATAGTCAATTTGGGAATCTAGGAATCTAGGATGTGTTTTGTCATTCCTAGCCTCAAGGAGCTTGTCTTTCACAGAGGACGTTGCGTACTCAAAGAGGGCCGGGGAACTGAACTCACTCATGATCCCAATGTGGCATGAAGCCTGCAACTCATACATCATATCCAGCACAACCTGGCACAGGGATGGCATTTCAAGAACTCATATGACCTCACCGCTCACCCTTTAAACAATAAGTTGGCCACCCCACCTTCTCCAGAACTCCATCGTATGCCGTGTAGTGGTGGACGACCAATGACTGCCCCTTGAGCGGGCTGACTCGTGAAAGAGAAGCTTCCACTATCGACTTGAGGGTTGCTGGCGCTGCAATCCATTGTGCTGTCTCCTCTTTGTCCTTGAAAATTACTTTTGCACAAATTGTGCTCAAAAGTCAAAACATATTGTCAACCTATTTACCTACCTGCACATGCATGCATCCTGTTCAATGCAGGTTGAAAAACGAAAACAAGAGATTGCTCTGCTGCTGGGTTTCTGTGGGACTTCTTCCATGTTCATGGGTGAACAGAGTGCCAGACTCTGGAGTCACAAATTCACCTAACGGATCAATTGAACTGCCAACAAAACAGCCAACTGTTGGCAACCATGTAAACAGGCTAGAAAATTTTACTGCTGTGCTGCTGTGCTGACAAGTTTGCTTGGTTGCAAAGGCATCGTTGCTTTGCACCCACCATAGGTCCAAAAGTCGTTTCGGCAGAAGTTGTTGGGGTCTTGGAGTGGTCGATCCGACCCGCGTGGTGCCTTCCACAAAGTGCCCTGCCGACAGCCCAATGCGCTGTCAAGCACGATCATCCAGGCCGGTAGGCTCTGTGGGAATGTTCTGAGATGTGTTTGGCACAACATGTTTGCACTAGACAACATTATTGCAGTGACTAAAAATAACCAGACATTGTGGAATTCAAAAATCATTGATGATGAACATCCAAAGGTCCGGTTCCCGTGCAATTGGTCAACGTTGAAAGGAATGGCCACTGTCTTCATCTCCATTCCTAAATCAAGGAACTTGTCCTCAATTCGCCTCATCTCTCCGCGCAATCCCCCAAGTATTGAGTCACTTGCGAGAAGTGGTGCGATAGCGATGATCATGCCTGCAACTCTAAACTTTATCACCCGTGCAGCATATGCATATGATATGTTGCTTTTTGACACGTGAATGTGAACAACAGAAGGTGAAAACAAACAAAACTGCTGTAAGTTGCTGTGCTCGTCGTTGAGAAGCAAAATGGATTTGCTCCACTCGGCAGCCTCCTTGATGTCGACCATGCTCAGCCGACCGAGCTTGCTGAAGTCCCGGTAGCCTAGATGGTGCATTCTCTTCAGGTCACATGCTTCGAAGCGGCTGGTGCAATCAGTGATGATGCGTCTTTGAAAAGCTGCCAAACTTTGGGACTTCTCAGACAGGACCATGAGGGCACGTCTCTCCATAAACCTCTCCACGACCTGCAACCCTGTCTCCAGCTGATCCCTCATATGCAAGACCTAAGCTTCAATGGTGTGGGTATGAAACCTGGTACCTCGCTGTACTGCAAACTACACGCGCAACCCCTCAAAAACAATCAATGCAAATTAACTCCATGATGCGTGCGCCACGTGCTGGCTTCCCTCGACCTGCCAGGATGAGATTCAGTGACAATGATAGGTGACATTTTTCCCACAATCCCCACCTTGTTGCGTCTCAAGTTGCGCTGCACTGCCTCCTTGTAGTCGTGGGACAGGCTTGCACATGTCAATGCATACTCCGCCGCTCGCAGTGCCTCCTTGTTGGAAGAAAGACAGAACTCACATATGCATCATATGATCACACTTAAACACCCATGCTGTTTTAGACATTGGTATCCTCAGCATCCTCAATGTTGGTGTCAGTCTCCGCAGAAATGTTGGAAGCAGTCTTTGCAAGCGGCTTCATGATATAATCCTGAACCATGGTGAACGACTCTGCCGTCAGTCGCTGAGGCTTGCTCAGAAGAATAGCTTCCAAGTCTTGCGAGTAATCCCTTTGCTGCAAGAAAGCTTTGGTTCCCCAAAGTAGCTTGTTTTTGTCTCCAAAATGTCAACATAGGAAAATATTATGACAATTTTCTCAAAGATTCCCTGACAAGAAGGCATCAACCATGTCTTCAAGCATGCCTGAAGTGACCTTTGCTTGCCAATGGCACAAACAGAACACAAACATTCACAACATCTCTAAGCAAAACAACAAAATGGATATTGTTTAATGAAGTTTGTTGAGCCACCTTTGGGTTCTTGCTGCGTTCTCTGATGGCCCACACAACAAGGCAGCACTGATCAACGCTCTTGCCCCACTGCTCCTCCCCCCAGCGCAGTCTGGCCCGTGCAGATTTCTTCACACGCTTGGCATTTGATGCCCACCACTGGTTGTAGCGTTTGAAGTGAAGGGTCTGAGAGTCATGGGTCACCTCAGAATAAATATTTGGATTGGTCTTGATTCCTGCCCTAATGAATCAATCATATGAGGGGCTGGGCCTTAAAGCAACTTGAATAGGTCACAAACTAAAAACAAATAACAATCAGTTGATTGATGTCAAAGAAGCAGTCAAGCGATCAATCCAGGAAGGTGGAATCCCTTTGGGCACTTCATGAAGCTGATGCCGCTTGCTCCTCAAGAGTGATTCATTGTAGCCTCAGTTCAAAGTGTTGTTGGGGCACCAGCAAGGGGCATCAGGATCACAACACCTTATCCCACTAATATGAAAAAACAAACAAAAATATTACACAATCCAAAACACAGTAGCCACTCTCGTCATACTTGTTGAAGTCCAAGTGCTGCCTGACCAACTGACGTGCCTCAGCGGACATCCCATTAATCACACCTGAGATGGCACTTTGTTGATCTGGAGTCAATTGCCACCTCTTCAAGGCGGCATTTGCTTTGTACGAGTTGTAGTCCTTCACTAACTCCCCAAGAATGTCGGCCACGCTGACGTCACGATACTTCTCCTCCTTCCTTCGTTCTGCAATCAGCTTTTCGAAGGTGGCAGCAAGTTTCATTACCTAGTGAGTGAAGGTCCAGAAAAGCCACATAGACAATGAACCTATAAACCCAACCAAATCAATACATTGAAAAATGTTGCAGTGGGTGTGTTAAATGATTTTCAAGTATCATCTTTTCTCTGTCGTTCTGCTCCCTGTGCGCTGAGCTGAATGGCTTCAAATGTGTTGCTCTCGTGATTGCCCGTGGCTGAGATAGAACAGGGGATGTTGAACAAACCGCCGACGGCTGCCAACAAAGGAAGGATCAGGTCCTTTGCAGAAGGTGTGGATGATGTCATCCCAATTTGGTGTTGATATTTAAAACACTGATTGAAACATTATTTGTTTGTGATCCTTGCCGGCGACGGGGTCAAAATCACTGGCAATCATCAATAGAAGAAGCGGAGCGGTCCTTGAAAAGTTCCAAACAATCAAGCATCCGTTTAAACAAAAGGTGTTAAGATACAAAAATACATTTAAACTCTACATTATTGAAATGGAACAAGTTTCAATCTTGTGAACCCCTTCTTCAGACCAAAGCGTGGGGGAGCGGATCCGTCATTGCTGGGCATCAAGTAGACATCCAATGGCTCTCGATGAAGGCGTGAACCATTGAAAATGTAACTTATGGTTGTGGTGATGAAACCACCGATGCATGGCAGTCCATCTTGTGGCTCCTTCAAGTCTATAGCGCTCAGTGGGAGGTAGGCGATCAAGCTTGTGCCATCATTCTTGATGGACGCATGATCCTTACCACTAAAAATCAAACAAAACATCTGATTGAAGTGCAGCAACTAGAGGGAATGCTTCCCCCAATACAGCCAAGAAGCTGGCAAAGTTGCAAGGTCAAATCTCTTCACGTGCACCTGGTGGGCCTCCTGCAAGAATTGCTGGAGTCTGTCCACAGTAGCAGCGGCCGTGTCTTCACCGCTGAATGCTTGCATCAGGCAGGACAAGGGGTGCACATGTACATTCTCTGTCTCTGTAAACTGGCTGACAAAGTCCAAGATTTCCTTATTCATTCAATCTTAAAATGAAGCTTGAATGATTCCATCAACCTAAGCCAACTACACAAGAGGTGAGAAACAAAAAAACATACTACTACAGAACTCAATCGAGGCGCTCGGACAAGTGTCACATCCCCTGGAAGCTTGGCCAACCCATTCTGCCACTCTGTTTTGCAGCGCTTGGACGATGGGTCCTTGTTGCGCAGATTACACTTTTGGCAAGATGTCAACTTAGACATCAAAGGTCAAATGTTTATAAAACAATACCAGCATCAAACAAAATTAAAAGCAAAGTACACAGTAAATACCAACCTATGCGCAACCCCGGTACAGTCGAAGTATCTTCTTTTACCTTCACTTTGATTTCCTCCTTTTCTGGTGTTCCTGTATCTGTCTTTGGCCGTCCAGATGCAGCTTCTACCATTGCCCGCAGCATGGGTGATTCCATGCTTTCCACTTACAAACAAAAGTGGTGTCATTATAATGATGACTTTTGACCTGTGTGCACATAACTACATACAAAACTTGAACCTTCAAAGACGCACAGATTGAAGTATTTGATGACCAAACTAATGTGGCTAGATGTGGGTCGTGATCCCAATATCGTCTTGGGTGGGGGGGTGACGACCTCCAAAATCGTCGTGGGTGGGGGTTGATGACCTCCAAAATCGTCGTGGGTGGGGGTTGATGACCTCCAAGATCGTCGTGGGTGGGGGTTGATGACCTCCAAGATCGCCGTGGGTGGGGGTTGATGACCTCCAAGATCGTCGTGGGTGGGGGTTGCTGACCTCCAAGATCGTCGTGGTTCTTCTGCCGACCTACAACAAAAATAGTTGAAGTAACTCAACGTTTTGATCAGACCCACAACAAAAGTTCAGACGCTAACTGTTATCAAAGTTGTTGTGGTTGGGGCCGAACCACAACGAATTATATAGCTTATAGCTTTTTATATACCCACAACAAAAAGTCACTTTTCAGAAAATTGCGATTTCGTTGTGGGTCTATAAAATGCAATATAAATCGTCGTTGTTCGGCCCCCCAACCACAACGAAATCTCAGACGCTAACCGTTATCAAAGTCGTTGTGGGTGCAATGGTTCGTGCGTGAGTTTGCCTTTTGCTGCTTTGTTCCGAAGAGTTTAGACTCCATCTGCCAGTTGATCTCATGATCTCACACAAAATCAGGGCCATAGGTAGGCCCCTTCACTCTGCTGCCTGAACTTGAAGATGGCATC
>CAXAMN010022477.1:0-23822 GCA_963970005.1 Durusdinium trenchii | reverse complement strand
TTGAATCTCAGGACTATGATGGAGTCGCCTCAACACAAGACGTGTTTCATTGAATAGCAACTGGGCAGTGTAATGGAATGCTCCAAAGAATATCTCCATCTGGGGCAAACATACGGAAACGCTGCCATCGCTGGTGAATGTTACGCGCAGCTCAATTTCCGTTGGACAATCGTTGGGACAATGTCCTGAGCTAAGGACCTTTGGAAGGAAGAAGAACCTGGATGTGGGCCCTTGGAGAACCCCAAGCGTTTCGAATCAGACGAGGCAACTAAGACCAAGATGTGCATGCACATGAGCCTGATAACCTGGGACCTGGGGAGGCTGTCAATTGGGATGCTCTTTATCAAGACGTGTCACTTTCGCAAGCTTTGGCAAACAGGGTTGTTTTCCATGAACCATGCGATGCGTTACTTACATGCAGTTACATGCATATGCATGCGATTCCAAACATCAATGTTTGCTCATACCCAACCTGAGAAGGGAGGGAGCGACCATGTGTTAGCCTTTCGTGGATAAGGCATCTTACATTACGACGGTATGCGTGTGCGTGGGTGGGTGGTTGGCTGGCTGGCTGGGTGAGTAAGAGGGAAGAACAACTTTTGCCATGCTTACGACCACAGTGTGGACCTATGAACAGGAGCTTGCTTACATGTGCAAAACACCACTCTTACTGTAGTCATACCTACAAAGCCTCACTTCCCCAGATGAACCTGTGGAGAGTGCACCGCCTCCACGGGCCGTCGTGAAGATCCATCCGATCTCCGGAGCGTCTCGGCGATCGGTCCACGGTTGTTCATCTTGGGAGCAGGTTCATCTGGAGATGAACAAAAGGTTGAACATCTGGCTGTCAGAGGTTGTTCATCTGGCTGTTAGAGGTGCTACTTGAGGCCGAGGGTAGGTGACGAAAGCTAGCAGGGGTGCATCCGGACTGGTGGGACATCAAGCGGAGTGAGGCAGATGCTCATGAGGTAAAACGTTGTGAACATGTAAGACACACAAACAGCAATGACACAGCCAACCTTCGAATTGAAGTCCCCGACAATTAAGGAAGCGTGGCTGGACTTTGCCACACTGTTCGATGCATCCGATGTGTTCACGAACCTGTGAGCTTGTTGAATCTGTTGCACTGTATCCCAAAACCTCCACGGAGGAGTTGAACCAGTGATGCCATAAGAGGTGCCCAAGAGGTGTCCCAGAGGCAAAACAAAGCTGCTTGCATGATTTGTTTGGTTTCTTCTATCGATGTCGATGTCATGAACATGTGAGCTTGTTGAATCTGTTGCACCGTATCCCGGAGGAGTTAAGCCAAAGTGGATGCCATAAGAGATGCCCGAGAGGTGTCCCAGAGGCGTCCGAGGGGGGAGTTGAACCCACGGGGGGGGGGGGCCCCCCCTACATATGAAGTTTTCACGTGATGCGGCGATCCCGAGGATTCCAGCCCCTCACTTGCTAAAGCAAGGACAACTCCAGCTAGCTGGTGCTAGCTTTCGTGATGAAGGACGGACCTTCATCTGCCTGTCACAGGTCTCTTGCAACCTGCCTCACTTTGGGTGGACATAGGACCCTTTGGCCCTGCTTTTGGCCCTGATCCCTGACGCGTGCGGGTGGTGGACTAAGTCGACCAAGCGACTTTGGGACGAGCATTGTCCTTTGTTAGCAGTTTGGTCAACCAAACGAGGTCTGCCCCTGTGGCAACATTCACCTGGCTGTCTTTTGACCTTCGGTGCTTGACTTGGTTTTCTCTAGGTTACAGCCGAGAACATCAGAAACGCATGCTACCAAATGCAACAACTCCACTTTGAGCACTCTTCTGTGTTGCCTTTTGCTTCCTGACCACATTCCTGTGCTCAACTACCACTTGTTGTGTTCAACGGGTTAGAAAGCGTGCGGCAACCTGGTGACTACCCAGGTTGTCATTGAGGCTGCGACTGGTGACTGTCAATGGATGCGGGGGCCCAAGTAGCCAGTAGGGCCTTATGAGTGGCAGGCAGCATCTCTGAAAGATCTGAAAGGGGAGCGCCCCTTACCGAGGGGTTCCCTTTAAGGCCGCGATACTTGCTTGACAAGTTCTGGCGCAACATGTCACAATGAGTGTACCGCAAAACCGACTTCCATGAAAATAGGTACTGCAAGAGTTTCCGGAGAATCACAAATACGCTCTTCTTTCGAATATGTCTGTCGCAACACCTTCGCTGCTTGCGGCTTTCACGCGCTGAATTCTGCACAAAACTACTTTCGCAAGTTTTGGCGGGCGTTCTATATGAACCATGGGATGCTTTAATTATGCGCACATCATTCCAAACATGAATGTGTGCTCGTATCTTAAACTGACAAAGAGGGGGACGACCTTGTGTTTATCTTTCGCCAAGGCATCTTACGTTAGCATCTCTTCAAATCGCTACATGGGACGTTTTAGCCGCTGCTCAAATGCAAGTTCACATCAGGGCGAAGTTATCATCGACCTGACCTTGCTCTTCCTTAAGAGAAAACTTCCAGGACATGTTCAAGCAATTTGATTCACTTGATCCTCACTTTGAAGCTTGCTTTCAGCGCCCTTGGCATAGACAAAACAGGTGATTTGCTGCGTCTCGCGGAGTCTTGCCTCACTTGATTGACAGGGCTATCGCAAATGCTCTGAAAGGAATTCTTCACCAGTTTCAGAAGCACACCGGGCATACTCATATACTGGTGCCGACGACCTTGGGGCAGAGCGCATTCTGTTCAAAGCCTGCTATCCAGACAGTCGGGGCAAGAAAAAGATTTCGACGTTGTGTGCTGGCACAATAAAGGATCCAAAGAGTCTAACCCGTACAATGCAACATCCAGCCTACATCAATAGGAATGTCGGTGCAACGGGGGGGGAGTGCTAAGCTCTTGGAAAAGGCTGTGGACAGGATCGCTGAGCGCTGGGACACAGCAGTCCTCCGCGTGGGAACATCCACCGCTCATCTTGTCACCCTTGTCACCTCCACATGGAAGGGTCCAAAACATAGGATGCTTTGCAGAGTTGCTGATGCATCTACCCCTCTGCAAACCAACATGAACCGTGAAAATACACCTCTGGTTCAGACTATTCTCATCTACCACCCGGTGGTTTTCAGGGTCCATGTTTATCTGCAGGAGGGTACTTGCTGAAACAATCATGTGGACTCTTCTACAAAACCACTTGGAGAAGCAACCTGTGGCAAGTGTGGCTCTTGTCACAGATTTGGTGTATGGAAGGGAAAGGTTGCTAGTCAGCAATGAAAACAATGCGCTGCTCGGTCAGGGAAGGGGGGCCCAAATGCCTGATGCCCAGATGCCGTTCGGTCGAACTTGCAACTTTGGAATGAGCGTCGCTTGAGACCAGCCTAAATAAAATCAGATCTGCCCCTGCGACCACATTCATCGACCGGTGTGTTTTGACCTCGGTCGCTTGACTCGAATTTCTTTACCTTCGAGAAGAACATCCGGAAAACTAGACGACGGTTGGCCCGAGAGCGAGACATGTAATTGTCCAGCACTGTCGAAAAGATGTATAGAAAGAGAGAAAGAGAGGGTGGATGTGAAGGAGTGACAGTGTGATGTGCAGGTGCGATATAGATCTGTATATGGAGGTGGAGAGGTAGATCTGTGGATGTGAGCGTGCGAAGATGTAAATGCACAGAGACGAGAGAGAAGATATGTAGCAAGAAAGAAAGACAGGACAGATGTGAAGGAGCGACAGTGTGGATGTACAGATGTGATATAGATGTGCAGAAGTGTGGGTGCAGTGAGGTGGAGAGGTAGATCTGCGGATGTGAGCGTGTGAAGATGTAAATGTAGAGAGGTGAGGGGGTGTAGACGTAGATGCGTCGATGCAACGGCAGTGCAACGTCAACCTTAGTTGCGCAAGTACAACGCTGAAGAGGTTCAAATAGAACTGAAGAACGTACATTTCACACTGAAGTTTCCACGAACAGGGCGACCTGAGAGTAAACGACGTCACGATCATGACAAGCGACTCGTGTATTCCAAGCGAACATCGTGTGTCATGAAGGTGAAGTACACACATACTAACGTCACGATGACTCTTTTGTGGCAGCCACTTATGAGTAAGCAAAGTAGCTAAAAGTTGTCAACCTCTCAAGAGAGCCGGGTGGTCGGGAGACATGACTCAGCTGGAGGGGCGCCAGAGCAGCCGCGAGAGATGACTCAGCCGCGAGAGATGACTCATCCGCGTACTGAAGTTGTACTACAAAGTCGCCAGTTCTCAGCTTCCAGCTCCACAGCTTGCTCCGCGTACTAAAGTTCTACTACAAAGTCGCCAGTTCTCATCTTCCAGCTCCCCAGATAGATACTCCACGTACTAAAGTTGTACTAGAAAGTCGCCAGTTCTCATCTTCCGGCTCCCCAGATACTCCGCGTACTAAAGTTGTACTACAAAGTCGCCAGTTCTCAGCTTCCAGCTCCACAGATTGCTCCGCGCACTAAAGTTGTACTACAAAGTCGCCAGTTCTCAGCTTCCAGCTCCACAGATTGCTCCGCGTACTAAAGTAGTACTAGAAAGTCACCAGTTCTCATCTTCCAGCTCCCCAGATACTCCGCGTACTAAAGTTGCACTACAAAGTCGCCAGTTCTCAGCTTCAAGCTCCACAGATTGCTCCGCGTACTAAAGTTGTACTACAAAGTCGCCAGTTCTCATCTTCCCCAGATACTCCGCGTACTAAAGTTGTACTACAAAGTCGCCAGTTCTCATCTTCCAGCTCCCCAGATACTCCGCGTACTAAAGTTGTACTACAAAGTCGCCAGTTCTCATCTTCCAGCTCCCCAGATACGCGCGTGCATGGGACTCATCTCCGCAGAGGGTTGCGCGGGCACCGGACAAATCGCACTCTCGCCTGCATTTCGCGCACTCGACACGCACGATCTCCGCAGAGGGTTGCGCGGGCATGGGACAAATCGCACTCGCGCCTGCATTTCGCGCACTCGATACGGACGATCTCCGCAGAGGGTTGCCCCGGACAAAACCAAAACGCACCCTCGCCTACATTTCGCGCACTCGACACGCACGATCTCCGCAGAGGGTTGTCCCGGACCGGGACAAATCGCACTCTCGCCTGCATTTCGCGCACTCGACACGCACGATCTCCGCGTCGCCTGCATTTCGCGCACTCGACACGCACGATCTCCGCAGAGGGTTGCGCCGGACAAAGCCAAATCGCAGTCTCGCTTGCATTTCGCGCACTCGACACCGATCTCCGCAGAGGGTTGCGCCGGACAAAGCCAAATCGCAGTCTCGCTTGCATTTCGCGCACTCGACACGCACGATCTCCGCAGAGGGTTGCGAGGGACAGAGACAAATCGCACTCTCGCCTGCATTTCGCGCACTCGACACGCACGATCTCCGCAAAGGGTTGCCCGCGACCGGGACAAATCGCACTGTCGCCTGCATTTCGCGCGCGATCTCCGCAGAGGGTTGCGTTTCGTGGCGGTCCGGCGGCACTGCCCCCGGCCTTAAGAGAGAAAGTTCAGAAGAGCGAGAGGTGAAGATGTGAGATGTAGATGAGAGGTAAAGATGTGAGATGTAGATGTGAGGATGTGAAGATGAGCAGAGATGTAGATATGCAGATGTGAACATGAGCAGAGATGTAGATGTGTGAAGATGAGCAGAGATGTCGATGTGAGGATGTGAAGATGTGCAGAGATGTAGATGCGCAGTTGTGAATGTAGATGTGAAGATGAGCAGTGAGCAGAGATATGTGTGAGAATGTGGATGTGCAGAGGTGAAGATGTGAAGATGTAGATGATACGTAGTTCTGCAGATGTTTTTTACGAAGAACCCTTCGCAGACGCTCTCGGGAAAAATGCCATGCGACCAAAAGCAACAAAATATGACCTGCGCGGCCTGTCCACGGTCGATGGAGAGCACCAAAAATCGGTTTCAAAGGACCGGGCATTGATACAAAAAGTCTGGTCAAGTCAGCTGAGGTTCAGTGACCTATGTAAACCCTGCATTGAGGGCTTGTGGGCTTTCGCAACCACATGTTTACCTTTTGCAAAAGCCTTTATCATCTCTTCAAACTGTTACCACATCCATCTCGGATTGGGATCCGTGACGCGAACAGAAGTTGGGAGGTTGCACCAAATTCAACAAAAAACGGCCATGGCATCTGCAATTTGGCTGGAGGCCACTTGCGCGATGCAGGGTTTAGACCATCTACAATTAATCAAACACTTCGTGTTACTACCAAAACAGGTTTTAGTGCAAAAAGGAGCCTACTACTCACCTGGGTTACCTATGGGATAGTCTACCATCGGGTCCTTCAACCTCTGTTGGTACGTTTCAAAAGGAGGTGGGCTTGAGCACACGAACAGGTGTGACGGAGGGGCACAGCCTCGACATCACATGAAGAACAAACTATAACATGTTCATATGACTCGTAGCTTGATGGCTCGCGTATCGAAATCGTGTCATGTCTTAGACCCTCCAGTTCGTCCAGTTCGGCGATTTCAATCTGGCGATCTGTCCTCAATCCAGCGCCTTCCGGCATAGGATTTCAATCAGACTATAAAGGTCTGTGGACAAGTACTTCGGCTCCAAGTGCTCTGACTGGACATGGTGCTGGTCCACCTGCGCGACCAGTCTCTTCCGTCCGGGGCGACTTCTCCGTCGTGGGGTCCGACCGGCCGTGGTCGACGGACCGATCCGATCGACGCGGGGCCGATCGACGCGCAGTTGCCGCACGGTGCGAAGTCCGTTCCGACCGGTTGTACCTTCTTGACCTGCCAAGAGAGGTGGAACGTCGTAACCTTATAGGACCCGTCAATTGGGGTACCCAACTGGGCTGGTCGAACGTGAAGGAGTCCTTCAAGCTTTGTTGGTTTGTCCGCTCAAACGGGCACTGACAGCGAGGTTAACTATGTGGAGGGGTGGAGTAATGCTTTTTGTTGATCAGGCTACGCAATGTATTCATTTTACTCTGCAGTGTCTTCATGTTTTGAGTTTTATAGTTTTCTCTAATTTATATATATATATACAGCACATATTTATATCATATATATTGCAAAATGCCGTGAGCGCAAAGAAGCGGGCCTTTTCTCACGGTATCTTGAGCCTACATGCACAAGTCGGGTGCAAGGGTATGTCCTGACTGAGTGTCATCTTTACACCCTGCCTTCGACTGCAGGTCACAGAGTTTCCTGCCGTCGAGCTACTTCAGTGTTCATCCTGTGGATGCACTTACTCAGCTGCTCTCCATGCTCAACCTCTTCTCTACCTGCCACTGCTCTTTCTCCGTCATCTGCTGGTGCCATTACATCGTCTTCATCACTCTCATCTTCTCGTCGAGATCTTGTCTCTTCAGCTTCATCTGGTGGCAATGGTGGCCCATAATGAGCTGCCACCCATCCATCGGGGTATTCGCTTTCTCCCAGAGGAATTTCCATTGATTCATCTCCCCTTCTCACATGCAAGATGTACTGCCTTAGGCGTCTCAGGTGATCTATCACCATCTTCCTTCCTTCTACACCGCGGACCATGATGTCCTCTGGAGATTCTTGAAGGTCCTCAGGCCTTCAGGTAGGTCTTCATCTCCCGCATCCTTTTCGATCATGTCTTTCAACTCTCTGATCTTCATGATCAGATGCCTCTGTCGATCTCAATCATTCCATCAGCCCAGTTGGCCCACTGGCGAGGTTCGGTCTCATCCTCTGTTTCGTCATTCTCACGTCTTCTTTGATTTTCTGATGACAAATTTGACCAATTCTGCCAATCTGTTGTTCCTTCTTGCCATCTCTCAGGTCAATCCTCTCTTGGTCTTCAAACCACATTGCGAAGTGTGTCCCAAGAGTTCACACGCCTTCTCAACCCTCTTGAGGTGTTCTTCCTCAGGATCACAATAGCAATCGTGAGTCCCATCACCACCTGCTCAAGCGTCTCTGCCCCAGTGGTTTTTCTCCCAAGCTTCTGGAGAGCACTGATCTTGTTCTTTCACCGCAACCAGGCCCAAGGCTGAGTCTGCTAGTAGCGCTGTCATTGTGAGCCGCAACAACCTCTTGGCCAACTGGTTCGACTGCGTCGACTTTTCTGGCGTCCCTTCTTCTACATAGACCATCTTTCTCACTTCATTAATCTTCTCCTCTGGTCTGCTTTCATCCTCTGCGGCTACAAGATGGTACTGCTGCTGCCATTTTGTTTCGCACCACTAGGAGCTCCTTCCATCCTGCGCAAACAATGCTAAACATCTTCAGAGAACCACAAAGGGCTGTTCTCGAAGTGCAAAGAATACTCGAAGGAGAGACTCCTGCGTCTGCACTATTTGCAGACCTCTCCAAAGCCTTTGAACGAGTCAATGCTTATTGGATCCTGCATATCTTACATATACGGCAATGTTCCTCCTGGGTTCTGCAACTGGCTAAGTACCTTTTGTTTGGGAACAATAAGTACGTCAGAGCAATCCCTATATGTTTGGTCGGTGTTTGTCGCCAGTTGATAGGAGGCGGGTTAACTTTGTGCAAGGCAGCCCATGCGATGTGGACTACAGGGCAATATGAGAGCCAGTGGTCAATCGTATTAGCCCCTCCCTGGCATATGACACAAGGCGCGACAGCTGCAGCACTGAGGGGACCATCAGTCGTTTGAACCCTGGTCTTGATTGGCGTGGGAGGGGCAAGTCTTGCTGTGCACGACGGAGCGTGGTGACGCAGGAAGGAGAGTGCTTCATGGTGGGAGTTCAACAAATGCGCCTGGATCCTGACCAGTGCAACTAACACAAAGGGCTCCTTTCTGAGGGCCAAGTGGGTACGTTCTGGCGTTTTGCGCACACCAAACACACGGCGAGCCACGACTGACCCGTCCACGTAGGGGTAGCCAGAGGTCGGGGTCTTCCCCAAGTGCCCATCGCAGCACAGCAAACCGCGGGACAGCTCCTATTTGAGAGATGGGAGTCTGAGACAGCCATTCGAGAAAGTCAAACGAAGGCCCAAAGGGCCAACCATTACTAGCGACTCTATTGGAAAGGTGGGAGACTGCACTGTCGATTTCCTTGGCAATGGCAAATTGTTTAAAACATTCTTGGAAACGCCGCGCCGCTTGAGAGGGGTTCTGAGATTGGTTGAGGATCTGAACAAGTTGGCGGATCTCATCAGGGGCAAGCTGCTGCTGCCAGTATTTCCAACAGAGGTATACTTGCTTGGTATACGATTCTGCTATGCCCTCCAATCCAGAAGGGAGCGTGCAGTGGCCTCGTCGGAGATAGCAGCCGAACAGGGAGACGGCATGCATGATGGCAGGATCAAGCAAGGGGCCCAGTCGTAACCAACGGCACAGACCAACCAGCTTTAGTTGTGGGAACCAGTCGCGGTTCCGCTCTCCATGCACATCCGTTCACTGGTTTGGAGCTGGTGGAGAAACTCCTCCAAGGTCTTCAAACATATTTCACCCCTCACCAAACTCTACAAACGGCTAGGCAAAGGGCAATTGGTCCTGCATATTCATAAAGAGACGTTGCAACGCCTATATGAGCAAAGTGGGCTGATTGAACTCCTACAGTCATGGCCCAAACAGTATGACCAATCTCTTGTGCCAGCAGACGTTATTGCCACGCAAACAGCCGAAATTGCGGCAACTACACTCACTCAGATCCCTTTTGGCCAGGACCACACTGACCCTGCACGTCGCGCAAGACGACAGAGAACATTTTGGGATCGTCTTAAAACCATCTGCCCACGGGGCACCTTTTACCACGGCCCTCTTCTACAGAAGAATGGCAAAGAGTGCAGAACTGCGCAAGAGTACGATGAAGCCATGCTTGCCACGCGGGATTTTTGGTTTCAGCCACCAGTCCGATATGATCCAGCCTGGGCCTCAACACTGGCGACGTACCGCGCACAAACGGAGCCCTGGCCGGAAGTTCCTGAGCCAGTTGTTGATGATTACATCGAACATCTCCTACTTACCAAAGACTCCGCTCCCGGACCTGACGGACTCCCATATGCCTTTTGGCGTATGTTTCCTGAACAATCAGCCACTGTGTTGCAAGATGACTTTGACCGCATGATGTCATGTGAGCTCCCGGCGCGAACCCAAGTTGGTGTCTGGATACCAAAAGCTAAACAAGGACCCACTGCAGACTACTTCCGGCCATTAGGAATGCCAGATACACTTGATCGCTTCAAACTCTGCTTTGCCTAGGTCGTTCTCCTCATTCGTGAAGCCGATCAAGAACATCAACAACTGTTTCCTGTCAACGACTTCGTGCCTAGGTCTGACGGGTTTGTGGCTGTGTCCAACTTCCTCAACCCTAGATCTTCTCCTTGCCTCTGCTGCAACCAAAGGAGTCGTCCACTCAGGTGTTTCAACTTTCCAACACCCTCTCTTTGTGCTATTGCAAGGCTTGAACTGTTGTCACCATAAACAACTAACACTACCTTCTCTTGAGTGAGGCGCTCAATCACCGCCTTCAGCAACAAACCTTCTGATGCACCTGACACCAGTGCAACATACTCTGACACTGCGCTTGAAAGTGTGATGTTCTTCTGTGTCCTTGCATAGGCATGGATCCAGTTTCCAGCCAAGAAAATGCACCCTGCGGACGTCGAACTTCTTGTGGCGTTATTTCCTGACCAGTCCGAATCGCAAGCGACTTCTAGCAACCATGTGTCCTCCTTCTCTTCAAACATTGGTGCTGTTGTCAACCCTCTTGCTCTGTTCCTGAACGAATTGTTCTTCACCTGGCTTCTCATGACAATGTGGGTATCCATTGTCACGGCAAGATACCCAACAAGTCGCTTCAAACTCAACCATGCTTTCTCTGTCGGTTTCTGCAGCTTGCTCGCCAGCTCTTTCACCTGGAACTGAATGTCTGGCCTCACCTGCCATGCAGAGCAAAGTCCCCACGGCTGACCCGTAGGTTGTCCTCCTCTCATCATCTCTGCTCCATCGACCTCCACCGTTCCTGGTGTCCTTGACCTTCTCAGAGGGCTCATCAACTTGACCAAGCTGTGGATGTACTTCTCGTTCATCATGATCTTTGTCGTCGAGGCATCCACATTGATGGTCCGCTTGAGGAAACTCAAGTTCTCACCCTCCTCGATCGACACCTTGTACCTCTTCATCAGATGGTCTGTGATCGTTGAAACTGCTTCATCGGTTCCACCGATGATCATGTCATCTGCGTGGACCAGCAAGATCAACTGTTCTCCTCTCCACAACGTTGGAGCTTCAGGGCACGGCACAAGCCCTGTCTCAATGAGGCACTTCTTCAACTCCTGGAACCATTGGGCTGCACCTTCTCTCTGCCCTAAGAGACTTCGTCCTAGCAACCCCTCCTGTGGAAGGTTCAACCTGTCTTGTCCAGCGCCACCTTCACCTTCTTTGGCTGACTGCACATCAAGTAGGCATCTTTCACATCCATTGCGATCATCTTCCAGCCTTTGACTTGGCAGATCGCCGGCGCCAACCTCAACAAAGAATGACCTCCAGGTGGTGCGAAAACATCTGTTCTGTTTGGATCACACCATGCGAAATCTCGTGCCACCAGGCGGGCATGTCTCTTCCAATGCTGTTCACGCCACCTCCAGTCTCACAAGCTTTGTTGTCAACAACGGCACTTCATCCATGTTCTCTCTTTCCTCAGGAGCACCTCCATGCCAATCAACCTCTGAACCTCCTCAACTGTGGCTACATCTTCAACATCTGCCAACTCCTCCGGACTCAGCTCAGGTGGTTGGTCTGGAAGGTTGAGCTTTCATCTCCATCTTCCAGCAACTCGCCTCCAACGACCATCCTTACCACTCTGACTGAATATCGAGCCCTGTCTCCTTCTCTGCCTTCTTCCTCATCACCAGGCGCTCGTCGAGGCTGTTTGTGGGGCATGGCCTTAGGCATCTTCTCTGGCGCTTCCTCCTCGACTTCTTCACCGCTTGCTCGCTTTGGACTTGACTCAGGCGCTCTTCTTGGACTCGTTGCTGGTGCGTCTTTCTCGCTCTCTAGGGTTGGTGTCTTCAGACTATCGAGCAAATCCTGCAGCATTGTGTCATCGTTGATCTCAAGGCTTTCTTCCTCTTCATCTGGATGTGATGGGCTGTACTCACCCATTGAGATCTCATCTGCTGCTTTCCTCTTGTCTCTTCCTCTTCTTTCTGACACCCCTGCCTCACTCTGACCTCCTTCTTTCTCTTCTTCTTCTGTGGTCTTTCGCCGAAGATTGCAACCTCGCCACAATACTTTCGTCCTGTCCTGGCTTCATACGCTGTTGGTCCTCCGCCTTGACGACGGCAATGGGTCAGAAGCCAACCTGCATGCCTCATTGCCCAAAGGCTTCACTCGGATCTTGCAACCTTCTTTGAGGCTATGCACTATAGTCCTTGCTAGGCCTCTCACCGTCTGGATCTCTCTTTCGACCCTTCCATTGCTCTTTGATTGCGGGGCCGCTAGTCTCCAAGTTGGTGTGAAATCCAAACCTTTGCCCAGCTTGCTGCGCCACTTCCAGCAGCATGCGCATAGATGGCTCTCCATCTACTTTCAAGAAAGCATAGCCAAGACTTCCAATGAAGCGCATCACCTGCTCTGCTAGGAAACGAAGATGTGCTTTTCCTTTGCCTGGAGTGGGGATGCAAAGGACTGCGTGAGGCCAATCATCTGTCACCACGATGGGCTACGCTAGCAGAATCATGGCTTGTCTGAGTGACCGTGCTTGTGGCGTCACTGACCTGTCTCAGTGTCTTCATTGGGCATTCACGACTCCAATGACCCCCACCACCGCACAGTTTACACGCGTCAGGAGAAATGCCTTTCCCCTTTCCTTTTCCATCCTTTCCCTTTCCATCTTTTCCCTTTTGCTGCTTGCCCTTACCCTTGTTGTCAAAGCCGCCATAGGACCCTTGACCTTTAACTTTCTGCTTGCCTTTCCCTTTCTGGTCTTTTCCTTTCCCTTTGGACTTTCCTTTGTCCTTACCTTTGCCAACCCTGTCGATCTCCATGGGGACTGCCTCATCACCTTTGCTGTCTTTCGTGATCGCCAGCTCTCTGTAGATGGCCTGCGAACCCCAGGACGTGGTTGTCCTCTCATAGCTCAACACCTTCTCCCTTGCCTCTTTGTATGTTGTTGCGTCTGTCATGTGAAGCTGGAGGTGTTGTCGAAGGGCTGCTGGCATCATCTTCATGAGAACAGACAACTTCGTGTTGTCGCAGAGCTCTTCCTTTGCCACTGTGGCATACTCATCTGCCAACCTCTCCAAGCCAAGCAATTGCTCCTGCAGTGTCATCTTGTCTTTGCTGAAGTTTGGGTGGTTCAAGTAGGCCTGCAGCAAAGCAATGCTTCTTGCTCTGGTCTTGGGAGTGAGCTGAGTGGCTAGTTGTCGCCACACTTCAAAGCCGTTCTTCCCTTCTACAGCTCTGAGAAGTTTCAATGGCCTGTTCTTCAGAACGCTCACCAAAATGGCATAGAGCTTTTCAGACCTTGTCTTTTCATCTTCAATCTTCAGTCATCGATGCCATGCTCATGGCAACCTCTGAGCTCTCAACCGCTTCCAGCTCCTTCTCATAGGCCTGCTCTGCAAAACAGAGCCATGACTTGAAGCTCAACTTCCAGTCTTGCTACTGGCTGAGCTCCTCTTCCATGTTTGCCGGACTGAAAGGTTCTGGTGCCCTCACCACCTTCGAGGCTGTTGCGAAGCCTTCACCCTCCTTTCTTTCATTTTCCTTCATCTCTTTCAGCGTCTTGATGGCTTCTTGCGCCATTTCCGCTGGCTGCCTTGATGCAGTGACCAAGGCTTCGATGGCCGATGCTTCCATGGCTTCTTGAGCCTCTCTTTCCTCTTTCTTTCTTTTCTCTTCTTCTTCTCTTCTTTTGGTCGCTCTGCGACCCTCCTGGATCTTTCCCTTGGTGCCGGGGGTATCTTTGCTGAGCCCGCCCCGGTGGCCCCGCTACCATGCAAAATGCCGTGAGCGCAACGAAGCGGTCCTTTTCTCACGGTAACTTGAGCCTACATGCACAAATCGTGTGCAAGGGTATGTCCTGACTGAGTGTCATCTTTATATATATATATCACATCATATATCGGTTTTCGTTGGCTCCAGGCCCAGTTACAGCTTGCAGAAAAAGTCCAGCGCAAGACAGTCCCTCGCTCCTACACACTACTCGCTCCACACTGATGCGTACTGTAGAGCACTCAAGTCTAAGTGGGTCTGCGTCGGTCGCAGTTCTGATGGCATCAAAGCCTCAGGTTTTTCCAGAAGTTTGGCGTAAACACGGTGTAGGCGCAAGTAGGATTCCACTAAAACGCAGGTTTTCCACTCTTCCCATTGCGCATCCATGGGCCCCCATTGTGCGCTGGCGCTTCATCCAGCGTCGCACCTGTGCGTCGGCCTGGGCCCGTTCCTATCGCTCTGGGTTTAGGTCGCCGCTCCTGTTGCAGCTCCCCGAGCAAAAGTAGAAAAACGAACTTGAAGAACCCTATAGACTATCCTATAGGTACCCCTCTAGGGTCCTATAGGGTCACCTAACCTTTGTTGCTTAAAGATTACGTCACCGTGAAAACACATGTTCGCTCGCAAATTCCACATCAGAATCAGGGCCTGTGACTGTGGCGCAACAGGCTTCTTGCAGCAAAAGTTGTACCACGGGCAGCGCAACATGTTTCCGGTAGTCTGGGAGGTGCTTGAAATGAAATGATCTATGTTTAGACAAAACGGAAGCAGTGATCCTTCGTCCATGAACATTGATCAGGTGAGACTCCGGTGAGACCGTAAAATTGAGCATGTAACCCGGTACCCGGTACTCCTAAAAACCTTGGACAACAGTTGTCAAGAGTACCCAGGCTGCCGAGTCGAGTACCCAGCTCGAGAGGGTAAATACCGTTCAATGGAAAGAGCCGCCTCGATCCCCTGAGTTCCTACAGGTTGGCTCTGCGATACAACAAACGCCTTTGTTTCTCGCTTGAGTGTGAACAGTACCAGGCTGCCGCGCGTACCTGTGCCCAGCTTCGTAAAGGCATGCAACCGAAGGTTCAAAAAACTCTCCGTCAGAGAGCTTCTTCGCACACGCGGAACCGCGCAGCTCAGGTGTGGAAGATCGTTGGAAGCTCAGAGTCTCATCCAAACATATCCAACTCAATCTTCATCTGCCCATCTCCCTCATGTCTCCCCCGGAACAGGCCCGGAACGGTTGGTTTGGGACCAGGAAGGATTAATTCACTCGCGTTTCGCTGACATGATTGGTGAACAAAAAGAACTTAGACGTGGGTGGGAGATTGTGGATGTGCGTCTGAATTCAACTTGCAAACTCCAAAGGTGGAGGCAATCTCCGCGCTGTAGACTCTAGACGCCATCACTGATCAAAACAACTTGCAAACTATGAAAACTGCAGCTCATGAAAGACACGCACAAATCGAGAAACTGTACTCGAAGCCGTTTCAACATCAAGTGAAAAGGTGCGAGGGCACCAGCAGGTTATGAGCCCAACGCCCCAGGTGTAAGACCCCCTCGAGGTGAAGAGGGGGCAGCCCCAGCACGCGGTGCCGTATGATGACACGGCGGCGCCGGCAGCTTCCGGGAGAAGGAGACGATGGTGGCTCAGCTCCAGATGAGGCAGCACTAGCTGATCATGAAGACGAAGGGCATGAGCAGCTGGCTTTAGAAGATGGAGAACAAGGTGAACTACAAGGTCCGGTGGGAAGACCGACGAGTCTGGGTCCGGTGGCACCTTTGTTCTCTCCAGCTTCGAGACCTTCGAGAAGTTCAGAGCCAGGCGCCTCATCTGTGTGCTAAGGTGCCTAGAGAAAGCGTGTGGCGACCGGGAGGAGAACCACGCGACCCTCGAGGACCACCTCAGCAACAGAGCACTACAACGGGAACTCCATCTCCGGTTCCTGGTCAAGGGCGTGGGCCTAGAGAGCCTCGAAGAGGTCGCTCACCGGATCAACAAGTCCCAGAAGTGGAAGAGCCGGAAGAGAGTGAAGAAGATCGAGCGCGACTACCAGATCAACTGGCGGATCAAGCACGAGGCAATGGACCAGGACATCAAGATCGCCAGGCACTCAAGGGCTATGGAAAGGGAGGCCCACCGGGGTATGTGATGCCTCATAACGAAGGGAGAGGCAATCAACTACTTGCTGGAGGACTGCATCTACAAGGTCAAATACTTGGGGCGCCGTATCAACATCAAGGTGGATGGCAACATGGACATCACTACGGTGCGCCCACCCAATCCACAAGAGATGATGACTATGCTGGCTACGCTTCGACATGAAAACCAGCAGCTTCGTGTGGAGCAGGCAGAAATGATGGACGCCATGAAGTTCCAGCGAGCGAGTCTGGAAGCTAAGGTGCGTGATCTTCAACAAGAGCTGGAGCAGCAGTTGTTTCGCACGCCAGAGAGTGGGGGCACTGTGAAGCGCCACCTTGAGATGACGACGGGTGAACAGGAGAAAGAAATTGACCTGGACAAGGAGAGGAAGCGCCTCTACGAGCTGACGCCAATGCAACAGTTCGAGCAGCTTCAATCCCTCTCCTGGGCCTGGCAAACATGGAGTACGAGGACATGGACAACGAGAGCGCTCAAGGTCAGTGCAAGGGCCGAGAGCATCAGGTCCTGGTGAGGAGCAACTCAAAGGGGTCAGTGGCAGCCAGAGCCAGGGCCTATGAGGAAGAGCTTCGACAGGGCAATCGAAAAGGGGTTGGTCAGTCTCGGAGGAGATCGACAACGACACAGCCCATTCAACCAGAGGCCTCGGGAAGTCAAGATGGGGTCAAAGGTGAGAAAATGATGGAGGTCATGGCCAAGCTGGCCAGTCATCTTGTGGAAAAGGAGAGCCGAGATGGTGCACCCGAGTCAGTGAAGCCTGGAACGGTGACCCTTCCGACACTTCCGGAACCAACAGATTCTGCATCGATTGACCTGGCTGATTGGCTTACGTTGATTGAGCCGGCGATGACTGATTTGAGCGACTCTTCGGGGCAGTGGTGGGAACTGGTTGTGAGAGAAGCACGGAAATGGTACAGTCATTGCATCCATCTTCGACCACTCCAACGGGCCAACTGCATCATCGAACCTTCCCTGGAGTTGCAGAAACCCAAATGGGTGCGAGTGGAGAAGCGCGCCATCAGCATGATGCTTGCAGCTGCGCCAACGACTGTGAAGGAGGAATTGGTGGCAACTCGAGCGCTGTCGCCTTTGCGGTTGGTCAGCAAGCTCATGGTCTTGTACCAACCAGGTGGGACGCGTGAACGTTCCATCATCTTGAGACAACTTGAAGAGCCGGCGGAAACAACGTCACCAGCTGAAGCATGCACGGGATTGAGGAAGTGGATGCGCTGGCTTCGACGTGCCTCGGACATAGGTTTGAATCTCCCTGACTCGACGATCCTCATGAAGGGCATCACGAGATTGAGCCAGAGAGTGCTGGCCCAGCAGCCTGACTTGCAGTTCAGGTGTTCCCTCGTGAGGAATACGTTGCAGTTGGATACGATTCCGACAGAGGAGACAGTCAAGACGTATGCCAAGCATTTACTCGCTGAACTTGAACAACTCACGCGTCGGGTCCGGCCAAAGACTGGTGGCGTTCCAAGAGCTGGCATCCCAGGAGGAGCTCCACAGGTGAAGGCGGCCTATGTGGGAGAGAAAAAGGAGGACAACAGCCCAGAAGGCAAGAGCCCCGACATTTGCAAGTACTTTCGAACCAATGCAGGATGTCGAAGAGGAGCCGCTTGTCGTTGGGCACATCAAGCTGAACCTGGCGAGAAGAGGTGCTATGTTTGTGGAGCTACAAGCCACTATGCGAAGGACTGCGCTCGAAAGGAGGTGAACAAGTCTGGAAATGCAGATGGAGAAGGTGGAAAGGGTGATGGGAAACGACCCGATCCGAAACCAAAGATCCAGAAGGTAAAGGATGTGGGAGGAGCTTCGTCATCGGCGCCTTCAGGGTCAGCGTCCTCAGTGCTCCCCAATCCAGGGTCGCCGCCGTCAACGTGTGGATCAGATCAACTGGAAGGAAGCAATCAGGATGCTCTGAAGCATGTGTTGGATGAAGCACAACGGATGCTGAGAGGTATGTCGATCCAAGGGGAGAAATCTAAGGAGGCGGACCTGGTGGAAGCCTTGAGGAAGATCCTGGGCACGCCTTCGAACCCAACGATGAAAGCAGTGTCGGTGGCTCGAGTTCAGGCTGGCAGCAATGGACTTCTGGACACGGGAGCGACCCACGCACTACGACCCCGACCTGGAGAGAACCTTGAACGGTACGGGCAGGTGCAAGTGTCTTTGGCAGCGGGAGGACGACTCACACTGCGAATGACTGAAGGGCAGGCGCTGGTCCACGTGGATGAAGGAGTTGAACCCATCGTGCCGGTCGGTCGTCTGATCAAGGACCTTGGCTGCAACTTGGAATGGGAAGGGGACCATTGTCGGCTACTCCATCCATTGAGGGGCCTCATCGATGTAGATCTTGTTGAAGGCTGTCCAATGGTAGCGTACGCTGAAGCGCTGGCCCTGGCCCTTATCCAAGAGCTTGAAGAGTCCAACTCGAGGATGGCCTTGAGATGCCATGTCTTTGCTGATGAGGGAATCCATACCAACTGGCTTGATCAGGTAGTTCGGGACTTCACAGTGTTCCAGAACATGCCGCAGAGGATAAGAGACAAGCTGGTGGACACTCCGGCAAGGGACCTCAGTGGGCTTCAGGTCAACAGGAGGATTCGTCGGAGGTGGGAGAGAGAAGGGGTGACCTTGCATCTCTATGCAGGACCAAAGGAAGGGTACTACTTGCAGAGAGCGGTAAAGGAAATGGGAGGAGACCCAACTCGCATCTTTGAGGTGGACATAGTAAGGGACAAGTCACATAACATGGTGGCAGATGATGGCATCTTCGCGATCCTCCTGGATGTGCATGGATGGATGGGTGGGTGGAATATTGGGAGGTCCCAACTGTCGGACAAGGTCGACCTTGAGGCACCAGCCACATGTGAGAATGCCTGGGCCATCGAGGACCACCACGCACCCATGGGGGCTTCCGCATATCAGCGAGGTTGAGGCTGCAAAGTGCTACACAGACGACGTCCTGCTCTACCGGATGATCCTTCTGCAGGCGGTGGCCCAGATGGGGAGAAATGTAAGGTTGGGGTAGGACTCGAAGCTCAGGCTCAATCCAAAGGTGAGCTTCTTACTTGAGCAACCTGCAGAGCCTCTTCAAGAACCAACGCGTGCTTCCTTTTGGAGGTCGGGGGAATGGAAGGCCTTGAAGACCATCCTGGCGCTGGAATTGGTCACCTTCAATCAAGGAGACTTTGGGGGCTTGGCGACGAAACCTACGTCCGTGGCAGTCAACTTCCCCTTCCAGCGACGTCAGGAGGAACCGGTGGATTTGAGGCCTCGAGCAGAAGTAACGAGCATAATGGTTCCTTCCGGAGGTGGTGCTTGGAGAGGGGTCTAGCACGAACCACAAGCTGTCCTGATGAACATGCTCAGAATGGAAGAGCGGAGGCAGCGATCAACTCCATCAAACAGAGAGCGCGACGACTGCTGCATGGAGCTGAGATGGAGGTGCGCTGGTGGCCCGTCGCTGCAAGGCATGTGGTGGAGCTGGAGAGACGTTGTCGGGAGTCTCGAAGGGACATGCTGTTCTGACTGACCGGGGCTTCGTCAAGGCGGTGAGCTACACGATCAAGGACATCAAGGAGCCCGTGAGAGATCACGAAGAGCTGGCACTGGTTGAGGTGGCGGTAGATGAAGACCCATTGAAGCTGAGGCGAAGGATCAGGGAGAAGGCCAGTGTGGCGTGCTTGAGGACTCACCAGGAAGAGGAAGAAGAGAAAAGGAGAGTCAACCTCTTTCGAGTTCTCTACGACGAAGAGCAGCACTTCCTGGGTTCGGAGCCAAGAGAAGTTCCAGCATTGCAGAGAGGGTTAGCTCCATTCCGAGCAGAACAGGAGGCTGAGGCGACAAGACCTGTAGAAGACGAAATCCTGCACACGCGCATCATCCCCAGTGAAGAGGTCTTCCTGAATAGGGCGGAATGGATTGAGGCCATTATCAAGGAGATCAAGTCGCTGGAACAGAAGAAAGCGATCAGGCGATTGACTCCACAAGATGTGGCCTACTACCGCCGTGAACACGGTGACAAGCTGGAGGTGGTTCGGGCAAAGCTATCCACTCCATCAAGGCTCCAGATGCTCGCAGCAAGTGTCGCCTGGTGGTGTGTGGGAACTACTTGAGTGGAGCAGGCGCAGGGGGAGCCAAGCAAGATGCAGCACAGCTGTATGCAGGTGGTGCAGACACTACTTGTTTGAGAGCGGCACTAGCGGTGGGAGCTCAGAACGACTGGACTGCAGCTGCCTTGGACGTGAAGACTGCTTTCTTGAACGCTCCTCTATGCACCGTGGAGGAGAGCAAGAGAAGCCCTCGAAGATCGAGAAGAGGGAGGGCATCAACCAATGGAGCAAGACGTGGAGGGGAATGTGGCCCCAAACCGACGGGAGTGGTTTGGTTCCGATGCAGCCGCCACGGATCTTGGTTCGTCTGGGCTTGGTGCAAGAAGGAGAGATGTGGATGGTTGAGCGGGCACTCTACGGATTGCGAGAAGCTCCAAAGTTGTGGGGTGACCATCGTGATGCTCAGCTGTCAACCATGGAGTTCAAGGTGCACGATGTTAATTAAGATCACCTTTAATCAGAGCTTTGCAGATGAGAATCTATGGATCTTGCGAGAAAAGGACCGTCCGGATGGGTCTCCTGGCTTAGCGCGCGGGTTTGCGCTCGGAGATCCTCAAGTTGTTGATGAGGCAACGAAGAGAGTATCTCAAGCTTGGGAGACGACGGAACCACGATGGGCTGGAGAAGATCCGTTGCGCTTTTGTGGGATGGACATCTACAGGAACACGGAGGGCTTCTTCATCAACCAGAGTGGATTCCTGCGTGAGCTGCTGAGGCGCCACTCCATGGACTCCAATGCATCGAACCTAGTGATGAGGGCTACAACCGAACCAGAAGACGAGCCAGGAAAGACTCAGCATGAAATCCGTGCAGCACAGCAAGCCGCTGGGGAACTACTGTGGTTGTCAACGAAGACGAGACCAGACATTTCCTATGCAGTGAGTCGAATTTGCTCGTCAACATCGAGAGCTCCAGTTTGGGCATTAGAGGCATCATATCAAGTCATGCGCTACCCCCAAGGCGTTGGAATTTGGTACAGGAAGAAGCAGGGGTTTGGGCTGGAGTCTACCAGCGATGCCTCTTTTGCGCCTGGTGGGGGACATTCTCATGGCGCGGTGATCACCCTGTTGAGAGGCTCACCAATTGCTTGGAAGTCTTCAAGACAGCCGTTTCCAGCACTTTCGACTGCCGATCCTTGGAGACAGCGTGAGTTGCTTGGTTGAAGAGATGGCCGGAAACATGCGGAAGGTCCTGAAGTGCGACAACACGGCGGCAATTGCTTTGGGAAGCTCAGCCACCGGAGCATGGAGGACACGCCACCTGAAAGTGAGAGCAGCACATCTTCGATGGAAACTTGAGGCTGGATCCTGGGAGCTGAAGTATGAACCTGGGAAGGACTTGGTTGCTGACATAGGAACCAAGGTGTTAGCACCCACTCGCACGCAGAACCTCATGCGAAACATGGAGATGGGATGGCAGCCTACTGGTGGAGACAAGCAGGAAGATGAATCAGAAGAGGACCTACCTGTGGCAAGTCGCCTATGGTTGGAGAATGACTTCAAGAAGATTACTCAATTGGTGACTATCATCACGATGTTCCAGAAGATCCATGGAGCATTGGCCACAAAGAATGTCACCGTGAAAGAACTAGATGAAGGTGATGGGTCGGAAGTACTCTACATGTTTGGAGTGATCATGATGATCCTAGGAACGGTGCTCATGAAGGTCCTTCAACGATGCCATAAGCGCTGGAACAAACCACGGGAAGATTCAGCGATGAGAAGACTACATCGGGCACGAGACCTTCTACAAGATCAAGTGGAGGGAGAGGCGTGAGCTGGAACACCATGCAGGAGCGTCGAGATCCGGAGAGCAGCCGGGATGGAGGCGGTTCGAGGACTTCAGCGTCTTCTACGAGCGGTGGTGGAATCAGGCTTGCGGAACCACGCGAGCAGGGGCTACAAGGGATTCATGAGGCTTATCATTTTGGTCAAGCAGAACCACATGAGGAACCTCCCAATCGCGCTGACCGGCCTTTGGAGCAGCACCTACAGATTTCCTTGACAGGGAGAAGGAGGAGGTTTACGTTGGAGCCTCCATGGCAGGTCTGGTTCGCAGAATCCAGTCAGTGCTTTCACCGAAGGCGAGAGTGCAGAGGACTGCGAAATGCCAACAGAGTTCAAGGGCATCCAATTTGTGGAATCTGCCAACAGGCAGCATAAGGGCAGAGGGGCTTGGCGGCGATGAACTTCATCTTTGAGGACCAGCTCGGCAACCACCACGTGGACGCGCGGTGTGAGGCAGTGACGGGCGCCATGTTAGAGATTCGCCAATGTAGGCTCTGCCAAAAGAACGGCTTGGGCTGAAAGGTTCACTTTTGCAGGCTGGTTTCGACAGAATGTCAAACCAGGGAGGAGTGCAGGTCATGAAAGACACGCACAAATCGAGAAACTGTACTCGAAGCCGTTTCAACATCAAGTGAAAAGGTGCGAGGGCACGAGCAAAAACAATCGCTTACACCATTGGAGGGAACATCTCCTTCTCCCACACTCATGATCAATGCCAGTCAGGTGTCCCGAAACAGGTCAGACCAGTTGGTTTGGGACCAGGAAGGACTGATTTACTCGTGTTTGCTACGCAACTGGTTGGTGCCAATGGAGGGAACATCATCTTCTCCCAGACTCATGATCAAAGCCAGTCAGGTGGATCGTCCCTCTAAGATGTGTTATTCAATCGCCTTCCTCAGGTAGCCCCGATCAGCCCCGCATGCCACTCTTCGTTGCCTTTTTGCATGTTGCAAGTGGTCGAAGCATTAACGCGATTGGAACGTGCCTGCCATAGCTCTTGACACTAGGCATGGGTATTTTTGCTTTGCGAGCGCCAGTGAGGCGTAGCAAGGTGCTTCAACATGCTTGTTGATCCGCAAAAGTGCACACCAAGCATTCCCATCTGGTCTCTAAACGTAAACTCATCGCATCCCACAACTTACGATGACTCGTTGCATCCATCGTCCGGTCCTGTTCCAAGGACGAGGAGTTCGGTCATGGGAGCATGTCAAAGCAGTGTCGCAGCTCAGCTCACGTTGCGGCGGGTGTCTTCACCAGACGGTGCTACGGGTAGGTGCTCCGCCCATCTTTCCGCCATGAGTGAACGTTCAGCTGCTCTTTGACAAGCAATGCAATCACGTAAGGGCCAAAAGCCAAGCACGAACAGCCTTTTCAAGTCCGCCTTAAGCCGTAATGTAAGAATGGTCTATTTGGTTGGTGTGCACCTTAGAGTTCAAAGCCTACAGTCCTAGAGTCTCAAGATGGGCAAAGCAACCAATCATGGGCAATTTTCCACAACTAGAAAGGCCTGCATGCCAATGAAAAGACTGGTGACGGTGCCAGCCCATTCTGATTATTTCCTAGCGCATGCGCTGGTACAAAACTGCCAACTATGTCCTTTGCAAGTTGACTTGACTGGAGGTGATGCATGTCTGTGATGTAGGTAACCAGGTAGTAAGACACATATGGGCAAGTCTATTCAGCTAAGGCTCGCGGACTGCCGACTGGTTCCTGCCTCTCAAAAAGTCTAAACAGCGCTTGAGGATCTGCCGTGGAGTCCTTTATTCATGCCGTGCATAGTGAAGGAACGACTCCATCACACCCCAAACCTCACACAGAACGAACAGAACTTGCCGAACGTCACCATTCCGTGCACCCCTTTCTTATAC
>CAXAMN010022476.1:0-24451 GCA_963970005.1 Durusdinium trenchii | reverse complement strand
AAGGTCAGGGATCGGGTCTTGCCTGCACCAAAGACTCCCGCTACTGCCAGGGTAGATCTGCCAGATCTGAGGGCAAGCGCGAGGCTGGCAGCCATCGACACTATGCGCCCGTTGTCATGTCGGGCGGCAGTGCCTAGTGCCACAGCGAAGCCGGCAGCTTGGGGACAGTGTTGCATCGTGCTGCCAGAGGTCAGTAGCTGGAAGAGAGCATGCAGACTCTGCAGTAGGACTACTGTGCACTCTAACTGATACGGAATGGGTACTTGGCCGGGAATTCCCAGCACAGTGGGCTTATGCTCTGCCGCTAAGCTGGCCATTTGCAAAAGATGATCTGCAGTGACGGTGTCACCTGCTTCCGCGATGTCCAGAACTCGGATCCGCGTTGCTCTAGATTCCAACACGCAGAGGCTGGGCGGGAAAGCCCATGGAGCAGAGCACGCCAGGCCAGTCTCAGCTGACGTGGGCAACGGCACAAAATCTTCCGGGAACGGCACGAGGGCGACGTCCCAGTGCCTAGGGCTGCTCAAGCGACGTAGCTTTTCACTGGGCGCCTCATCTCCTTTGCGTTTCCGCGAAGGAGTCGCAAAGGCTAGCAAGAGTGCTAAGACTGAATAGCACTTGCCGTGCTCCTCCAGCACTAGTCGATAAGCCTTCCCCGCCTGTGAACCCATATGAACTGTGCTTGAGGGGCTGCTAGCAAGTTGCTCGTAATTACAGCTTTGGAAGTGTGCAGGGCAGAAGATGGCCGACTGTGACCCCGCCGGAAAGGCTATACGATATTCATGCATCCCTTGTAACCCCGTAGCTGTCGGAGTGACATCCACAACTAAGCCAAACTTGCGGACAGTGGGACTGCTCCACAGCTCTTTCTTTGTAGCAGCCTCCTCGACAAATGTGAGTTGCGGGAGGAACAGGGCTAGGATGACGAAAACCTCTCGGAATGGGATTGGTGCTAGCAGGTCTCGGGCCATTTCTGTCAGCCATTGAGCACACGCACTTTGATTACCTCTGCCAACCCGAAAGTTTTTGAGCAGCAGCGCCTGCGCTTCTTCCATGGAGGCAATTGGCTGTCCTGCTACACAGCTCTGTAGTAGCACCAGCAATTCCTGGTCAGGACAATGGAGATTGGACACCAACAAACTGATAGCTCCTTCCCAATCCTCGCTCGTCATGGCCGTTTCGAATCGAATCCAGGAGGCAAGTCGCATCGGAGCGGCAATTCGATCGCGGCGAGGAATAACATCCGGGTGTGTGAGCTTCAGTGCGGTGAGGCTAATTTTGCCCGTAGGGAGTTGGCACTGGAGCCAGTGCCAGTAACAGTGCTTGTGCTTGCCCATCCATCTTGCAGAGTCTGTTACATACGTGATGTGCAAGGATTGTTGCAACATGTCGAGCTCGTTCTCTGTCGGCTTCCAGTCACACAAGCAATCTTCAGCAGCATGGACAAGATAGTAGTTGTGCCTGTCAGGCTCTGCAGTGGCAACGAGTGCCGCTAAGACACTCTTCGGCATTGCAATGGCGCCTAGGCGCGCTGTGATCTGACTGGCTGGCCAGAGGCAACGAATTGCTAAGGCAATCACTGCTCCCGTGTAGCTGCCAGCACTAAAACCATTTACAGTAAAATGGGTGGGATCTGCTTGTTCAGTCGGCCGCAGACACCCCAGCCCTGGCAAGTAGGCAAGGAGTCGTAGTGGCTGCAGCGAGAGCAGTTTCCACCACAGGCCACTGAGGAAGGCTTCGTGCGGCAACCGTCGGTGAGCAGGGAGAAGCCTCGCTGCTTTCAGCACTAGTTGCGTGCGTTGATAAAGTATGGCTGCCTTGCCATACCCAAGGTCTTCCCATTTTTGGCACGGGTTCTGTATGAGCGCAAAGAGGGTGGCAACTTCATGCACTCCGGTCGACCAGCCATAAGCAACCCCCCACTCCTGATCTTTGAGGACATCTGCTGGGGAAAGTGACGGCCCATAGACTTGACCTTCTCCCACGGGAGGGCACATGCAATGAAAGTGCGGGGGGACTTCACCTTCAAGGGCACCTCCCCCCAGCCCTCCACAGTTGATTTGGAATACCGACGGCAGTGGTGGGAAGTTGTGTCCCATCCAATATCCGTTGAGTTGGGCGACCATCCATAGGACTGTGACCCAGACGAATTCATCCTGCTGGTGGTGAGAGATGGCTTCGAAGACTTGCGGTGCGATACCTTCCAAGGGCATGAATGAGCCTCGAAGGTGACGCAACAAATCGTGATTGGCTTGAAGAAATCGCTCTTTTTCTCCAGGGACAAGGCACTTGGGTTGTGCCAGCGCAGCTCGCAATTGCTCATACGAACTTGCTTCTATGTCCTTGTGGACTGCTACTACCCCTCTTAGCTTAGCGACTTGACTCCAAGGAACAAAGAGGGAAGGAGATAGCTGTTGCGGACAGGGAGTGCTTGATCTAGAGCCAGGTGCTTGACTGCCCTGCTTCGAGTCACCTTCAATTGCTTTAGTGAGTCGGTCCGCTCTTTTGGCAGAGTTGTCGGACGAGGGTGTGGAGACTGACTCCACCTCTGCGTCTCCATCCTCTGCAGGAAGACAGCTAAGGCTGTCCACCTGCCTTTGTTCCGGAAAAAGCTCTGTCGCTTGTTTACGAATTGCTCGCCACTTTACCAGCAGGCAGAAGCGCAATGCACTGTTTCCAGTTACCCCAGAGGAGTAGCCTGTAAACTTGCAACCACCGACAGGTTTCCAAGTCTCAACGGCCCATGCAGGGGGTAGGTTGGGCATACCGAGGATAGCCATCGGCAGCGTTTCCCAACCCTGCTGCTCCAGTTCGCGTAGAGCTGTCTGTGCTCCAATTTTGGCCTTGCCAAAGGCATGAAATATGGCAGGTCGCATTCGGTTGCGCGGCAATGCACTGGCCTGGAAAAGGTGTTCTCCTGGCAGCGACGCAACTGTGCGTGGCCCTGTTAGCATCGGGAGCACTGATAGCATGCCCTGTTCGAAAGTGGCTCGTGCCCAGCTGGTAACCCAGGGGGTTCGCTCTCTTCCTTCTGGGGTGAGCGCCCTGGGATGGGATTGCCGTGGCCACTTGATTGGACTTCCTGGACTAGACTCCTCCGGGCTAGGGACAGGCATGGGCCAAAAGTGCTTACACATGTAAAGACCGTATAAGGACCAAACCATGCAGAGGTCAAGGGCGGACTGCATCGCTATCCCAACAAAGGGGGTAAACAAGGTGCCGCTCATGACAGTGTCGCTCGGATTGACAGGTGATCTGGCTCTTGAAACGAGAGCAAGTCGACCCGCCTGAAGGCTCTTTGCCAGGGTCTGGGCAGACGTGTCATGTTCCAACGGACTGTGCTTGTTGCGATTGCCGATCGATACGACCAAACCTGCATTATACTCTAAGTGCGCTTCTGTAAAAAGCAGCATGCCTATCCCAGCACTAGGGCTAGATTCGGAGCGTGCGTGCCCTATGAGGTCAGCCCATCGGTGCTGCTGATGTGCTAGCTGCAGTAGGTCTTGCACCTCGAAGAGCGTAACTGGCACACAGTCATTATCAATGAGTGCAAAGTGCTGTGCAGGGTACAGGAAACGCGCTGCCTCTAGGACAAAGACCCCTGCCCAATAGTATGGAACTTTATGAAGGCCAGTAGTAGCATTAGCACAGATCCACAGTATGTCAGTCCTCTCGTCTTGGGGACCCACCAGACTTCTGCGTGAGGCCCACCAGGCAGCGAAAGCCGGCCAATATGGGACAGCAGCAGGTGTTCGATTGTCCACAATTAGGTAAATCATGTGATTGTTCACGATCAGGTCTCGGTGTGAGATGAGTGTCTGAATGATGGCAGTAGTATCAGGCAGCTCTCCCTCTGTTTCGAGAGCAGCATACCCCTCGTCCTTTTTGGACGGCTGCGCACGAACGTCAGTCAGACCAAGTGTAGGCCGAGCAGAGTCAAGACCGAAAGGACTGCTAAGAGTATCTTTCATAGTCAGTGCTGCATAAGCTTCATCCTGGGACTGCGCCACACTATCTCCCGTGCCCCTGGCAAAGCAGGCTTGGCCATCCATGGTCAACCAGTCTGCATGGTCACGTGTGAAGACAAAGGGAGCATGGACTCTATTCTCTGTGGTGTCCGTTAGGTCCAGTGAATTACTGTCTTCCATCCACGGGTCATGTGACATTCTAGTTTCTCTGTATGACAATGCAGGTATAGCCCCCGCCAACTAAGGTTGGCAGGTGCCCCGGCGGCGAAAGCACACGAAAAGGCAAGACGAATGAAGTCAGCTAAGGCTGACCTCACTCCTGCATGCAGGGCACTACTACCTGCTGTGAGCCAAACGTTGCAGCAAAGTGCTTTCATGAAAGATCAACTGTATTAGGCATAGTGCCAGGGACACCTGTTCAACCTATACTGCCATGGAGGGAGACTCACAGTTGTGTCAGGGGCATATCAGGGGCCCTGCCACTACTGATCGTGGTCATCCGCATGTGGGTGTAATAGAGAAAATAACCATGCTACGTAAACCAGGCCACACAGCTGGGTATGTAGGTCAGTCAGGGGGGTGAGTAGCGCACCCTGCACATCTTGAGGCAAAGAGTCCACTGTTTGTTCAATTTCCTGTACCAATGCATGCAGACTTTGCACTCTTGCGTGCAGGGCTGATTCGATCTGGTGATGCGTACGGTCTGTGTGACGCTGTGGGGGCGGTTGCGCAGCTGGTTGCATGTCTACTCGAAGGACATGCTGTTGTTGTCTGTCGGTAGTGGACCAGAAGCCTACTCGCCTAGGAAGGGAGGCTGAAAAGGGGCGTGTCTGCAGAAAGATGTCAAAGGGGTCTGCGTTCTCAGAAATGGGCCTAGCGCTCACTGCTTCAGCCAGCACATTGAGGAGGTGGCTTTCGTGGTGCTGTATGTGTAAAATCATCCTGCGGAGTCGAGTTCGCTTTGTGCCATACGTTGTGGCTCCCCTGGTGTTGATTGCAATACAGCCCTGATGATAAAGCGGGATAATGGCCCCTTCAACAGTTGCCCGGAGCTTTAGCAGAGCTGGCGGAAATTCAAACCCTTCTGCCCATTCTGGGAAGGGGGTATGTACGTTTTCTTTGACTGCATCAACCGGGAAGAAATGAAGTAAGTAGCACCGCTCTCTCCTCCCCCGATAGACGAAGGTTACAATGAGGTCTAAGACCCCATATCGAATGTCCTGATGGTCTAGTTCAAAACGAACAAAATCAGTGACATCAACGTAGGTACCATCATCTGCCAGGAACAAAGGTTCTGGATGCGCCTGCATGGCTAGTTCGACTTGCAGTTCGTCTTTACCCTGATGTGCGCAGGCTAGGTCGAGAGTCGAGTCGGCTGATGTGATTCAAGAGAAGAGCTGTCAAGCTATTCTGTCAATCTATTTCTCTCACTCTGAGCCAAAAGTCTGCGGAGACAAATGGAAACAATTATGGGGGCCCATGGAAGAGTGGGGAAGGGGAGCAAGCAGTCTCGTCTCAGGTTCACTGGACAGGGCACTTCTTTGGGCGCGCAAATGCACGCGGCGGTGGTAGATGCTCTTGCGTGCCGTCTTCCGCAACACGGTAATGAACATTTCCTTGTGTAATGCACTGCTGTGCCGGGAGTCTACTGCTTGTGGCCTGTCGGGGAGGCCAATCACTGGCCGGCGCTAGGGTTGGCGGCTTCGCCATTCCCCCCGGGGGAGTAGGTGGGGGATCTGCAGAAGCAGTAGCGCCTCCTCGCTCCACTGTGTCAGGGAGTTGCGCGGCTTGCGAGAGTACCGCAAGCAGCTTTTCGTGAGTGGGATCAGCAGGTGTAACCTGCATGGGAGGATGAGCAGGCTTCTTGGGTTGTATGCGACCAGCTGTTTTCCGCTTAGGCGAAGCCTCCTCCTTTACAGGGGGACTACTGCGCTCCTTTGTCAGCAGACCTGCTTTGACTGGGGCTATAGTAGCCGGATCAAGCATGTGCCCTCCCTGTGGAAATAGGGGGCGCTGTTCTGCAAGTGTAAGGAGAAGAGCATCGAAAAACTCCGCCAGTGGTAGCCTTATGCGCAAGACAACCTCAACTTGAGGGCGACCATCTGGGCCCTGAGTGAGGGAGCATTGATGAGGGCCAACAATGAAAGGGAGGGCCATGGGCAACAACAGCTACTGTCTGTTTTGACCAGGCTGGGCAGAGGCGCGCGGTCACTGTTCTACTTCGAGCCTGAACAGCAGCAGGCTCTTTTAGCCTCATGCGGTGAGCTTGAGAAACACAACTACCGGAGAAAGAACTGTGGCCCGTAGCTTGCTACGTAGGTAAAGGGGCCCGTGATGCGAGCTAGTGTGCTAGCTAGTCGGTCAGCCACAACTTAGTTACCTAGGTTGGTCTGGTTAACTCTGGAAGCCCTTCATGTGGTAGCACTCTGCGTCTCTCTCAGGGCGGTAAGTATCATGTCCATTTCGCTAGCTAATGCCCAGCACGCATTGGCCCCTGGCTGTACATTGCAATGCTGTCGGCGTGCATGTATGTTTTGAAGGGTGCGTTGGATGTCGCACGCTAGCACTCGCACTGTACTGGCACGGGTGATGAGTTCTCTACTAAGTCGCGCGTATGGCACATCCTGACCAGCACTCACATCCTGTTCCGTAAGAGCCTGCAATGCGTAAACACCTAGCTGGGCAGGGGGGCGCACTGTGTCGGCCTGTGGCAAATTTGCACCTCCAAATGTTCGAGTTGTCTGCTCTTGGACGGGGGTGGGGCGACTTTGCGGCAACAACCAGGGCGGAATTGGTGGTGTCGGACGAGGTGGGGCGTCAGGTACAGCTGGCAAGGCATAGAGCTGTGAGAAGGGGAAAGAGGCTACAACCTCCCCCGGTTCTGGTGGTCTGGCCTGCCCTCGCGCTACCACCCATCCATTGGGAGATATACATTCTGTTTGTTGAAGAATGCGATAAACAATTGCCCTTTGTAGGGCACTCCTGCCATGCAGGAGGACACCATCATTTGTGATGTGTGGTGAATCTTCGAAGGGAAAAAGGACCTGCCCACTAGGAAGTACAAAGGTGGAGCTGCGCAGTTCAGGTGGAACAGCAACTAATTGCATTTCCAATATTCGAGGGCATGTACCATCCTCGATTGGAGTCCTTGGGAAGCCAGCAACAGCCAGTCGTAGCGGGAGCTGCCTTTGGGCTAGCTTGATGTTGATCTGGACAAAGTATACTTCCACGTCAGGGTGTTTATAGATCTGGCGAGCAAGGGGAGTGAGGTCCAATCCCCCCGGCCCTACGTTCATTCGGAAGACACTGCCTACAGACTATGTGCTCCTTTCCTCGAGGATCAGGACTAAGGTCCTAACCCTCTCACGCGGGCTGCAGTGTTCTGCTGTGTAGGACAGGGATTGTAGGAGCAATCCCCTTGCCATTCGTTGGTGAAGGCTGTCTGATGTATCGCAGCGGTTTGAGCCCAGATAGCGGAATCAGAGCAAAACCTTTGTACCAGTCACACAAAACTGACAAGCACATAACAAAATAAAAGACAATGAGCAATACAAGCAGCCAGTAGGAAGGAGATCTAGTGGCTGCATTTCCTCCCATGACAATTTTGACTAGGAAGAAACACGCGCTGCCAAAGATAGCGACGGGAAATTACTCAAACAGGGGGCTGCTTGCCTTGTTGGCTCACAGCACGAATTATCATGTGCGTTGCCGCTTAGCATGTTGCGCTTTAATTCTTTTTGCTAGCCGCTGTTCGAGTGCTTCTTGTTGTGTTGGGCGCGCGCCAGTAAAGGTGCGTTTCCTGTGTATGCGCACGACTTCAGGGAGGGGTCCCTGCGAGGAGGCATGGGAGTGCGAACCGATGACAGGGGCCGCAGAAGCATATTCAGACAGCAACTGGGCAAACTTGGGTTGCAGAGAGTCACATCGCATCAGTGGCGGCTCGGTAGGGTCAAAGCCAAAGGTCTGGCAGAGATGGTTATTGAGGGCCTCGAGCATGCCATTCTCCGGTCGAGGGGCAACCCAAAAGCCATCATGCAACCAGATGGCCGAGACGAAACCTACCCGCGGTTGCAAGAAGGAGTAAGCAGCCCATGCAACCTGCTGCTCCAGGACCTCGAAATAGTGGAAGGGTGCACCTCGACCTGTCCTTTCTGGCCCAGAGGGGCACCATGAGGGAGGATGATGCATGGCATAGCGGCTAGCAGCGAAAACTTCCCGCGCAAAGCTCACCAGGTGATGTGACGGTTCCATTTGAATGCGTTTGTTAAGATATTCGATAGCTTCCTGTGGAGTGGCGCTGTTAATGATGACTAGTGGCCATGTCTTGACCAGGAGGCTAATGTCAGTTTCGGCAATCTGTGCCCTAAGAATTCTTGTGAGATAGCTTCTCATTTGCGTAATTGGCAGTAGTGATAAATGAACCTCAGCTGTCCTGCATTGCCGCCTCATGAGCTCATAGTGTGCTCCACTCATGTCTATCTCCCAATGTGAGTTGCCAAAGAGAAGCAGCCGAACCTGACGCGGCAGGCGTTGCGCGGCATTGCCGACTGAATAAAATCGACCGCCCATGGAGTCAACCGTGGGCTTATACCCTACGTTGAGGCGATGAGAGGACGATACTGCCAAGGCAATGTAGTCCATTGCAACCCATTTGTAATGTGGGTGCCTTCGGAGTAGTGCATGCATTTCCTGGGGAGTGGGAGAAGGGCACTCTGTGAGAACGAAGGCAGGGGCTTGCATTGGATCTCCCTGTTGAATAATGAAGCCCAGGGCTTGCACCAAGTGAAACGGTGGGAGCGCTACATGATGCAAGGGAACAAGCGGGTTGTTATCCGCCTTCCGAGCTGCAGCACTAGCCTGCCCTGCAAAGTAATCTGCTAGCCGGTTGCACTCCCTTGGCAGATAAACCAAGCGAAACAAACAAGGCGCCCGGGCAAGCAAGTGCTGGCATTGTTCTAAAATGGCAACAACCGCAGGTTTTTTAATTCTACCTTTGTATTGCAGGTAGTTGATTATTGGCAAGATGTCACCTTGCACTACAACACTGTCAATGGGGATGCCTTTGGACATGCAGGAGACATAATACTCAAATGCAAGGTTTATGGCAGCCCTACAGGCATGTGCTTCTGCTACTACATTATCAGAGCAAGAAAGTAAGGGGATGGAAAGCCACTGGACAAGGGAGGTGGAAGACGGCGTTACATGCAGTAGGCTGACTCCTGCTCCTCCAGTTTGCGTGTGCTTGTGCGCAGAGCCATCAAATTGTACCAAGCAACCTTGCCATTCTTGCGGTTCACCTAGCAGGAGGATAGTATTTGCAGACAGATCGTCCATGGCTTGCAAACGCAAGTGCGTGACCCCGCAGTGGCATGAAAAGGGGACGAGGCATGCGGTTGCTGTGGGAAAGGGAAGCTTTCGGTGTTGTGAAAGGAGCAAACGGAGGCGGTGATCCTGCTTAGCAAAAGTAGCAATCGTATCCCCTTTGGCAAAGGGCTGAGTCGTTGCAAGTCCCTTAGGCGGGAGCAAGGCCGCTTCAAGTAAAACCGCAGGGAAACGCTGCGTTCGAATCTTAGTGGAGTCAGTACACGCAGTACTGCTCGGTTGCGGTGGAGCACGGAAGTGGTTAAGCAGCGTACTAGGTAGCGAAGAATAGATACGCTGCCAGAGGTCAATCACGTGATGTGAAATACTGCAGTGACGCACACACGCAATGTTCGGTCGGAGTCCGCCATACTCAGTAACCAGCCGCCTCAGGTGGAAGAGCGTGTAGCAAAGTGCTACTCCTATGCTACGGGACGGCACCATCCGCCAATTGATCTCTGGTGCATGAGCAGCCCACAGAGCAAGCCAGGTGAGGTGTACAACCGGACAGAAGGATAACCAATGATCGATAGAGTTGTAACCACCCTGACAAAGCACACAAGGAACATAGGAGTTATTCGCGCGACAGCCGACTGAGGATAGTAGTCGAGAAAATGCTGGGGGCAGTTGCTTGGGCTCAGGCACGAGAATTTGATGAAAATGGAGAAAACTCTTGCTTTCTTCAGGGAGGGTGGTCAAGGTAATATCCACTGGAGTAGCAGGCAGAAGGCAGGTCGGACAGAGTGCTCCATATCCTGGTCCGCATGGAAAGCATCGTGTATGGTTGCGACACCAAACGCAAGGTTGACTGCGACTGAGCTTGCCTCTGAGGGGCAGCCAAAAGTCAGCATCTTCTCCTAGAGCCCATCGTAAAACAGCATAGCGCGGCACTGCCCCTACCTGAGTGGTAGGTAGATCCGCTAGCCAGCCCAAAAACAGGATGGAGGGCCCCATGGCCCAACCATTCTTGCTTATTCGTGCAGCCAAGTGCCTATGTGAGGCTGCAAGCAACCTGTCAATGGCGAGTTGTTTGAAGAGCTGCTTGAATCCACTCGCCCTCTGCGTTGGAGTATTGTTTTGTTTTAAGAGAGCTAAGAGGCGCTGTATGTCTTCAGCCGGAAGCTGCTGCTGCCAATACTTCCAACATTGTTGGATTTGTATAGCGTACGAACCTTCTTGATCTTCTGCAAGGGACCTATGTCCTTGCCGTAAGTAGCATCCAAAGAGGGAGACTGCCTGCATGATGGTTGGGTCAAGCAGTGGGCCTATGCGTAACCACCTGCAGAGTCCAACCAATAGGTGTTGCGGGAACCAATGTCGCTGTAGCAAAAATTCTGCCATTGCGTGGTACAGCGGTTTGAGGAGCTTGGGTGAAAAGAAACGCTGTGTCTGCGAGTAGTAAAAGAGGCTCAGCGAGAAGGTGTTAAAGTAAATAATCTTCATATGGATGCTAAGGTTTGCCCGATTGGCAGCAGCAAGCCTCGTTCGGAATTTCACCAGCTGCTTTGACAGCAGAGTGGTAAGAGATAATTGCAACGGTAATTTGACCATGGTCTCATTGGTGAGTTGACATGTCCATCCTGTATGGATTGTGAGGCCAAGGTTAACTGTTGACGGCACTATGCACTGACCGCCTAGGCCTGCTTGGTCCAGGCAAAACAGTTGCTCAGCAGCGTAACTGACATTTGTGAGCAGTTGTGTTTTGGATCGGCACCGGCATGGACTAGCAGCCAATTGGCAAAGCATGGGGTGCCCTTCAGTTACCAGTCTGGGTATGGCCGCTGAGGCCATATGTATGCAGTGGTCACCGTGTCTAAGGACAAAGCGACGTGCATATCCGGGGACATGTTGCAGCGCAGCACTGCAAGTGGCTTGTCCTGATTCATGAATAGGAGTTACGTGACCCCAGACATCTTCAACTCTGCGCAGTATGTTTTCGTCAAGGGCTCTGCTGGAAAATCCGACTTGCCAACAGTGATGTGTGTCCATGACAATACCGGCAGACTTCCATTTTCTTATGTTCTGAAAAACCTCTCGGACCCAGTTCGGGTCTGTTTGCCGACCAACTATTGTAGTGTCATCAACATATCCTGCAACAACTAAAACTTGCGGAATTTGATTGAGAACGACAAAAATAGGATCCATGGCAAGGCAGAAGAAATATACTGATGTGGATCGCCCCATATCAACTCCAGAATGCACATTTCTCGCAGGTAGAAGCCGCCCTTGTACTTTGTGTCTGATTCTCCTACCAAACAACAGATAGCGTGCAAATTGGAGGACCCAAGGGGAGCACTGTCGAATGCGTAAGATGTAAAGGATCCAATGTGCATTAATGCGCTCAAATGCTTTGGATAGATCAGCAAAGAGGGCAGAAGCTGGGGACGAGCCTTCCAGAGCTCCTTGCACTTCTAGCACTGCCCTTTGCGGCTCTCGAAAGGAGTTGAGCAAAGTTTGGGCAGGGTGGAAACTATGCCTGGTGACTCGAAACAGGATAGCAGCAACTGTGCCATCTTGCAGTCTGTCAAGCGTGTCAGGCATGCCTAAAGGCCGAAAAAAAATCAGCCGTGGGCCCCTGTTTGGCTTTTGGGATCCATACTCCTACCTGGGTGGGTGGTGTTAGCGTACCAGCTAAAATGTGATGAAAGTCATCCTGGAGGATCGCAGCAGTTTGCTGCGGGAACGTCCGCCAAAGAGCATAAGGTAGCCCATCCGGGCCCGGGGCAGAATCCTTAGTAAGGAGGAGATGTTCAACATAGTCTTGCTCCGTGGGCTCCGGAATGACAGGCCACGGCACGACACACCGTCGGTAAGCCGAAAGCGTGTCTTGCCAATCTCGATCATACTTAACAGGGTGCGTAAACCAAAAGTCTCGAGTAGCAAGCATGGCTTCATCATACTCAAGGGCAGTACGACATTCTTGGCCATTATGTTGCAACAGTGGACCATGATAGAAGGTGCCCTTGGGGCACACAGTTTTGAGTCTATCCCAAAAGATTTTTTTGCCTTCGAATTCGCTGAACTGGGTCTGTATTGTCAGTGCCAAAGGGCATCTGTGTGTTTGTTGCCGTTGCGACTTCAGCTGCTTGCAAAGCGGAAGCTATGACAGTAGCTGGAATCAGAAGGCATCCCTGCTGAGTTTGCCAGGACTGTAGTAGGTCAGTATCCGCACTCTGCTCATACAATAGGCGTAGTTCTTCCTGTCGTATGTGCAGGTGCGTTTGCTCTTTACCAAGAAGTTTGTATAGTCGCTTTAACGGAGCCAATTTTTTGAAGTGACAAGAGTGAGTCCTCCACCAACTCCAAACTATGGCACGACTGTGGTGTGATAACACTACACTAGCAGGCTTAGTCTCCTGCGCTAGCGAGATTTTTCGTTTGAGAGCAAGTAGGGAAGCTTGTCTTGCAACTGCTTGCAGACTTTCCGATGCGATTGTTGGATCAAGAAAAACTTGAGTCGGTATTGTGTGATGCTTTTCAGACTGTGGATGTGGTCGAAGTCGCGGTTTCATCTTTAGCCTGAGCAACAAAGCTTTGTGATGGCAAGTATCAATCCGGTACCTGCCATAAATGCAAGCAAATAGTTGCGTTGCGTCAAGGAAGAGACTAGGTACTAAAAATCTATCAAGCGAGGATTCCTGGTCTTGGTACTTGTAAGTAGGAAGTGCAGGGTCAACATCAGTGAGCCCAGCCTGCACTAGGAAGTCATCCCACGTGTGAAAATGATTTTGATCGCACCGATTAAAGTCTCCTCCTACAAAGACTGGATAATCAGTCAATGCAATAATGGTTTGTAGAGTGTTGAATACGAATGCCTTAGGGCTGCTCGGAGGTATATAGATCGAGACAAGCCATATAGTGCAAGCTTGGTATTCAACGCGGGCAGCAACTGCGTAATGCTGAACCAAAATACGTTCTTCTAGGACCTTCCATCCTGGAGGAAACAGGATCGCAACTCCAGCTTGCTCACCCGGATTGTGTTTGGCTAAAGTAGCAACTACTTTGATGTCAGGCCACGTGTGGGATAAGTATTGGAGGTTGGCTTGATCCCATTTTGTTTCCTGTAATAATACAGGGGCCTTTTTCAACATAGCTTTGACTATCCAAGTCTTGTGCACATTGGTGGGAAGTCCAGGAGACCAGCTGTTGAGATTCCAAGAGTGAATTCCTTTTACAGAGACTGGCAAATTACTCGGTCTCTGCTCCCGGAATTGTAGAATTTTGTGGCAGAGTTGCCAGAACCTCGTGGGGATGTGGCGTAGGGATTGTACTTCATTTGGAAGGATAAACGAAGTGTCGTCGACAGTCGCGGATGGGTCTGTGACTATACAGTCAGTGAACTTGCCAATATTGACTCGTAAAGAGAGGAGAGCGTCAGACAAGTTAACATTGTCGTCAAAGCCACACACATTAAGGAGGTCCTGAATCATGATCTGCCGGTATGGCAGACAGGGGTGGATAAAATGTATAAGGAAGTGGAGGGAAGAAACATGCGTAATAGATGCATTTGTTTGTTGGTTGATGTGCCAATATGCTGCTTTGAGGCCTGTTGAGAGGGTACGCTGCACTAATCGGAGAGATTTAATGGGTAGATGACATAATCGCGTCATTCAGCGTGTAGCAGTGCCTTAGCACTGTGATAAATCTTTGCTGAAATCTCTCCTCGCGTGCAGGCGTACCAAACTGATTTTAGCGTCATAAGCTGACAATCATCAATACAAGCCTCAGTTGGGATGCAAGCAGCGGCATGTTTTGCTACACTGATTTCTGGGAGAACTGGATGCTGGTTGTGTGGTGTGGGCGTCAGGGAGATCAGTCTTTCACTATTGCTGGCTTCAGGGGTTTCCAATTGATGGATGAGCAGCAGACAGTAGTTGGGCAATTTATCTGCTTGCCAGATAGCTTCTTGGAGTTGTGGGTGGGCTGCCCGTGCGCTTTCAGGACAGATGCTAAGGCACCAATCCTGAAGTAACCCCCCAATAAAAACGACAGGAAAGTTCCCTAACGCAAGGTGACAAACGTTTGCAAAGGGTTCCTTGCATACATTATTCTCTGCTGCTAGCAAAAGGTGGGAGAGTCGCCACAAAGCACATCCTGGCTCAACGAAACCATGCGTCCATGGTTTTTCGGTGATTGTACATATGCGTTCTTGTTGGATTGCAAAGGCGCATATGCATTCTGTTCCAACTCCCTGGGGTTTTGTTTGGAAACCAAACATGGAGCGATACCAGGGGGACGATTGCAAAGGCTGTTGAATACGCACAGGGTCTCCACCATGCTTGAAGAGCAGAATCTCAAGCGTGTCTTGGAGTCGCAATAAATACAGGTTTGCAGCTCTGCTGGGGCCAAGATATCTCACATGGATCGGCTGATGGGCAAGCCAGCAAACAATGAAACCTGTGTCAGCGATTTTGATTGTACTAAGAAGTTGACGAAGAAAGAGAACAATTCTGTGATAGGTACAATGATGCAGTAGTTCTTGCTGATAAACCTCCAGGGCATCACTGTCTGCAGAGAGAGTGCATAAGGCTTGTACAATTTCTTCATTGAAGAAAATCCACTGCGGCACCGCTGCTTGCTCTGCATAGTCAAGGAGGTTTAAATCAGTAAGAAACTTGATCAGAGGCTCTTTGCCTAGGATGTCAAACCGCTTCTCTCGTCTTTGCTTGTTACTGTTGTCAATAGCTTCTTTGGTGAGATAGTGTGGCAGCTTTTGCGTGACTATAGGTTGAGCAATTGGGGGTTTCTTGACTGGTGACATAACTAAGTTCCGATAGTTGATGTGTCGGTAAGGTTCTGGCACAATTGTAATTTGGGTGTTTCTGCCCGACATCTTGAGGTTGTTTTCAATGGTTTGTCGAAAGGAGATATAACCTTGTCTAACGTCATCCGGGGAAGCCACCCCAAAGAAACATTCAGTTTTGCCTTGGATCCATGCTCGAACATGATCAGGCGTGCCAATAGCAAGGCTGATAAGCTTAGGATGGAAGGAGTTGCCAACGAATGAGCGAATTGCGCGCGAATGCAGGACATGTTTAAGACGCGAAATAGTGGCAAAGTTGCGACTAAGCCCTGAGACTTGCAAAACCTCGGTATCGGTTAAGAAACGGAAGGGAACTCTTATACTGCTGTTGTGAAATAAGGGGAGGACATCGCGAAGCACAGCATCTTTCTCTGGATTAGATGAGGTTTTGTTGTAGAAACAACTCAAGAAGCGCCTCCATGCCGGATAATAAATCGCAGGGATAAAATCGCTCCATTGGAAGGCAGGAACCGAACTATCAGTGAACATGTTTGCTATTACAGCAAACCGTTCATGTGTGTGCCAGTACGATGTTCTCCACAGTAACGCTGCAGGATGGTAACTGGTCCAGCTGTAACGAAGTGCAGTGTCACTGAGGACTTCAAGGGGTCGCATGAAGGGTTTGATAAAAACATCACGGAACTTCCCTTTGTCATGGATGGACAGCGGTTTCCAGTCAGCCGGCCATTGTAAGTCTTCTTGACACAAGACTTGAGAGTCAACCGTGTCGTGTAGGATATTGTTTTGGAAAAGAGACGGAGTCTTTTAGCTGGTGATATTTTAGAAGTACACCACGTCATCTTGTCCCGTGTAATGTGTGCTAGGCCAAGGCAGGCTCTAATGAAGGTAAAGTGATCATAATGCATAGAACCTGCGTTTTCAATGAGAAAACGAATGTGTGTCTTAGGGAGGACTGTGCCAAGTAGGTATAGTGCGAGATGCATCGTAAAGAAAAGGACGCTATCGGGGCCACAAATGCCTAAGCGTCCATGTTCCTGACCCGCATAGGTGAGGTCAGTGCAGGGACTGCCTCCAATAACAAAAACATGACAACTGTCACTCAAAGTGACAAACTCTCTTAAGATTCTTGCTCCATCATCAAAGAGAATGTCAACATCATTCGCATAGAGGAAGATACCTCCTTTGAGGCTATGTATCCACTGCACATTGACAGAGATTCCATGCTTTTCTGCAACCAGATATCTGAGCGTTTCATCCCTTTCACACAGCACACAGACTTTGGGGCGATAGCCAAACTTCTCAATCAGGATGTCTAATGACGACCCGCAACCATCAAACATACTCAGAACAGCGTATGGTGGATTGGATTCACAACTCTGCATGGGTTGATCAATTGGAGAGGCAGGCGATGCAGAGTGATCCGCTTGTGAAGACTGCGACAAGGATGTTTCAACCACTTTAAGTTGCTCCGGAGGAATAGTTGCATCACCGGGTGGCGGTGGGCATAGCTTCTCCGGAATATAGGTAGCTTGGAGTTCGTTCATACTAATAGGAACAGGGCCAATAGTATCTGTTCGATTTCCAGCATCAATGGTCCTTTTGATAGCCTGTTTTCTTTTGGGTGCACTCACTTCTCGCTGCCCAAATTTGTTCTTGGCACGTTTGGAGTCTTTGCCACGCCCTATATTCAACATTCGCTTCGGAGGCCGCGTGTGGGACCATGTGCTCGAAATTGTCGCATGTCGATACAGGATACCGCAAATTCGATCACCTGCTTTGATTTGTGAGACACTTAGTTGACTCAGTCCAGTAGCATTATCATACTTCAGCGTAGTGGAATTGGCATTTTCATGCTCTAGCACGTAAAAGTGCTCACAGGGTTGCTGTTCCCCATTTAGTGGGTCTGGACCCTGATGAATGACTAATGCAATACATTGCCAAATCTGCCCACTTGATTGGAAGGTATCTTTGTCAAGGAGCTTCTCGTAGTCAGTTGCAAGTGGCTGCCTCTCTCGTTGAAAGTGCAGCCACACCAGCCGGCAGGGCGAACAAGAGATGGTGGCCCAATTAAAGTTACTGGCACATTCTTGACATTCTTGACCGGCATTTTTCCCATTATCACATCCAATGGGCAAAAGATATTCTGACCATGGAAAGGCAGCTTCAAAGAAGGCAATGTGTAGCAGAAGTCCCGTCGGTAGACCAGTGACAATGAATGTAGCAACATTGTGCTCAGCAATTCTATGACAACTCAGACAGGTAAACGAGACCCTAGATCCGAGCAAATCATGAAAGGGAGGCGGAATGATCGCAACAATGGACTCATATGTTCTCAGCAGGTCCATATAAGTATCTTTGGGTAAAGTCGACATGGCCAATGCTAAGTGGTAGTGATCAAAATCATCATTCGGTAGATAGGATGCACAAGTCCATCCTTTGGCTACTGCAACCATTGCTCTGTGACCAATGTGATTTTCAAAGTTTACTTGTTTGTTCCAATTTGCCTTGGATACAATACGCAGTGCAGCCGTATAATAACAAGCAGTGGCATTGAGATTCTCATACAAGGAGACTGCTCGTTGAATATCTTCATCCTGAAAATCCATGTTTTGCAAGGAGACATCCTGGCTGATCATCTGCTGTATCTGTTGTGTATAGGATTGTCGACGTTTGTTTTGGAGAACTCCATTCATTGAGTTGCGGTTAGCATCACAATCGGAGGCATGTTGCGCATTGATTTCCCGTTTTACAAGACGATGACTAAGGCCATCACCTCGTTTGGGGGTAGGTTTTGTAGCAGGTTTCTTGACTGGCTGTTGGCGCATGTTACTTGCGCTTTTTTTTGTGGATGGCTTTCTATCTGTAATCACCTCAACAGCGTGTTTTGACTCAGTCGAGAGAGCACTATGGCCTGTTTCTTTCTTTGGATCGTCTTCTAATTGTTGTTGTAAATCTTGGTATACCTGTTCACAGAAAGAGTCTGTCGAAAGCTGTGAGGCTTCATTGTTCGATGTACTGTCTTTGAAGGAAAAGGGAACAATAACCTTTTCTTCAGGGAGCTCTTTAGGTTGGCGACTCTCGGTAGAGCATGATTGGGTTTGTTGCACTCCTTTTGGATATTCGGCACCATCTTGCTTTACCTCACTGTGAGGAAAGCGCAATGCAGAGCCTTCATCAACCTGCATTGATTGGTTTGCTGAAGAGGGGTCACATTGGATATTGGGAACGTATGCTTCGGTTGCCAGTTGACATGCAGGTGTTCCAGACTTTTGACGCAAGGGAGATGCTGGACTAACCTGACTTCCTCGATTTGCGGCTTGATGTTCATCACCATCTTTGAACAAAGAGTCAGAATTCTGTTCTGGAGTCAATCCTTCTTCATTGGATATAGACCCTGTTGCATCAATTTCAGTCTGTAAAGGACTGACTGCATCTTGATTGTGATCAGATGAAGATGGTATCGAACGTGCAGGCGATTGTTTGTTGTCACGACATTCAGTGAAAGTGGTATCTATTTGGGCGTTTATGCTACATTGGGGGCTGTTGCCAGTAAAATTTGCCGACTGCTTTGTTGCAGCAGGCTTCGTATCATGTTTTTGGTGCGACAAGTGATTGTTGTACCAAATTGACAGGACACGGCCAACAGGTGCTTTCCCAAAGACATCATGAATGTCCATTTGACCCGGTAAGAAGAGAATAAGGTTCGCGCGGTCATAGACACTGAGCTCAAGTGCATTACTAAGGCACCGTGAGACCTTGCCTCTTTCAAAACGTGGTTGAAGTACTTGTAGCTTCTGACCAGGTTCGATTTGGCAGTGAACAATACTTTCATGCTCCGGCAAGGTAGTGATGACATCTTCTTTATGCAGCTGGATTGGTGGCTTTGTGGCAGTGCATTCGAGGAAAATAGTATGATGGTCAAGGAGATGCCTTTGTTTCATTAGAATATCAAGAAGGTAAGAGGCCTCTTTGATAGAGAGTTCAGCTTCAACAAAGCAAATGGGAACAATCTCATCAAGGAGATCAACAGCTACATCTCTCTTGCCAATTTCAAAGCTAAAAACTTGTAACTGTCCAAACCTTCTACGTGACATGCTGTTACCTGGCAGAGGGAAGAATCCACTAAGTCGAGCACCTTGACACAGTCCTTTATTGTGTGCACCAACGTGGTGATCAGTTTTGGTGTCTTTAACATAAATGTTGGAGGTCCTTTCAGTGGTATGGACATCAGGTTGCTTGTAGTGGACAATTCTTTTATTAGCCTTGTGGTCAATGAAAGTGCTAGGTATTCGTGGGAACAATGTAGGTGATGCATAAAAGGCAACAACTTTCTGCTGGCCTTTGTCTTGGACATGCACTACAGCAGGTCGGATCTGTATAGCTCCCAGGACTTTTTGTAGCTTCTTACTAAAATCGACATCGACGATCCCATCCTTCATCATAAGAGATCCATCATCCTCAATCTGAAAGGCTTCATGAGTGTCACTTCCTGTCGTACCAAAATCAACTGTCCAAAGGTTTTCATCGGTTCCCGCAGTGAAAGAACATTGCAGGCTACCTTCTTCTTTGCCAAAAGGAATCTTAATCTGTTCTTGGAAGGTTCTGAGCCTAAAGTTTTCAAGTTCAGTTCCTTCAGCATAGATGACCAAAAGCAGTCTTTTTTGGATATAGTATGGAATATTCATGTCAATCAAAATGCTCTGGAGTTGCCATCTTTCTTCTTGCGTGCAAGATCTGATATCTAAAAAGGTGACAGTGTGAAAGCAATAGAAAGCAGGAGCATCACTAGGTCGTACATTCCAAAAGAGTGGAATCACTCTTTGGAGGTCTTGCTGAGCGGAGGAGGCAACTTCTTGACTGAGACAAGCATAGATCGACACCAGGGAATCAGTCACTGTTTGAACTTCTGATTCAGCAATGCCAAAGGTGACACAGCATCGGTCCGTCGCACCAAGCTCTGTATGGAGAGGGGGGTCATGCGTGTAAACACGAAACCGAAAGACGGCAGTAATTGCAGCTTGGATCTGAGGCGTGAGGGACTTGCTGGAACACAGCCATGTTTCTGTATATTCCAGACTTGGCGAGAAGACTTCAAAGCTATTTACATTACGATTGGCATTGAGTGCAACAAAATATGTAGCTTTGGTAAAGGTGCGCGAGCCTCCATTTTGTGCAAATTCAAAGCTCTTGTATTTGCTGATTCGCTGTATGTGAGCTCGATGTCTTTTTAGCGAGGTGCAGACTCCAATCGTTAGATCAACACAAGTAGCACTCAAAGTGCACTCATGAAAAAGAAGCACATGTCGTAGTTGAGAGCCTGAGTGGTAGAGTTGCAAAATGATATCTTGCAATCGACTTTGTATTCCATAAATGACAATGTCTATTGGATGACTTCCTGAAGCGGCAGCACAAACATTATTGTACTCATCTTCTCCAACTATGAAAAGATTTCGGCTAAAACGGACTGTGTTGATCATGCTAGGGAAACGACAGAGAAAGAAGATACGAGGTGAAGCAGCTAAAGAAAGTCTGCTGAGCTGTGAGAAAATTCCTTTTGCCTCAAAAGAATCAAGGATATCATCATAAATAAATTGAGAAATCGTGCAAGAGACTTCTTTAGAAACCATCCTTGGAGACAAACAAAGCCTGCAACAAAGATCGAATGGTGTCTAAGGACACCCTTCGAGTGTGCTTGCGAGGAAAGACGGCCAAAACTGCAGTCAAATGGAGTCTAAGGACCCCACTCGAGATTGTACGGTGTCTAAGGACACCACACAATTGCAAACACAATGAGTATGCTCAAGAAAAAACCCTTTGAGTACAGACCAAGAAAACCTAACTACGCGCGCCGGCCCGGAGAAAACTTCTTCTCTTTAAGAAGTCGTCTTGAACCTCCTTGCTCAACGGCTTTTGCCGCGAGTTTGAGCCGAGATGCCTTGAGCCAAAGTGGCTACGGATCCCCCCATGACCGGCTCCGTTTCAGGGAGAGTACCAAGTCTGGATGAGTCGGCAAGTTCTATGTGTGGCAGACCACTTTCATTTGCTGTTTGAGCCAAAAGCTTGAGCCAAAATGGCCACGGAAGTAAGTGCCTGTCGAGAAGAGAGGAGATTCGGAGCATGGTGATTTCTAGCCGTGAGGTCAGCCAGCCTGCCACTACGCCGCCTTTCTGCTTGGGCATTTCCTTGCTCAAAGTTTCCCACTGTTTGCAAGTCTGGTGCAGCGAATGGCAAACCGCCCGTATCCCTGTGCAAAGGTAAAAGTGGGTTCCTCTGCTGTTTCCTCATCCTCGGTTGCTTCTTCTGCAACTTCCAGGGGTTCGGCTGCTTCCACCGGCACCGGCTGCGCATATATCTGGGCACAGCTCCTTCTTCGCCCCAGTGACGTCTGAGTCTCCGACTCACTGAGAGTCAACTGGAGGGCATCCAGCATCTGCAAAGTTCCTCCACAGCGGGACCTCTATACGCAGCTTCAGTTGCAGGAGGGATGGAAACGAATGGATTGCCCCAAGCATGGGTCGAGAGCGCCGTGGTGCATGCTCTCTCCGCCCACAACGTCTCAGGCATTTGTCGGGCGCTCCTGATGGGTTGCAACCAGTTTGAGCAGAGCAGCCAACCCTCGTAGACTGCTATTTTTGTCATGCCGTTCTGTGAGCGCGAAGTGGTGCAAAAGGACATGTGAGCTAGTTGCCCTTCATGCCAGAAGGAAACTACCACGTCAAGTACTCCACAGTCGACATCACCAGCATCTGCAAGAGCAGGTGCGTCAGCGTGGCCGAGGAAACTCTGAGTTTTTTGGTGAGATGCCGCACATTCCAGCTCATCCGTTTGTGGTTGATTCAAGTTCGACAGAGCTGCTGACTCGTGCACTGAAGTCTCCTCGTCCTCGGTTGGGAGGGCTGTGGCTGCAGACAGTGTGCAAGCTCAGAAGCTGCGTTGGGGAGCTTTCCGCTTCTTCCCTACTGCTGACCGAGACTAGACGGTTGTGGGTCTCGCACGCTGTTGATGCTGTCAGGCGATGGGAGGAGGCTCGGAGGTGCACCAGCACTGGGAACGCCCAGGAGGCATTCTGAGCCGAGGCGTGTCAGCGGCAGATTGCTCAGCCCAGATGCCTGCTCGTCGAGCCATTGGGCAACAAGGTTTCGAAAAGGCAGAAGTGAAGAGTGGCTGGAGGCAATCCCGCCCAGGAAATCAGTTGTATGGGTTATACTGCGAAAAGGGAATTTTCCTTTTTTTTTCACGAGTGGAGGCGCTGTGTGTGCAGGTCATGCACAAGTCACCTTAGTCGAGTTAAGAAGGAGTTACTAGACAGGTTGCACAAAACACGAAAGGACCAAAGCAACCCAACACCCACCAAAAAACAACACAACAAAACCCAAAAAGAGTGCAACCTGTAGCGCAGCTCCGAGAGCCAAGAAGGCGTGAAGAAGGTGAGACAGGGGCGATGAATTCCGCAAAACGCTCAGTACTTCTTGTTCTTCATGAAGCGGAGCAAGGTGCAATCGAATCAGGGAAAAGGGAATTTTCCTTGGCTAGACTGGCTCTGCAACTACTGACTTCCTTGGCAAGAATCAGTGCTGCTGACAGCCATGATGAGTCCCTGGCTCAAAGCTGCTTTACTCTGACTGCCACTCGATGCAGTGGCCATGTGGTCACGCTTTTGACGCTAGAACGAAGCCACATTTGATTGGGTCTTCATTCTCACCTGTCTCACCTCCGCACAGAGGAAACACTGTCGTCTTTGATGGGGAATCGGCCTTTTGGCCTTTGGTTTTGTTTTGGTTGTGGTTGTTTAGCTGTTTGTTTTTGGTTTGTTTTGCTGCGTTTTGGGTGTTTTCTTGTGTTTTATTCCCCATCATCATGACGTGTTTCCTTTCCTTGCAATGATGACCTGGGCACACCCCACATGCATCTGGGCGCGCCCAGTGCCACGTGGTATGTGGGAGCCAATCAGTTCTCTTGTGAGGCTGGGGACCTGAGCATTCCAAGCATGAAAGAGTGGCTTTTCGTGATAGACCACCACAAGCCGCGGCCGGAGCGCCTTATTGGGTCCGTTGACAGTGACTCCCTTATCGGTAACGGCTTGTACGAACGAAGCGACAGGCAGATCTCGAGTCTGGCGGTGGAGGCAAAGCGAATAAAAAGGCCTGCTGACGAAAGGTGCTGCGTTCCCTCCCACAAGGGAGGTCATTATTGCACCCCCCTGGCTCTCAACCAAATGCCAAGTAGGGGTAAATCATCCATGAACAGGTGCCCTCAGAGAGACACCATCCTGTTACATGCAAGGTCCGTGTGAAACAGGTGAAACAAAAAACGGTCTACCCTAGCATGGTTCTTTGTACAGGATTGGCTGACTCCCACAGACGAGGAACTAAGGTTCTCCCCTGGGTGCCAATCGCCCAAAGACTGCTGGCGCGTGCCAAATCCGGCCGAGAGCTAAGGCTCACATCCGGGATGGCTCACTCACGGCGGACGAAAGGCGAAAGAGGCACCCACTTGACACGTTCAGTTCTTAGCCCTTGGTCAGTCATGGCCACCAATGGAGGCATCAGTGATTCTCCGATCACGTCCATCTCGACATTGGAAGTTGGCCACAAGATCTTGGTATGAACACAGGAAGCGTTAAGCATGACATGGCTCACCCTAACCATTGCATTACTTACACTTCCTGGAATTGACGATGCGTAGAGCGTGCAGTTCTTTGGGCTGAACCTGAGAAATGCTCCTCCTGGTTGTCTCAATTGGAGCACCACACTCTGTATATTTATCAATGCATTCGGTGGGTTTTGGATGGTACATCATGACACGGACTAATACATGCGTCCACAGCAGCGCAGCTTCGTCCATTCAGGCAGATCTGCACGCGTTGCACACTGCGCCAGGCAGGAACTCAGGTTCCCACCTGGAGTGCAGTATGCTTGGTTTGTACGTTGTTTGTCAAGACGAAATGCCTTATTGTTCTCTATCTACTTGGAATACAGGGAGTGACAAGCATGACATCGCCCCCCTAGCCTAAGCTTTGTACTACTTGCACATCCTGAATGTGCACAATAACATAAAACCAGAACAGAGACAAAAGGTTAAGATCTGATACGTGCTCTTGGAGAGAAGACTACCTTAGACGAACCCTTGTGCGAAAGGCTAGTTCGAAAGAACTGCCGAATCTTGTTAAGCACAAACAAGGACAGACAAGGATGAGCCCTCTTGGCGTATCTGGCAAACTTAACTTCGTGCGGAAGGGCCAAGTAAAGACTTTGACGCGACGGGCTTGGAGCCCACCGGCGGCGAATGAATGGCCTCAAGGGCCTTTGACGTGAGGGCGCACTCTCAACACTCGCATGCCTGGCCACAAAATCCTGGT